>JAHWFO010097528.1:82356-109872 GCA_023313115.1 Rhysida immarginata
ACAAACATCCTTCTTTATATATATAGAAGATTAGAAGAGGTACCCGGCGTTGCCCGGGATAATTACACTTGCATTATTCCTTTCATTGTTAGTCATGAGATATTTATTGTTGGTTCATGCAGAGCGTTTGTGAATTGCGTGTTGATACCATTGTTGATACCTATTGTTGTACAAACTTTGCCTTGCATTGTTGGTCATTAGATATTTCTCATTAATATGCCTTGCCATAACCATGAATATCGATTTTTTATCGATATTTATTATTTTTCCGAAATCTGAGGTAGACAGTGACCTTCCTCATGCTTTGAAGGTCATGTATACGAAATTTTATCAAGATCGGAATAAAACTGTAGATTTGTATAAAAAACGTACAGACAGACCCACAAACATCCTTCTTTATATATATAGAAGACTAGAAGAAGTACCCGGCGTTGCCCGGGATTATTACACTTGGGATGTAAACAGAACAATCTCAAAAATTAAAATAAATTTTGCAATATCTTAAAAATAAACACATGAAAATGCTTAGAATTAATACAGTAAAAATTCTTAATGAAAATTCGAAAAAAATCTTTTTAAAGGCTCAAAATGGATGGACTGCTCCAATAATTTCTTACTCAGATAATCTTACTTCAGATCTACACTTGATGTTGTTGCAATTTCCACTCTTCTCTCGCTGTGTTGAAGCAAAATTTGGCCTTTCATCACTTTGGGTAGTCTAGCGGTCGCCAATTCTTCTATTTACTTGCTTCCCATTTGCTCAATACAGCACGGAGCTAAAGGTTTGCTTTCTCTGTCGTCTTTCCACTCTTTCTCAATAGTCTGCTAACTCTTCATTATCTCCAGCTACTGATCATTTTTAAAGATTTTCAAGAAATTGTTAAGTACTAAGAACTCTCTTTTCTAAGAAAAACCTGAATAACAGGAATTCTATGCATTGTTACAAATTGAAACTTATCCATATTGCATCATCATTTTATGTTCATTGTTATAATTCTTGGAAAGGATTGCTTTATCATTGCATCATCATTTTGAGCTCATTGTTATTGGTGAATTGCGTGTTGAAACCATTGTTGATACCTATTGTTGCACAAACTTTTATTTGCATTGTTGGTCATGAGATATATATTGTTGGTCCGTGCAGAGTGTTTGTGAATTGCGTGTTGATACCATTGTTGCAAAAACTTTGTCTTGCATTGTTGGTCATGCGATATTTCTCATTAATATGCCCTGCCATAACCATGAATATCGATTTTTTATCAATAATTATTATTTTTTCGAAATCTGAAGTAGACAGTGACCTTCCTCATGCTTTGAAGGTCATGTATGCGAAATTTCATCAAGATCGGAATAAAACTGTAGATTTGTATAAAAAACGTACACACAGACCCACCCACAGACCCACAAACATCCTTCTTTATATATATAGATAGATTAAAAATAAAAAATAAATAAATAATTAACAAATTAATTAATAAATAATAAATAAAATCAAAATCAAAATAAAAAGCTGACGTTTCGGATAGTGCCTATCCTCTATCAAAGGAAAAAGGATAAATCTCTAAAGGCAAATAGAATATTAGAGAATTATCGTGAAGTTATGAAATGAATCGACAATCGAACAGTAAAATGTACATTTCATCGGGTGGGACGAAAGCAGTGCTTTCATGAAGCTCACGCTGTCAGAATAAATTCCACATGAAATACACTGAAATAGGCAAGAAGATTGACGATTCCTTAGGCAAGAAGATTGACCAGAGGTGTTCCACATTATGAAAAAATAATTAGATTGACGATTGTCAGAAGATTGGGAGAGGGGGCAGGGGGGTGGTATCAGATCTTCCAATAAATGGGGAAGGAAACGTTGCCAATGTCTTCGAAATTGACATCAAGAATTCTAAACTCAGTTTTTTTTACTTCGTATGCCACTTCATCTCCCTCAGGTTGTTTAGTATTCTAGCCACCAAGTCATTGTCATGTCTCTTCATCGTCTGCACCTTATTTATCAGGAAATCTTGGACAGACTTAACAAGGTTAGTCATGTTCAGATCCGGGTGGATGCTATGATTTTTTATGGTCCTTCTTCCATACTGGACATTGGTCCTCAGGGTAACATACAGAAACTACTGGAGTTCACTCCATCTGCTATTACATATGGTTGCCCACGCATGCATGCCTAGAGGAGGATGGTCCGAATCATCGTATTGTACAGTAGCAGCTAATTGGCAATGATGAGGGGACTATTTTGACCGAGGAGAGCTATGAGGCTGTACTTAGCCTTCTTTGCTTTGTTCAGAACGTAAGCCACGTGACAGTTCCAGGAGAGTCTTGAGTCGATTATAACGCCAAGGTACTTGTAGTTGTCAACCCATTCGAGTTCCTTATTGAATAGGACAAGAGAATCCGGGAAAAGCTTGAACTTTTTATTGATGTACATAGCTTTGCATTATCCGACATTAAGGTTCAGTTGCCAGCAATTATACCAGTCTTCAAATTTCTCCAAAGCGTTCTGCAGACGAGTGATAACGTGAGATGGCTGGTGCGCCCATGCCATGATGGCAGTATCAGCTGCATAGAAATATAAATTACTTTTTTCTGGTTTTGGGAAATCGTGTACAAAATAATTATATAAAACGGGCCCAAGCACAGAGCCTTGTGTGACACCGGCCTTTAGCTTGCGGAGAATGGAGAAGTTGTCACCAACTTTAGCTTGATAGAACCTGTCCTTAAAAAAGGATTTCACCATCAAAATCAAATCAAGAGAGAATCTCGTCTCTAATCATCTTGTAGATTAGCCCTTCGTGCCGCACTTGATCAAAAGCTTACTGACATCAAGAAAAACCACGCCACAACACCTTGAAAGGTTCAGTAGGGTGCTCAGATCTTAAACAAGCCTCCATATTTGCATCTCACATGAATGGACGGCATGAAAGCTGAACTGCTTTTTCCGAAGTACGAGGTGCGATTTATAAATAAGGTCTCCATGGCTGTAATGTTTTTATTTGTTAACCGATTTTCAAAATTCTTATTGTATCATATACTCACATTTGTCCTCTATGTAACGCACTATTCACTTTTTGACATAGTCCCCATCCCTTTCCACGCATTGCGCTAACGCGTGACCAGTTGGGTGAACCCGTCGGAGAGGAATTCCGGAGTTGTTGACACCAGGATTGATTGGCAGCGTTTACCTCGCCGTCAGAACCGGCACATGTCCTTTAAGGGACTCTTTTTTCTTTGGGAAGTGGTGAAAGTGGCAATGTGCAAAGTCTTTCATTTTTGAATTGCAGTTTTTCATCTTTGAACTGTAGGCGCTGCAACGCCTCTGGTATGTAGTGACTCGTGTGCTAGCGGACGTTATCTTACTCCAGAAGAGGGTCCAAAGCTGCCAATCAATCCTGTTGTCGACAACAACTCCGGAATTCCTCTCCGACGGGTTCTCCCAACTATTCACGCGTTGGCGCAATGCGTGGAAAGGGATGGGGACTATATCGAAAAGTAAATAGTGCATTACATAGAGGACATATGTGAGTATAAGAAACAAAAAGAATTTTGAAAATCGGTTAACAAATAAAAAAGTTACAGCCATGGAGACCTTATTTATCAATCGTCCCTCGTAGATCATTAATGAGACAGTGGTCCTTGAACCTGGACATAGACGGGAGTAGACTGATAGGTCGGTAGCTCGCAGGAATTGCAAGATTTTGCTCCTGCTCGGGGATACTTAACACAATAGCTTGCTTTTAAAGAGTCGGTAATGATAGAACTTCCAGAAATCGCTTATGATATTCGAGATGCCAGTAACAATTTTTCCGGCAGATTCCTTAGGGCGATATTACTCATCTTGTCCCTTCTGGGAGCCTTTCTCAGCTATATCGCCAGTGTCGATGTTAATCTTCGAGATAAGTTGCGGGACTTCATCAAGTTTGATAAGACCATCTTCCACACGCTGGGACATGAGTTGACTCTCGGGATTGTTTTTGTCAAATGTGACAAACTGTATCTCTAGATAATCTGAAATTATTTGTGCTTTAACCTGATTAGTTTGGACGTAATTACCTTGAGGGCTGCTAAGTGGAGGAAGCGTATCATTCTTCTTCTTCTGCAGAGCTCTAACCATGCTCCAAATGGAATTGTCGCGAGCTGACAAGCTTTTCAGCTTGTCATTCCACCTAGTGTCGCCTAACTCTTTTATTTCTTCCTGGACTCTTCGTACTAACCTGCTATATTTGGTTTTCAGCCAAGGTATACGATAACGTTGCCAAAGCCTACAAGTCTTGTTTCTTTCTGCAGTCAAACATTGGATTCCTGGGGTAAGCACAATTCGATGAGGAGATTTATTTTCCAATGGATAGGCACTAGCTTCAGATTTTATTTGCCTGGTGATGTCTTCAACACGTTGATCGATGTCATTCGTAGAATTTTGCTTCATCGAGTTGGCAGTCATGGTCCTTGAGGTTCTCTTTGAAGAGCTTCCAGTCTTGCTGATGCATGACTGCTTCTCTAAAATTGATGTTGACATTGTCAGTGTTTAACGTCACAGGCTTGTGATCAGAAGAAAGGTCATCAATCGTGAAGATGTTGTATGGCTTGAAGAAACCCTTCATCAGTGAGATATCCAACACGTCACATATAGGGGAATGGTCACAGTAGTAAGTGTCTTTCAGTGGCCCTGCAGCAATGATGTCATCCTTATTTTGTATATACCGATATAGAATCATGCCATTGCAGTTCCATGTTCTTGAGTTCCAGTTTGGATGTTTGGCATTAAGGTCACCAGCCAATATAACTGGAATGTCACCATCAAAAAGTTCATCGAGATACCTATCGTCGAGAGTATGTTTAGGTGAACTGTAGAGCGCCACGAACTTCACTTCACCAAGGGATACGTCATTGATGATGATGGACGCCGATTCCATACCTGCGTAAGATTTGGCGACCCATTCTTGATGTTTAATCCCTTCTTGATGATGATCGCAGCACCAACAGAGGCACATCTTGTAGAGTTTGGAGTCATACGATCGTTACGGTACACACAATAACCAGCTATTTGAAATCTTGGCTTGGCTTGAGGGGTCTGTTTCACAGAAGAAAGGAACGTCAATTTCCTGCTTCAACAGAAAGTTGTGAAACTCTATACGCTTTCGGGGAACCCGCCTAGCGTTCCATATCACGCACCGAAGTTCACCTTTGTTGATCTCAGTGTAATGTCGTGTACCCATGAAAAAATTAGTTCTTCGTAAGGAGCTCACTCAACTGTGGAAAACGTTTGCCTAGATTTGTAAACAAATGATATATTCGTCCAATTTGTTTATACATACTTTGTAGGTCGTTGACATAGAGACCTTTTTCCTCCAGTTTAGACACTGCAGCTGCAAAGGATTTGTCTGCGGTCACCTTGGAATTATGTATCCTTTTAATCTGGGGATGTTTTGGACATTTTGTATAGCTTGAAGTGTGCTGTCCTCCACATCTTATGCACTTCGGGGGTCTTGTCCTTTAATATTGGGTCAGTCTTTTGACTGGGCTGACACTGCCCATTTATTGCAACGAGGGTCTTCCGTGCAACCCATGGATACGTGTCTGAAGCGCAAGCAGTTGTAGCACAATAGTGGTTTCTCGGAAGACTTCGAGTAGAACTGCTAGTGGACCGATACGACTGACACTATTCAATGATTGGTTATGTTCGCTATGGGGACCAGAACCAAAACCATAGGCATATCTATCGATCCTTTGGCTTTCCTAAGTCTTATTACCTATTCCGGGAAGTAGTTGGTTCTTCTTAGATCTTCCTGAAAGTCTTCTAGAACGTAGGTACATCAACATTTTGAATAACGAACTCTAACACCTCAGAATTCAATTGATGATGCTGAATTTTCAAAATATCGTCAGCTTTTTATTGTACGGAGAAACCGTACAAGTTGGCAAGTATGTAAAGCAATTTCCAATAGCCGAGGTACCAAAATTTGTCATCCCTATGGATGCACTATGGCTCAGTACAGCAACCATGCTTACCTAACGGTGTCAAAAACTTAATAGGATATCTGCTCTATCTTTTGAGTAATTTCTTATTAATTATTAGTTTCTTATTAATAATTTCGTCTAGGCATTTCACTTTTACTGTCTCTGCTCTGCATGTATGCATTATTAATTTTCTAGTGGTACATACTTCTTAATCTCGTCCAGAATTTCTTTAAGAGGTTTACCATGAGTGCGTATGATAATTGGTGGGACATATGAGCTTTTACTTACCTTTTGGCTGATATTTTTGACCGAGTCCTTTTAACCATTTCTGCTTCGTTTTTCTCTGGAGGCAGTAAAAAGTTTTTCATTGACGTTGGCTATCTTTTTCACATTATCTAATCTCGTCTCTTATATATCACGTCAATCCAAGGGTTGTTATCAGTAATAGGGCCATCTCCTGTTTACCTTTTGCTACTGAGGTCTTCCTTGCTTCCATATACGAGTACCGATGGTACGGATGGTAATGCTGCGTCCAAGTACTCATACTCCTTTTCCATATCAGGAGTCGGTTCGATATTGGGACTGGCAACAACGGACTTGTTTGAAAGAGCATTCTTCATCAATAAATCGAATTCTTTAAGTAAAACTAATCTTTGTTCTTGGAATTTCTTATCTATTTCTGACATCAATTGTTGACATAAATCATTCTTTACTGCTGTCTGGTTTTCATTGATGATGGCATCAACTGCAGCAAAATGCTTGTCTTTGGTGATGACGTCATTGTATACGAACTCGTGAGAGAAATCTCCTTCATTTGGCATAATGAAGCCGCTGTTGGTAACCTGGTTAGATGTTTCAAAGAAATAGTCGTCCTTAAAAGGACATACCTAGCTCTAAGTCAGGTCGCGAGAAGATTAATTCTATGCCAAGGATTAGGATGATAATAGATATGAGAAATGTCCTTAGTCAGGTGTGCGAGCAAATTAATCCTAATGCCAGGGACCCAGAAAGATAATGAGCGTCTTGATGTACTGTTTTATGTGAATATTAATTTCAACGCCAGGGCTCTGCACATAAGACGTAACAGAATGTGAAAATCACCCTGCAAAGGGCTCACCGTGAAATGAGAGCAAGTAAATGATACCTGAAATGAGAGTAGACAAGCTAGTCTGTCCTGAGCTCCAATCGTGACTTGATGAAAGCAGTACTAAAGGACGACTTTATATTTAGTTTGCACATGGAATAGTAAGACGGTATTAACTGAAAAACTAGAAGAGAACAAATGGGAGGACACGAGATGAATTTGAAGACGTGTTGGGATAGTACATGAAGGAGGACAAATAGGAGGTAATTCGAGGGTGACGAGAAAAATGCAATAGGGGTAAGAAGAGACCTCTACAATGTCACAAATGCTTCAGATTTGGGCACGTTTCCATGGGCTATACTGAGCTACCTCGTAATAAGTGCGCAGGAAACCATCAGGCAAGGGAATGCAGATATGTAAAGGGCCAGGATCCACTTAAATGTATTCGCTGCGAAGGAAAGCAACCTCAAGTTTCTCAGATGTCCTAAATATCCCAAAGTAAACAGAATGCGTAGTGATAATACTATTGCATGGAGATCCTATATATCAGTGGTTCCAAAAACTGTTGACAAAGGCTTCAACCCTTCTGATTTACAACTTAAAAACATAAAAATAAGCGAGATGCTCAAATTATATGAGGAAATCGGAAGTCTATTCTGCAAATTGTCAAATCATTCCCTAAAGCCTAATTATGACTAGCAATAACTTCAAAGTAGTTATTCAAGGTAAACTTAAGTTTACAATGTGGAATGCCAGAGGCATTTCATGTAGGCGAGAGGAGTTCTTCGACTTTTTGTCGAGAAACAAAATCAATATCGCCTTTGCCTGTGAAACGCATCTCAAGACGAAACGGTTAGTCAGGCTGCCTGGATACATGATCTATCATAAGGGCAGACTCCCAAAAATCCTGCTCATAATGTCTCTGGCGGAGTAGCTGTTATAGTCAAAGAAGGTATTGAGCATGTTTAAGTAGTTACCTCGGAACTATTCAGGAATGGAGGCCGCGTCTGTTCTCATCAAGGACCTCACGATTGGCTGGGTTAAGCTTGTTACGCTTTATAATACCCCGAGGCATGCGATTGGCTCCTGCAAGCTCGACGAGTCGCTCTCTGGTAACTTTCATGTTGTTTTAGCTGGAGATCTAAACGCTAAACACCCTCACTGGAATTCCAGATGCATTAATCACAATCGTGCTATCTTATGTGGTTACATCCAGAATCAGCTGGACACTGTTCCTATTGGTCCAATCAAGCCTTCATATTATTGCGATCATTCTCCTGTGAGCGATGTCCTGGATATCCCTATTCTCAAAGGTCTATTCAAACCGTTCAATGTTTATGCAGTGGATGATCTAACATCTGACCATCTTCCAGTTGCCCTTAACTTCGATGACTTAAATATGAATATTCTAAATCAGCTTCCTATAAGGTGGGATTGGAATCTCTTTCGTGATCTCGACAAAACAAGCAGTGGCTACACAGCGAGTGCTTGCAGCACCAATGAAATCAATGATAGGGTCAAATGCATTACCAATAATACCAACAATGCGATGTCTGCTAGTGCTTGCCTTATAAACCCGAAATAACCTGACGATATCGATCTTCCTCCAAGTATTAGGCAAAGTATTTCAGAGAGGAATGCCTTCCGAAGACTTTGACAGCGTACGCGTGATCACATCTTTAAAAGAAAGAATAATAGGCTTTCTAGGAAGGTTCATGAAAAAGTAAGAGAGCTGCGTGTGCAAAAATGGACTAACAAGTTGAAGAATCTCTCAATTCATGACAACTCGCTATTGTCCATGATTAGAGATTTTAAGTGTAAGAAAGCGAATTTCCACCCCTGTTTTCTCCAGACGGCACTATTCTTGCTACTGCAGACCAAGGTAAAGCTCAACTAATTGATGCGTTACTTGGGAATCAATTTATAACCCCTATGCCAGATACTTCTAATGGAGAGCATGCAATCAGCGAGGTTCCGTGATCTGTGTTCAAATTTTTATGAGGGTCAGCGTGATCCTGTAGGGCGATCAATCTATCCGACAGAAATTGTTGAGATCATCAAGAAACTCAAGAATAAGAAAAACCCTGGGATGGATGCCATCACAAATAATGCTCTTAAAAATCTGCCTTCCAATCTGATCCACGAAATCGTTGTTCTGATCAACGACTGCTGGATACGCGGACATTTCCCTACTGGCTGGAAAGAGTCTATTCGCCTATGCATTCCTAAATCTGGCCTTAACCCTTCATTACCTGCAAGATATAGGCCCATCAGCTTTTTAACAACTATGTCAAAGGTTCTAGAGCGGACAATCCTAAAAAGATTCGATGAATTTTGCTCTGCAAATAACCTTATTCGAGATGAGCAGTTTGGTTTCCGTACGGGCCACTCCTGCCAATTACGAATATGGCGGCTTGCTGTCGATGCAGAAAACTCTTTTTACAGGTCTCTGTATTACAAGTCTCTGACATTATCTTCCTGGATATTTGCCAGGCCTTTGATCACGTCTGGCATGATGGTGTTATTTATAAAAATGATAAAATTAGGTTTTTCAGATGATTTAATCATGCTGGTCCGCTCGTTCCTCTCAGACAGATAACTTCGAGCTAAAATAGGTGATTCCTTTCCCAATCTTGTGTAGATAAAGCTGGTGTCCCACAGAGGTCTATTCTGGAACCAGCCTTGTTCAATTTTTTATCCAGGGCTTTTCAGAACCCTACAAGTGTAAACTGTATTTCTATGCTGACGATGCAGCCATCTTAACCTTTACCAGTAACACTGTTCATGTCATCTCTCGTTTGCAAAAAGTGCTGCATCTCTTCGAAGACTGGTTCAGTAGATGGAGGCCGAAGTTAAATGTTGGCAAGTGCAAGGCTATGTTCTTCACTTACAAACGCAGGAACCCTCCAGGTTTGTTTATCCTGTACGGAAAAAAGCTCGACTGGGTCAAGGAATATAAATAATTTGGTGTGGTGATTGATTCTAGGTTCACTTGGAATCAACATGTTTCCTACGTACTGATCGCGTTGCTTGGTCGTAACAGTGCACTCAACATTGAAAACAAGTTGCTAATCTGCAAACTGATCATCCGCTGAATCTTGCTTCTTTGTATGCCAGCTTGGGCTTCCGTGTGCTAGGTGGAAGAATCTGCAGACATTCCAAATTATTACTCTTAGAACAATTATAAAACTTGATCGTAAAGTAGCTAACAATAATATCGTCCATGAGGATCTAGCGATGACGTATATTGGCAAGTTTGTATAGGATATGATAACGACCATGTTCCCAAAGATGCTTAATCACAGCAATCAATTGGTGTCTGAAAATGTTCTCAACCCTCCAGGTTGCAGGAAACGCTTAAAACACCGTCTGCCCAACCATGTCCTGGAAGTTAACTTCGATGATGTCAGGAATGTTATCTTCCCCTATATTTGAATATCCTAGTTCGCCTCTGGGGGCGCCCCCCCGTGGGGGGTTGTGACAATCTTCAATCAAACTTTTTATCCCCAGACTGAGGGAAATGTTCTTTCATCTTGACGAGGACATTCGGGGTTTTTTCAGGCTTATCTCCTAACTCAGTGTAATTCCCCTGGTCTATACATGTGCATCAGTAGTTATCAGCAATAGTATAAACATACAATTCACAAACTCTCTGCACGGACCAACAATATATATCTCATGACCAACAATGCCAGGCAAAGTTTGTGCAATATAGATAAGTTTCAATTTGAATAATGCATAGAATTCCTGTTATTCAGCCTTTTCTTAGAATTGCAAGTTTCTAGTATTTAACAATTTCTTGAAATTATTTAAAAATTTCAATTGCGGGAGATAAAGGAGAGATAAAAGACTATTGAGAAAGAGTAGAAAGATGACAGAGGAAGCACTACTTTAGCTCCGTGCTTCTTGAGCAAATGGTAAGCATGTGATTAGAAGATTCAGCGACCGCAATTTGGAGCAATAATTGAGATTGTTCTTTTTACCTACAAGTATCCTCTGCTAGTCTTTCTATATATGTAAAGAAGGGTGTTTGTTTGTGGGTTTGTTTGTTTGTTTGTTTGTTTCTTATGCAAATCTACAGTTGTTTTCCGTTCTTCATGAAATTTTGCATACTTAACCTTCAAAGCATGAGGAAGGTCACTGTTTACCTCAGATTTCGGAAAAATAGTAATTATCGATAAAAAATCGATATTCATGGTTATGACAGGGCATATTAATGAGAAATATCTCATGACCAACAATGCAAGCCAAAGTTTGTGCAACAATTGGTATCAACAATGGTATGAACATGCAATTCACAAACATCCTGCACGGACCAACAATATATATCTCATAACCAACAATGAAAGGCAAAGTTAGTGCAATGATCAGTTTTTTCTTAAAAAATATAGTTCTTAGTACTTAACAATTTCTTGAAAATGTTTAAAAATGATCAGTAACTGGAGATAATGAAGAGTTAGCAGGCGATTGAGAAAGAGTGGAAAGACGACAGAGGAAGCACTCCTTTAGGTCTGTGGGGTATTGAACAACTGGTAAGCATGTCAATAGAAGAATCGGCGATCACTAGACAACACAGAGTGATGAATGGCCAAGTCACACTGGGGTTATCACCTGGCTTATTTGGTAGCACATCAGATCCAAACATTTCAAAAAATACATTTTGACTATATTCTTGAGAATGTGTATATTTTGGAAACTGAGAAGCTGAAAATGCATGGATTGAACAGTCCTTTCCAAGAATTTTTGATAATGACCATAAAATGATGATGCATGGACAGAACATTAATAAGGCGGCGTCTATTGATGAGGCAAAGGAGTCTCGTGTGTCTCCCTTCAGCTCCCTATCAAACGTCCAGACGACTGGCAAAAATTTATGTGTCTGTAAAGGAAAGAGAAAGAATGAGCATCGGTCAGGAAAACTCTGCAACTAAAACAGATAAAGCTATACCGGCATTTGAAACATCTGAACAACGGGAGTTTCGAAGAGAGCAAGAGCTTCTACGTCAAGGGCAAGAAAAACTTGAGTCTAAAGTATCTGGTGATGCTCCGCAGTGGTGAGACATGTGAAGAAGAGTTTAGATAAAGTCCCGGTATATCACTTAGAATTCCTGTTTTTCGTATTTTTCGTAGAATGGATAGTCCCTTTGCTCTGTGTTGTATTGATTGATTGAATATTTCAACAATTGGGAGTAATAATTTAATTTTTTGAAATTGTTCTGTTTACCTACAAGTGTAATTATCCCGGGCAACGCTGGGTACCTTTGCTAGTATATATATAAAAAGCGGATATATATATAAGAGAAGGACGAGACACAAAAATCCTGGGATACAATAAATAAGTGTTAATAATTTAAAAAAAAAATAAATAATAATTAAAAAAATTAAAAATAATTAATAAATACTAAATAAAATCAAAATAAAAAGCTGACGTTTCGGATAGAGACTATTCTTTATCAAAGCAAAAAAGTATAATACTCTAAAAGCAAATAGAATATTACAGAATTATCCTGAATTTATGAAACCAGTATGACAGTCGACAATTGAACAGTGAAGTGTACATTTGTTCAGGTGGAACGTAATAAGTGCTTACACGATTCTCGCCTTTCCGGAATAAATTCCACATGAAATACACTGAAATAGGCAAGAAACCTGGCTAATCCAAAGAGGTCTTCCACATGATGAAAAAATAAAAGTACTAAGATTGACGAGAAGAAACGTTGCCTATGTCTTCGAAGTTGAATCAAGAATATGCCTCAGTTTTCTATACTTTGTATGACGCTTCATTTCCATTCAGTTATTAGGTATTCCAGCCACCAGATTATTGTGACTGATCTTAAACATCTGCGCCATTTTGATGAGGAGATCTTTGACACACTTTCCAATATGGGTCATGTTCTGACCCGAGTGAATGTAATGATTTTTTACGGTCATTCTTCCAAGCTGGGCAGTGGTCGTCAAGGTAACATTCTGGAACGACTGGAGTTTACTCCATATATACGTTTACATATAGTTGCCCAGGCATGCATGCTTTAGAGGAGGTGGTCCAAATCATCGGCTTGTACAGTAGCAGCTTATTGTCGATGCTGTTTCCAACCAGGACAGCTATGAGGCTGTATATAGCCTTCTTCGCTTTGTTCAGAACGAAAGTCACGTGATAGTCCCAGGAGAGTCTTGAGTCGATTATAACGCTAAGGTACTTGTAGTTCTCGACTCATTCGAGATCCTTATTGAATAGGACAAGAGAATCCAGGGGACGCTTAATCATTTTGTTGAAGTACAAAGTTTTGCATTTTCCGAAGTTAAGGTAAAGTTTCCAGCTACTAAACCAGTCTTCATTTTTTCAAGGCGTTCTGCAGACGTCAGATAAAGTGAAATGGCTGATGCGCCCAAGCCATGATGGCAGTATTATCAGCATAGAAATATAAATTACATTTTTCTGGTTTGGGAAACATGTATAAAATAATTAAATAATCTGGGTCCAAGGACAGCCTTTTGGGTCACCAGCCTTTATTTTGCGGGGCATAGGAAAGTTTTCTCCAAAGGATTTCTCCATAAAAATCAAATCAGGAGGAAACTCTTCTCTAATCATCTTATATAGAAAAGCCTTCGAGCCACACTTGATAGAAAAGCCGCAGTACCTTGAAAAGCCTTACTAACATCAAGAAAAACAACGCCGCAGTGCCTTGATAGGTTCAGTGGGGTGTTTTGATCTTCAACAAGCCTCCATATCTGCATTTGACACGAAAGGTCGGCACAAAATCCGAACTGTTCTTTCGAAATAGATCGTTGGTGAGACAGTCGTCTTTGAACATGGTCAAGATCGTTTTCCCCAAAACTTTGAACATCGACGGGAGTAGACTGATAGGTCGGTAACTCGCGGGAACGTAGGATTTTGCCCCTGTTTGGGGATATTTAACACAATAGATTGCTTTCAAGCAGTCGGGAAATAGAAAAACTTCCAACAGTCGCTTATAATAGTTATGATGTCGTTAATGATGCTCTCTGGGAGAATCTTTAAGACCTTATTATTTACCTTGTCTTTTCCTGTTGCCTTCCTCCTTTTCTGATTTCTTATGATGGTAGCTATCTCTCGATGGTAGTTTTAAGCTGCAAGACTTGCTAATACTTGCAAGACCATCTTTCACACTGTGGGACATGAGATGACTGTATCTCTAGGGGGTAAAAAACTGCATCTTTAAGGAATCTGCAATTATTCGAGCTTTATCCTGGTTAGTTTGGACGTAATTACCTTCAGGTGTGCGAAGTGGAGGACGCGTGTCATTCTTCTTCTCCTGCAGAGCTCTAACCATGCTCCAAATGGAATTGTCGTGCTTTTCAGCTTGTCATTCCATCTAGAGTCGCGTAACTCTTTCACTTCTTCCTGGACTCTTCTTACTAACCTGTTATATTTGGTTTTTAGCAAAGGTACACGATAACGTTGCCAAAGCCTACGGATCTTGTTTCTTTCTGCAATCAGGCGTTATATTTCTGGGGTAAGCGCAATTCGCTGAGGGGATATATTTTCCAATGGATAAGCACTAGTTAGGAATAAATAGTGATCACATTTATTCGCCTGTTGAAGTGTTCAACACCTTGATCGATGCCATCCATAGAGTTTGCTCCATCGAGTAGGCAGTCATTGTCCTTGAAGATTTCTTTGAAGATTTCCTTGAAGAGCTTCCAATCTTGCTGGTGCTTGCTTTCTTCTCTGAAATAATGTTGACATTGTCAAAGTTTAACGCCACAGACTTGTGGTCAGAAGAAAGGTTATCAATCGTGAAGATATTGTAAGGCTTGAGAAAAACCTTCATCAATGAGATATCCAACACATCACGTATAGGGGAGTGATCACAGTAGTAAGTGTCCTCCACTGGCCGTGCAGCAATGATGTCATCCTTACTTTGTATATCCAGTGTTCCGGAGTTCCTGCTTGGATGCTTCGTAGTAACAGTACCAGCCAGTATAACAAGAATGTCACCATCGATGAGTTTATCGCGATCGCTAACGTCGAGAGTATGTTTAGGTGAATTGTAGAGCGCCACGAGCTTCAATTCTCCAAGGGAGACGTCATTGATGATGATGGATGCCGATTCCATTCCTGCATAAGACTTGGAGACAAGTTCTAGGTGTTTAATTCCGTTCTTGATGATGACTGCAGCACCACCAGAGGCACATCTTGAAATGTTTGCAGTCATACGATCGTTACGGTTACAATAACGAGGTAGCTTGAAATCTCGGCTTGCCTTGAGGTGTTTCACAGGGGTTGGCAACATCCATTTCCATCTTCAACAGATAGTAGTGAAACTCTATACGCTCTCGGGGAACCCTCTTAACGTTCCATATCACGCACCGAAGTTCACCTTTATCAATATCAGTATAATATCGTGTAGCCATGAAGAAATTACTCAACGGTGGGTAAAGTTTGCATAGATTTGTATACAAATGACTTATTCGGCCAATATGTTTGTACATACTCTGTAGGTCGTTAATGTCAAGACCTTTTTTTCTCCGGCTTAGACACTGCAGCGGCAAAGGGTTGTCCATGGTCACCTTGGAACTATGCATCATTTTAACTTGGGGTATTTCGGACATTTCGTATAGCTTGAAGTGTGCTGTCCTCCACATTTTATGCACTTCAGGGGTCCTTTATTGTTTGGTCAGTTTCTTGACTGGTGTGCCTCTGCGCATTTGTTGCAACGAGGGTCTTCCGTGCAGCTCATGGATACGTCTCCGAAGCGCAGGCAGTTGTGGTACTGTAGTGGCTTCTTTTTCCCACGGAAGACTTCTACTAGAACTGCAAGTGGACCGATCCGATTCACTCTCTTCAATAACTGGTTATGTCTGATGGCTCTCCTTAGTCTGTTTACCATTTCTGGGAGGAAGTTAGCTCTTCTTAGGTCTCCTTGAAGTTTTTCCAGATCATACGTTACATCCATATTTTCAATCACGAACTTCAATACTTTCTTGGACTTCGGTAGATAGTGCTATATTTTCAAAATATCGTCAGCTTTGATCCCAGCTACTAGTTTTTTATAAGTAACTTCCTGTAGGCATTTCACGTTAAATAACTTTGCTCTGCCTGTATGCATTATGATTTTTCTACTGGTACATGCTTCTTAATCTCGTCCAGAATTTCCTTGAGAGGCTTACCATGAGTGCTTATGATAATTGGTGGGATATATGAACTTTTACTTACATTTTGGCTGATATTTTTAGTAGAGTCCTTTTCTCCATTTCTGATGCGTTTTCCTCTGGTGGCAGTAAAAACTTTTTTCTTTAAATTATTTAACTTCTTCTCTTTCCTGGACATTTTATATTTCACTTTAATCCAGGGGTTGTCATCAGTAGTAGGTTCATCTTCTGTTTTCCTTTTACGCCTGGGGTCGTCGTTGATGCAAGGTCGGCCTTGCATCCATATACTCTACTTCCTTCTCCATATCAGGAGTCGGTTAGATAATAGGGTTGGCAGCCATGTTATTGGGAATGACAGCCACGGACTTAATTTCAAGAGCATTCTTTATCAATAAACCGAATTCTTTAAATAAAACTAAGCTTTTTTCTAGAAATTTCTTATCGATTTCTGTCATCAGTTGTTAGCATCTATGATTCTTTGATGCTACCTGCTTTTCACTAATGGCATCAAATGCAGCAAAACTCCTGTCTCTGGTGAGACGAACTCGTGAGAAAACTCTCCTTCATTTGGCAAACTGAAGCCTCTGTTGGTAACTTGGTTAGGTGTTAAAATGAAATAGTTTTCCTTAAAAAGACGTACGTAGCCTAAAGATAAAGTCAGGTTTGCGAGAAAATTAATTCTACGCCAGGGACCCACTTGTGGATGATTAGGATGATAATCTATGATATGAGAAATGTTCTTAGTCAGGTTTGAGAGGAAATTAATTCCAACACATCACTTATAGGGGATCCAGAAGGATAGTTAACGCCTTGATATGCTGGTTTAAGGAATAATTAATTCCAATGCCAGGGACCAGCATATAAGACGTTACAGAAGGTCTATATTGCCTTGAAAAGAGCACACCATGAAATGAGAGCAATGAGATGATACCTGAAATGAGAGTAGTGGTTATGTTCCTTGATGGTGATGTTCCTTGCTGTCGTCAAATGTCTGAGAGGAGTACGACAATTGACAATCGAAAAGTGAAATAAAAAGAAAGACGCGAGTGGTCCAGAAGTCAAGCTCACTTTGAATGCTCGCCCAAAGAGTAAACCAGAGGAGGTACACTGAACTAGGAGAGAAGCCTGATGAACCTATTTAGTCCTCAAGAGAAGACGTCCCCAGAAGATACGAGAGTCAAATTGTAGATTGACGAATAGAGAACCCAAAAATCCGCAGGATCTAAAAGTTCCAGTAGTAGGGAAAGACGATATAGATGTTGATTTATAACGATAGAGTTTGGTCATAGATAGAATTGTTGTTGGCAACTCTTCTGTCAAGATGGACAAAGGATAGACCAACATTTTGGAAAGTCTGGAGATCCTTCCATCTAGATTTGCAAACAGGAGCCTAAGCAGGCATTCCACAGATTAAAATAGTGCGAATCACATCCTTGTATATCAAGAGTTTGTTATCCACACCAAGAGCGCAGTTTCGCCACAGAAATGCACTCAAACTGAACTTCGCTTTGTTTGCTTTTTGAGCGCGTATTGGACTTGGTCTTTCCAGTTAAATTTGAAGTGGATCATGACAGCAAGATATTTATAGCTTTTTATCTACTCATGTTTCTTGCCAAATAAACAGAGGGGCTTTAGAGGGTTTTTGCGTTTGCGAGTGATAAACATGACCTTGCACTTTTTGAAGTTCAGTTTTATTCGCCACTTAGTGAACCAGCTCTCGCACTGATGTAAAGGTTTTTGGAGTCGAGTGGTGGCATATGCTGGGTTTCGTGCCCTGGTCATGATGGACCCATCGTCAGCAAACAAGTAAAAATTGCACTTTGCAAACTTGGAAAAGTCATAGATAAATAAGTTGATTAAGGCTGGCCCCAAGACAGAGCCTTGGGGTACACCAGCATTACCATCGCAGAGTTCAGACAAGGAGTCACCAACCTTAACACAAAAAGTCCAATTTAACAGGAAGGAGCGAACCAGAGCAATTAGATTGCCAGGGAAGCCGTTGGTAATCATTTTGTAAATGAGTCTATCATGCCAGACTTGGTCAAAGGTCTTTTGGACATCGAGGAAAACGAGACTACCAAACATAGAGAGCTTCAGAGGACCATTAAAATCAGCAAAAAGTCTCCATAACTGAAGCTGACAAGAGTGGCCTGGATGGAAGCCATATTGCTCCCTACGAATAAGGTGTTTGCCTCGCAGCAGTTTTTAAACCTCTTGAGTTTGGTGCGCTCAAATACCTTGGAAAGCATGGGCAACAAGCTTATGGGCTTATAACTTGTGGAAAGAGCAGCATCCAGTCCAGGTTTAGGAATGGTGATGATGATCTGAGTCTTTCCAGGCACAAGGGAAATGGCTGTTAAGCCAGCAGTCATTCATGACCTTGGTGATGATGCAGATAACACGGAGGCAAATTCTTGAGAACACGGTTGGTAATGGTGTCGATGCCGGCTGCCTTTTTGCTTTTTAGGCGCTTTATGATGTTCAATATCTCAGAGGTGCCAATGACACCAGGAGAGGCAAGAGCGCGTCGGGTGAAGCCGTACTTGTCACATACGTCCTTGACCTCACGAGTAATATTGACAAGATCATCCTCTTTGGGTGTAGGGAATTGGCTTCAGTGAAGGCTCTGAGAAAAGTACTAAAGGACGTCTTTATATATAGTTAATATAGGCAATATAAGACGGTATTAGCTGATGTACTAGAAGAGAACAAATGGCAGGCCAAGAGATGAATTTAAAAAAGTGTTGGGATCGGACAGGAAGATGGACAAAAAGAGATAATAAACGGCCAGCGAGAAAAATGCAATAGGATAACACATACAGAATTAAAAAGACAGAAATATAGAAAAAGCTAGGAATGATAGGGTGTCTAGCACAATAATTTCTTAAAATTCCCTAAATTTTCCTTGATTTTCCCGGATTATCAGCAGCCAAAATAAGGGCTATCTCGATAGAATATTACTGACATTAATCGAAACTATATAAAAGTCGTCTTCTAGTACTCCTTTCATAACTTCAGGATAATTCACTAATATTCGATTTGATTTTAGTGAATTATCCTTTTTGCTTTGATAAAGGATAGTCTCTATCTGAAACGTCAGCTTTTTATTTTTATTTTATTTATAATTTATACATTATTTTTTAATTAATTTCTTATTATTATTTTTTAATTTTGATTATTATCAATTATTTATATCTACATATATAAAGAAGGATGTTTGTGGGTTCTGGGTTTGTTTGCTTGTTTCTTATACAAATCTACAGTTTTATTCCGATCTTGATGAAATTTTCCATACTTGACCTTCAAAGCATGAAGAAGGTCACTCTCTACCTCAGATTTTGAAAAAAATAATAACTATTGATAAAAAAATCGATATTCATGATAATAGCAAGCCATATTAATGAGAAATATCTCATGACCAAAAATGCAAGGCAAAGTTTGTTCAACAATACTCATCAACAATGGTATCAACACGCAATTCACAAACACTCTGCACGGACCAACAACATATATCTCATGACCAAGAATGCAAGGAAACGTTTGTGCAACAATAGTTATCAACAATGGTGTCAACACGCAATGCACCAACACTATGCACGGATCAACAATATATATCTCATGACGAACATATATCTATATTGTGAAAATTTGTGCAATACAGATGAGTTGCAATTTGTAACAATGCATAGTATTCCTTTTATTTAGGCTTTTCATGGAAAAGGAGGTTCTTAGTACTTAACAATTTCTTGAAAATCTTTAAAAATGTTCAGTAACTAGAGATAATGGAGAGTAAGAAGACTATTGACAAAGAGTGGAAAGACGACAGAAGAAACACTTCTTCAGCTCCGTGCCGTATTGAGCAAATGGTAAGCAAATAAATAGAAGAATCGGTGACAGCTAAACTACACAAAGTGATGAATGGCCAAGTTTTGCTTCAAGACATCATTAAGTGTACATCTAAAGTAAGACTACGTGACTAAGAAATTATTTAGACTAGCAGGGGCATATCTGGAGAGGTGCATCCATTGTGAGACTTTAAAAAAATTTCGAATTTTTATTAAGATTTTTTACTCTATTATTTCTAAGCGTTTTTAAGTGTTTGTTTTTAAGATATTTCAAAATTTAATCAAAAAAACAAAGAACCACGCCGCGGTTATCACCTTACTTATTTGGTAGCACAGCGATCGAAACATTTCATAAAAATTCATTTTGATCTTATTCTGTGTGAATATGAATATTTTGTAAGCAGAGGGAATGAAAATGCGAAGATTGAATGTTTGTTTCCAATAACTATTAATAATGAGCATAAAATGACGATGCAGTGACAGGCCATAAATAAGGCAGCCTCTATTGAGGAGGAAAATGAGTCCACGTTTCACCCTTGAACTCCCTATCAAACATCCAGACGACTAGTAAAAATTATTTGACTGGAAAGGAAAGAGAAAGAACGAGTATTGGTCAGAGAAACTCTGGAGTTAACATAGAAAAATCTATACGAGCATTGGAAACATCAGAACAACGGGAGTTTTGAATACAACAAGACGGTATAAGAGCTTCTACGTCAAGGGCAAGAAAAACTTGGGTATAAAGTATCCAATGATGCTACCCGGTGTAGAAGATGGATATCAAGAATTAAATAAAGTCCCGGTATATCACCTAGAATTCCTGTTTTTCGTATTTTTCTTAGAATAGATAGCCGTCGTATTGATTAGGTTATTATTTAACAAATTTAATGTCATAATTTAACTTCTGGAGATTGTTCTGCTTACCTGCAAGTATAATTATCTCGGGGAACTCCGGGAATACTTTAGTCTGTATATATATATTTGTAAAAAGAAGTTTTGTTTGTGGGTGTGTTTGTTTCTTATAAAAAATCTACAGTTTTTTTCCGATCTTGATGAAATTTTGCATACTTGAACTTTAAACATGAGGAAAGTCTACCCCAGATTCCGAAAAAAAATAATTATTGATAAAAAATAGATATTCGTGTTTATGGCAAGGCATATTGATAAGAAATATCTCATGACCAACAATGCAATGCAAAGATTGCGCAAGAATACTTAGCAACAATGGTATGAACACGTAATGCACCAACACTACGCAAGGATCAACAATATGTATCTCATAACTAACAATGCAAGGCAAAGTTTGTGAATATAGATAAAATTCAGTTTGTAACAATGCATATAATTCCTGTTATTTAGGCTTTTCATAGAAAAGAGTTCTTAGTACTAACAATTTCTTGAAAATCTTTATAAATGATCAATATCTTGAGATAATGGAGAGATAGCAAACTATTGAGTATGAGTGGATAGACGACGGAGTAAGCACTCTTTTAGCTCCGTGCTGTATTGAGCAAATAGCAAACAAGTAAGTAGAAGAATCGGCGACCGCTGGACTACACAAATGGCCAACTTTTGCTTCAAGAAATTATTTAGAGAAGCAGTGGCATCCTTGGAGAGGTCTATCCATTGTGAGCCTTTAAAATTTTTTTTCGAATTTTCATTAACAATTTTTAATGTATTAATTCTAAGCGTTTTCATGTATTTAATTTTAAGATATTGCAAAAAATAATCCCCCCAAAAAAGTTCCCACCCATGCCGGGATTATCACCAAGCTTATTTGGTAGCAAATCGGATCCCAATGTTTCATAAAAATACACTTTGACTATATTCTGTGGGAATGTGTATATTTTGGAAACTGAGATGCTGATAATGCGATGATTGAACGTTCGTTTCCAAGAATGAGCATAAAATGAAGATGGAGTGACAGAACATTAATACGGCATCGTCTATTCATAAGGAAAAGGAGTCACTTTTTTCTCCCTTGAGCTCCGTATCAAACATCCAGAAGACTAGCAAACATTTTTGTGTCTGGTAACGAAAGAGAAAGAATGAGTATTGGTCAGAAAAACTCTGCAACTGAAACAGAAAAGGCTATACGGGCATTAAAAGCATCTGAACAATGAGAGTTTCGGATAGAGCAAAAGGGTTTAAGAGCTTCTACGTCAACGGCAAGAAAAAACTTGAATCTATAGTATATGGTTGTGCTCGGCAGAGGTGAGGCAATTCAAGGAGTTTAGATCTAGTCTCGGTATACCACCTAGAATTCCTGAATTCCTTTATTGGTATTTTTCTTAAAATGGATAGTCTCATTGCTGTGTTGTATTACTTGAGTTATTATTTAACCAATTGGTAGTTAAAAATAAATAAATTAACAACTCTTGTCCACAAGATTATTTAATCGACATATACGTATTTCGATCCCTTTGGATTTATTATTGAATGTCAAAATGATAATCAGTACAGTTCGTCACTACAATTTATAGTGGAACAGACTCCCACCCTCCAATCGCTGTTTACAAGCAAAGTCCACAAATTGTACTGAAGAACTGTACTGGTTATCATTTTGACATTGAATAATGAAACCAGATTGTTCGAAATACGTATATGTCGATTAAATAATTTTGTGGACAGGAGTTGTTAATTTATTTATTATGTCACTTTCCACAGTACTTCACCGTTTTTCAATTTGGAGTTGTAATTTAATTTTTTGAGATTGTTCTTTTTATATACAAGTGTAATTATCCCGGGCAACGCCTTCTATATATATAAAGAAGAATATTTGTGGGTTTGTGGGCTGCTTTGTTGTTTGTTTCTTATACAAATCTGCAGTTTTATTCCGATCTAAATGAAAATTTGCATACTTGACCTTGAAAGCATGAGGAAGGTCACTGTCTACCTCAGATTTCGAAAAAATAAACATTATCGATAAAAAATCGATATTCATAATGATAGCAGGGCATATTAAGAAGAAATATCTCATGATCAAAAAGGAAAGGAAAAGTTTGTGCAACAACAGGTATCAATAATTGTATCAACGCCCAATTCACAAACACTCTGCACGAACCAGCAATATATATCTCATGACCAATAATGCAAGCAAAAGATTGTGCAACAATAGGTATCAACAATGGTATCAACATTCAATGAACCATAACTATGCAGGGATCAACAATATATATCTCATGACCAACATTGCAAGCCAAAGTTCGTGTAATATAACAAAGGTTCAATTTCTATCATTGCATAGAATTCCTGTTTTTCAGGCTTCTCTTAGAATTGAGAGTTCTTGGTACTTAACAATTTCTTGAAAATCTTTAAAACGGATAAGTAACTGGAGATAATGGGGAGTTATCAGACTATTAAGAAAGAGTAGAAAGACGACAGAGGAAGGGGTTCTTTAGCTCCGCGCTGTATTAAGCAAATGGTAATCATTGTCAATAGAAGAATTAGCGACAGCTACACTGCACAAAGTGATGTATGGCCAAGTTTTGGTTCAAGACATCGAGAGCAGAGTGGGTATTTTAACAACATCAAAGGAAACATCTAATCTAAGATTACATGACTAACGAATTATTTAGAGTAGCAATGGCATACATGGAGAGGTCCATCCATAGTGAGCATTTAAAATTTTTTTTTCGAATTTTTATTTTGATTTTTTACTGTATGAATTCTAAGCGTTTGCATGTGTTTATTTTTAAGATATTGCAAAATTTAATCAAAAAATCTAACAGTCCGTGTCACGCTAAGGTTATCACTTAGCTTTATTTGGTAGCATACCGGATCCAAACATTTTTAAAAAATACATTTTGACTATAGTTTGTGTGGATGTGAATATTTTGGAAACTGAGATGCTGATAATGCGATGTTTGAACGTTTGTTTCCAAGAATTATTAATAACGAGCATTAAATGATGATGTAGTTTCAGGACATAGATACGGCAGCATGTTTTGAAGATGAAAAGGAGTCACACATGCCTCCTTTGAGTTCCTTATCAAACTTCCAGATGACTGACAAAAAACTGTGTGTATGGAAAGGAAAGAGAAAGAACGAGTATTGGTCAACGAAGCTCTTCAGCTAAAACAGAATAATCTATATGGGCACTGGAGACATCTGAACAACGGAAGTTTCGAATAGAGCTAGAGGGTAAAAGAACTTCTACCTCAAGGGCAAGAAAAACTTGGATCTAAAGTATCCAGTGATGTTCCTCGTTGGTGAAGATGGATATCATTTTAATATGAGGCACTTCAGGAAGAGTTTAAATCAAGTCCCAGTATATCACGTAAAATTACTGTTTTTCGGATTTTTCTAAGATTGTGTAGTCCCTTCGCTCTGTTTTGTATTGATTAAGTTATTATTTAACCAATTTGGAGTTTTAATTTTATTTCTTGAGATTGTTCTGCTTACCTACAAGTGTAATTATCCCGGCTAATGCCGGTTACTCTGCTAGTACATAAATAAAGAAGAATAGAGGCTTTACAATACTGCATTATAAAAACGACGACTAGTTTCGGCTTTATTACCTGCCTTTCTCAAGTCTGCATAAGAGACAATCGACAATCGAACAGTGAAGTGTACATTTTTTAGGATGGGACGAAAGCAGCGCTTTCACTAGGATCATCCAACCAGAATAAACTCCAAATGAAATTCACTGAGGTAATCAAGAAGCCTAACCAACCCAAGCGGTCTTCCATATTATACAAAAAAGAAAATAAGATTGACGATTGTCAGAAACAAAAAACAAACGAAATAAAAAAAATACAAGGAGAAATAAGATTATCACATCTTCCAGTAGTCTGGGAAAGAGACGTTGCTAATATCTTCAAAATTGATGTCAAGAACGTGCCTCGGTTTACGATACTTCGTATGCCAGTTCATATTCATTGAGTTCTTCAGTATCCCTTTCACAAGCTTATTGTCGTGAGTCTTCATCTTCTGTATCATAATCAAAAGGAGATCCTGTATAAACTTTCCGATATGGGCCATGTTTAAATCCATATGGATGGATTGGTTTTACACAGTCCTTCTGTCCAGCTGGGCAATGGTCCTCAGGGTACCATTCTGGAATGACTGTAGTTCACTCCATCTGGTTTTACAGATAGTCGCCCACGCAGGCATGCCATAGAGGAGTATGGTCCGGATAATCGATTTGTACAGAAGTAGCTTGTTGTCAATGCTGAGGGCGCTGTTGCGACCCATGAGAGCTATGATACTGTACTTAGCCCTCTTCGCTTTTTTCAGAGCATAGGACATGTGCTGAATCCATGAGAGTCTTGAGTCAATGATAACTCCCAGATACTTGTAGTTGTCCACCTAGCCCAGTTTCTTATTGAACAGAACAAGCGAATCTGGGGGATGCTTGAGCTTCCTATTGAGGTACAAAGCCTTGCACTTTCCGACGTTAAGGTTCAACTTCCACCAGTTAAACCAGTCTTCGAACTGCTTCAAGGCGCTCTGCAACCGGCTGGTGTGCCCATGTCAAAATGGCAGTGTCATTGGCAAAAAATACAGATTACAATTATCTGGTTTCGGGAAATCATGTACAAAGTAATTAAATAGCACAGGCCCGAGGACAGAATCCTGAGGGACACCGGCCTTTACAACACGGGGTGTGGAAAGATCTTCTCCAACTTTGGCTTGATAGGATCTGCCGTCAAGAAAGGATTTCACCATCAAAATCAAATCGGCAGGGAACCCGTCTCTGATCATTTTGTAGACAAAGCCCTCATGCCACACTTGGTCAAAAGCTTTACTGACATCGAGAAATACCACCCCACAGTTCCTGGATAGGTTCAGGAGGGTGCTCAGGTCTTCAACGAGCCTCCACATCTGCATCGGACAAGAGTGGACAGCACGAAAGCCAAACTGCTCTTCCCGAAAAAGGTCATTTGCTAGACAGTGATCTTGGAATCTGACGAGGATCGTTCTCTCCAACACCTTGGACATCGTGGGTAGCAGGCTAATAGGTCGGTAACTCGCCGGAATTGCAGGATTTTTCCCCTGCTTGGGGATACTCAACACAATAGATTTCTTCCAAGCCACAGGGAAATAAGAAAATTTCCAGCAGTCGCTAATGATATTGGTGAGATTCATAAGGGCGTTATTACTCACCCTGTCTTTTCCTGGAGCCTTCTTCTTTTTCAGTTTACTTATGATGTTGGCGATCTCTCCAGCCTCGATGTTGTACTTCGTTAAATGCTGCGGGACTTCATCAAAGTTGACAATACCTTCTTCCACACGCTGAGACATGATTTGGCTCTCGGGCTTATCGTTGGTGGGAGTAACAAACTGCATTTCCAGTGAATCTGCAATGACTTGGACCTTGTCCTGATCAGTTTGGACATAGTCACCTTGTGGAATACGTAGTCACATTCTTCCTCTTCTGTAAAGCTCTGACCATACTCCAAATGGAATTGTCGCGAGCCGACAAGCTTTTGAGTTTTTCATTCCATCTAGTGTCGCAAAGCTCTTTTATATCCTCTTGGACTCTTCGCACTAGCCTGTTATACTTCATTTTGAGCCAAGGTTCATGATAGCGTTGCCATAGTCTACGAGTCCTGTTTCTTTCAGAAATTAGGCGTTGGATTCCAGGAGTGAGTTGGATTCGATGAGGAGGTTTATTCTCTGATGGATACTTACTAGCTTCTATGGCACTGTTAATACATCTGGTGATGTCTTCAACACGTTGATTGATGTCCTCTGTACAGTAAGCAACGTCGGGATAGCAGCCATATTCCTTAAGAATATCTTTGTAGAGCTTCCAGTCTTGATGATGTATCAGTTCCTCTCGGAAATTTATGTTGACATTGTCAAAGTTCAACACCACAGGCTTGTGGTCAGAAGAAAGGTCATCAGTCGTGAAGATATTGTATGGTTTGAAGAAACCCTTCAAGAGCGAGATGTCCAAAACGTCACTACTAGGGGAGTGGTCGCAGTAGTAGGTGTCGTCCACAGGTCCAGCAGCGATGCTATCATCTTTACCTTGTATGTACCTATAGAGAATTATGCCGTTGTAATTCTGCGTTCTGGGGTTCCAGCTTGGGTGTTTGGCATTTAGGTCACCAGCTAGGACGACTGGAGTGTCACCACTGAAGAGTTCATCAAGCTCACTAATGTCAAGATAATGTTTAGGTGAATTGTAGAGCTCCACGAACTTCACTTCACCACAGGAGACGTCATTGATAAAGATGGAGGCCGATTCCATACCTGCATAAGACTTGGTGACTAATTCTTGGTGTTGAATTCCCTTCTTAATGATGATCGCAGCGCCCCCAGAAGCACATCTTGCAGCATTTGAAGCCATTCGATCCTTACGGTACACACAATAGCCAGGTAGCTTGAAGTCTTGGCTTGGTTTGAGAAGAGTTTCACAAAGGTAAGCAACGTCGATGTCTTGCTTTAACAGAAAATTGTGAAACTCGATGCGCTTTCGGGGAATGCCCCTAGCGTTCCATATCACGCACCGAAGTTCACCTTTGTTGATTACAGTATAAC
>JAHWFO010097528.1:129872-153969 GCA_023313115.1 Rhysida immarginata
ATATATACCACTACCACGTTCCATTTTTTAATTAATCCTTTGAACACAATTTGATTTATGTTCACAATATCGTTTCATTGTACACCTACCCTAAAAAGACCTTCTGAACTCGACATAAGTTGCATCACATATTTTCCCTTGTCTTCAAGAAACAAAATAAAGTAATTAAAACATTGTCACTATATCAGATTCTTACAACTATTATTTATTGCATCCAAAGAAAATAATGAAAAACAAGAATGAGAATTTATAAAAATAGAAATTAAGCTGTCCCATAAGTATATGACCAGCATCATGTAATGCCTAATAAATCACCCTTTTTTCAATATTTTAGAAAATTTGGTTTGGCATAGTTGTGACCAGGTTTTGCAGATAATCTGAATTAATTTCTTCCCAGGCATTCAACACAGCATACTTTAATTCTTCTATATTGCGGTACTGTTTACCACCTGCGTAATCAGATCTCGCTAAAGCGCCCCATACATTTTCAACTGGATTGATATCTGGAGATAGGGTATATGTATTTGCTAAAAACCACTCATATGTGCTGTTTGCACGGTGAACTGGGGCATTATCTTGCTGGAAAATCCATCTGGTCTCTCCAATCTTCTCCCCACACGGTAAAAGATGAATATCAAGCAGATCTTGATAATCTAAATTCTTTATTCTTGCACTAACAATAGCTAAATTGGTTCTATTATTCCATCCTAAGCCAATCCAGACCATAAGTGATCCTCCTCCTTGTTGCCTTATGAAATACATTTCTTCTGACCTCCTGATGTCATGCCAGTAACATTGCCAGCCGTCTGGCCTATGTAAATTGAATTTTTTCTCCCCTCTCTTCCAATCAACTGTCCAGAACATCACTGACTGGGTAAATGCCAACCGTTTCTGCTTGTGGTGCAGTTGGAGTGCAGGTTGCTGTTTTCTTTTCGTGTACAGAAGAGATGATGCCTGCTTCACAATCTGTTGCACAGTTGATTTTGATACTGGAACATCTTCAGAATTGGCCACTGCACGCAAAAATGTTGTGAGGTCTTTCATTTTTCTAATAATCGCCCTTTTTGTCGATTAGTCGTCTTCTAAGGTCTCCCAGGTCTCTTTTTGTGGCCATACTGAGCACAAGCTTTCAAATAATTAAGTACAGCTTAATGTGACCGACTTATAGCCTTTCCTATACCTCGTGCATTCACTCCAGAAGCTTTCAAAGCATCAATTTGACCCCTTTCATAGTCTGACAAGATGGTGTTACGAGGCATTGTGTTTAAGCTGCTTGTTTACAGCCACTTGAAAGTTTTTGTGGAGGCAGCCCTGTTAGGTAATCACCAGTGTCATCTATTGACTGACTAATTACTGCTTTGTTAATTTTTCTGCTCTAAAAACGGCATTAAGTGATGCTGGTCCTATACTTATGGGACAGCTTAATTGCTATTTTTATAAATTCTTATTCTTGTTGTTGTTTGTTTTCCATTAATTTCTTTGGAGACAATACTTAGTAGTTGTGAGAATCTGATACAATGACAATGTTTTAATTATTTTATTTTGTTTTTTGCAGGCAAGGGAAAATATGGGTGGTCCTATACTTAAGTGACGCACCATATAACTTTTTTTGACATTTCAGAATAGGTGTGAAGTTCTTCCGAATCGGTTTTACCATATCGTATAAAGGCCTCACGAAAAAAACTTCTTTCCACACGTAAAATATTTTGTAAATGAGTCGGTGTACAGCTGAACCAAATCGGTGAAACATAGCTCAAGACGGGAAGGACAACATTTTCATACCGCTTTGAAAATCTTTCTGATAAGCATCTACAGGAGCCTATCATCTCCGAGTAACAGCCAAAATTTCCTGTTTAGAAAGCTTGGAATCAAACCTCATCCAAATAACCGCCAAGGTTTGTTCGGATATATAAAACGCTCATGTGTTTCATAATATTGGATTTCAATACTGTAGTTTTTAACCATTCAGTTCAGTGCATTTACTGAGAACCATTATAAATTATAGATAGTTGATAGTTCAATTTTTGACCATAAGATGTAGTTTCGGATAAAGAATACTTATGTGTATTTTAATAAGTTTTGATTATCGGTATTACCGATGCTTATTACGGGTATTACTGAAATACACTGCCCTGCCAAAAGTATCCAGACACTCCGCTCGACGTGCCCTCTATGGAAATGCTGTCATCAGTAACGCGTTGGGCCACCCTTTGTTGCAATTACTGCAGCAACTCGACGAGGAACGATGTCCAAAAGTAGTTTCCACTCCGTTGTTATGATACGGTGCCATTCGGTCAAACGGTCCATCAACTGATGCGAGACCATGTGCTTCCGTACAGGGCGCTCCGACACATCCCGTATTCCTTCAATTTGATTTGAGCAAAGCTGCAAGAAAACTAATCTTAAGTGTGACCACAATCGCGTCAAATAACAGAACAATTTCAGAATCTATTAAATCAAGTATTTGGACCGAATTGTCGACACTTACTATATTTTTTACTGAATGGATTTAATACTACATTATTCTATTAGGAATGAAGTGTTCTATTTACGTGTGTACACCTCGGCAAGCATAAAATTTTGATAAGATAATTAAAAAATCGTTATCAAGCCTTGCGCTGCGAGGAAAAAAAGACTTTCATTTTCATTCTGTTCAGGCCAAGGCAATATCCAGATGTCCGCACGGGCGAACGATGCCTGTATTGAACGAGCGGCAGGAATTGTCTTACTGGAAGAGACAGTCCAACAACATACCGTAGAACTCCACCATCACTTCAGGAGAGTGCGTTTCCAACATCTCTTGGTACCGTAAGGCATTCAGTCGCATGCAGGTTACGCCTGCTGTAAATAACTTGCCACACCACAACACCACCGCCAGATTCCTTCACTCTTGTTACGAGGTATTCGGGGTCGCATTTCTCTTTTGACCGTATCCAGACCCACACACGACTGTCAAATTGTTGGAGGAGGAAGCGGCTTTCATCGCTCTTCCTAACTTTTGCCAAGCCATCACTAGACCACTAACGACGCTCTGTAGACCATCGTAGACGACGAACAGCATTGCGGCTCTCCCACAGAAGCCAATCACATGGAGGGCACGTTGCACTGTGCCCACTGATGGACCACGACTGCGGCTGGTAAATAAGGGTCTGGGTCCTCTACAAAGGCAGCAATGATGTCCCGCAGGCTGCATTTGCGATTTTCCCATCGCCACCCGAGACAGAGCACAGCATAGTGTACAGTAGAGCGAGGATGCATGTCTGTTCTTATTTGTGCAAAACATAGTGCACAGTGGAGTGAGGATGCCCAGTCAAAGCGCTGATTTTTCGAAGTGATTTCCCGCTAATGCGGTACCCCACAATCATTCCTCTCTCAAAGTCGGATAATTCTTCGACCTTTAGCAGGCTGATTGGTGTTGTCACAGCTGTAACACCTATAACGTCGTATCTTTAATATGCATAGTGCCACGTAACACTTATAGGATGAAATCATACGAACATCACGAAGATAGGGGTGTCCTGATACTTTTGGCAGGGCAGTGTACATATTTTATTATAATACCAGTAATAACATTCTTCCATCTTTAAGGGGTGCAGATTCGTTATAGAGGGTCGAGAAAATTGAGGAATTTGGCTGGGAAGTGCTCAAGCCTTCATCCTACAGTCCGAACATCTCACCATCAGATTATCTCCTCTTCGGACCAATGAAAAAATTTCTAGGGGGCCAGCACGTTCGTTCGGATGAAGAAGTAAAATAAACCTTACGTAGATGGCTATATAATTAGAAAACGAAATTTTATGGGTGAGGTATGTTGAATCTGAGGCCAAGATAGGTGAAATGTCAAAACACTTGGCGCATATATCAAAAAGTAGGTAAAACCTTGAGCGTTCTGTGATTGTTTCGTTTTTCCTTATTATTAAAAATGTTGCAATAAAAGATTGTTGTACTCCTCACGCCTTACTTTCCCATGTTTCTCCCAAAAGTGAGTGCTGGCTAGCTCAAGTTAGATGAAATTTGCTTCCATCTAAGTGTGGTGTATTTAATTTTAAAGTGCTTCCTTTTATCATGCAATTGAAGTCTCCTCGCCACACCGCATTAAGCCAGGCATCTGGATTGACGAGTTTCAATGCTGGTCTATTCCCGCTGGCTGCAAGATTAAATTATCTTATAACGCACAGCATTATTAGTGTGTAAACATAAGGTTTGGTTTGGTTTTGTTTGAAATTTACGTCCTTTTAAATTGCCAAGATCATTTCAGGACGGCGTTATAGGGGCCACAAATTTTGCCTCACAAAGGGTTCATTAACGTGCATCCGGCAAACGACTACACGGGACCAGCGGCTTTACTTCCCTTCCTAAGGAAGTGCGTGATCTCAGAATTTCCGCCTTAAAAATCCTCTTTTTTCTCGGCCTGAATCGAACCCATGTACTCCGGCATCAGTGGCGATCACGCAACCGATGAGCCATCGAGGCCGATTTATTATACTTGCTGTTCATATGTTTCACCATAATATACATTATTTACCGTTTATTTTTATTAGTTTCAAAGATTGAAAGATGCCCCTAAACAGGCCTCCACACCTTGAAGTACTTACTTACTTACTTTTCAAACCCGCTTATCCGTTAGGGTCAGGGGGGCAGCAGCCTTATGGAGGATCTTCAACGATCACGAGCTTCCCCATCAGGCGCATGTCCTCCCTAGTAATATCCAAGCGACTCGAACCCAGATTCTCCATGTAGTCTAGCCACCTGGTTCTAGGCCGACCCCTTGGTCTCTTACCCACCGGCTAGGAAAATAACAACTGCCTAGGAAGACTAGTTTGCGGCATCCGTATCACATGGCCATACCAGCGCAACTGAGATCTCTCAATGCGGAGAAGTAGCGGGTCAACACCTAAAGATTTCCTGATTGTGCTGCTGTACACTCTATCTAGTAGGGTAACATCTGCCACACCTCTCAGAAATCTCATTTCGGCCGCTTGTACCCGCGATCCCACTCTTTCGGTTATTACCCAAGCCTCAAGACCATAGGTGAGAATGGGGACAAAGATAGATTTGAAGACGGAGAGCTTGGCTTTGTTACTCAGCTCGCGTTTTGTTACCACGTATCGCCACAGTTCACGTCTGACACAGCTTGCTGCACCGATCCGAGCATCCAATTCTTTCTCCTGCCGTCCATCACTCGTGAATGCAATCCCGAGATACTTGAATTTCTCCACCTGTCTCAATGAGGCTCCCCTAACATGGAGAGCGCACTGAGCAGGCTGTCTTGAAAGGACCAGAACCTCGGTTTTAGCCAAACTGATCTTCATCCTAGCTTCTTCACATTTGGCTGCAAGCCGGTCTAGTGCATGCTGAAGGTTTGTGCGAGAAGACCCAAGGAAAACAAGGTCGTCAGCAAGGAGCAACCTCTACACCAGGCAGTCGCCCACACAAAAACGCTCATCGCCTCGGCTGTCCCTGTCTATCCAGTCCATAAAGATAATGAACAAGAGGAGCGACAGAACGCACCCTTGGCGGAGTCCAACACCCACGGTGAACGGTCTTGACTTAATGCCATTTATACGGACACACATCTCAGAGCTTTCGTACAGAGACATGATAGCAACCAGTAATTGCCCATCCACTCCATACTCTTGCAACACTTGCCAGAGCTTCTCCTGATGAACCCTGTCATATGCTTTTTCGAGGTCCACAAAGCAAGCGTAGGCCTCTTTTGCATACTCCCAGGATTTCTCAAAGATTTGCCTTAGAGCAAAGATGTGATCCATCGTGCTTCGGCCAGGTCGGAAACCTCACTGCTCCCCTGACAGTTTGGAGTCGACTATTTCCCGACTTCTCTTCTCCAGACACTTAGCGTACACTTTCCCAGGAATGCTGAGCAAAGAGATGCCTCGATAGTTGTAGCAATCTCTCTGATCTCCCTTTTTGAAGATAGGGATCACAATTCCTGTCTGCTATTGCTTAGGGGCCTGTCCAGATATCCAAGCAACCTGACACACTCGAGTCAGCCACAGGATACCATCCTGATTTAAGGCCTTTAACATCTCGGACCGGATTTCATCATCACCTGCAGCTTTGCAGTCTTCAAGGACTTAATTGCCCATCTGACTTCTGTTTCAGTGATACTACCGTGACTATTCTCCGCTCCAAGGTGCACCTCGTATGCCTCAGTTGTTGTTGTCACCGGATTAAGAAGAGATGCAAAGTATTCCTTCCAGCTATGCAATACGCTCTCCTTCGTTTTCAGAAGCCTCCCATCTGAACTCTTAATAGTTTGTGATGAAAGAGACTTCTTTCCACGGAGGTGGCGCACGGTCTGCCAGAACACTGTATTTGCCGAAACATAGTCTGCCTCCAATTTCTCCCCGAACTTCTCCCAGGCCTTGGCTTTAGCTGTTGATACTGTCTTTGCTGCTGCTTTTCGCGATTCAGTGTACCGCACTCGACTCGAAGTTTGCACTCGACCATAGCAAATAGGCTTCCTTCTTGAAATTTATAACTAATATTCTTTTTTGCATAAACCGTTGTATTTATTGTGCTTTAATAATGTAAATAAATAAATAAATAAATAAATAAATAAATAAATACATACATACATAAAAATAAAAAAGTAAAAACTTATTATTATAATTATTATTATTATTATTATTATTATTATTATTATTATTATTATTATTGTTTGGGGAAGCCAAACTCGGATCAAGTCCGGAAGCCAATCCTAGAGGCGGACCCAAAAGAGGGCCAAGGTACTCAAATGCAAGGGAGGGAAAGTTACGCACCTGTGGGAGTATTGATGTTTGGGTGTAGGAATTTCCTTACTATGTGACAGATGTTTAGAACTGTGGCTTTCTGTATAAGGTTTTGTATAAGTGTGGATTTAAATTTAGTGTTGACAAGCTTTTTTATAGCGAGTGTAGAATAACCCCAGTGGCAGAAAGAACGATAGGAACAATTTGTACTCGGTTAACTCCCCAAAGGCGTTTTATTTCGTGTGCAAGATACGTATATGTAGTGATTTTGTCAGTGTATGTCTTTTGTAAATTGTGTGTGTTGGAGATGGAGATATCAATTATGTAAGTCACTTTGTTTTGTAATCTATTAGTGTAATGTCTGGTCTGTTATGAGGGATAGTTTTGTCAGTTATTATAGCTCTGACACAAAATATAGTTTGTTTGGTGTTCTCTGAGTGTGGGGGATATATTTATAGTATGGTGTGTGATTGCCTTTAGCTTGTGTATCTTAGCTAATCTTTTTATTAGGAGCTTTAGCATAAAAGATTGCGCCCTTGGTCTGTACGTTTTTCCGGCCGTCCGTCCGGCCTGCTGTCCGCCGTTTGCAGATAACTTGAAAATGGATTAACTTTTTTTAATTCTGTTTTCAGAATTATGACCATCAAGGTCTTAGTTCGGCCGTATCAACTTTTCAGAAGTTTTCATGGAAACCTTCCAGTCGAATTCACGTGCTAAAACAGTGAGTGTAAAGAATTCAAAGATACTGGCATGTCATATAACAATCGATTTGTCAAGAAGGAATATATTGTTACTTTCTGTTCATCTTTTAAGCATTATTGATATCGGCGACCGCACGTGAAATCGCTTTGTCGATGCACGATTGCTCAAGTGCTCATAATTTATAAGCTTATTAAGTAGCGGAAAAATAGAGCTATTTATTGGTTTTATTTTACACACGAAATGAATAATTCTTTGTCATTTCTACATATTTTGAGGTAGAAGGTTGAAATTCGGACTGTAGTTTACTATGGGTATGTGCACCTTCACTATTTAGTTTGGCTTTGATTAACCCACTAAGGTCGGAGTTTCGGGGGTAAAAAATTAGAGGGGACCAAAGGGTCTAGGTGTATTTATGCATATAAAGGAGTGAGATTCAGTATGCAGATTCCCATATGCAAGATCTACATTATATGAAGAATTTTTTCCCGAAGTATCCACGCCTTCCCGACTCGATTGAGGAATGCATCGAGAAGTCGGTGACTACTTTGGAAAATAGTGTACAAACTCTGTCTGTAATAACGGAGCTGTAAGAACATATTTCCGTTTTTCATTTAAGACCCTCGTAAGTAGAATAAGAATAGAGTTACTTATTGGTTTCCCCTTCATAATTTCTACAGTTTTTGAGGTAGAAGGTTGAAATTCAGAATATTTTTTTTTTTGAACTTACTATGGGCATGCCTATCTGACGAATTTAGTTTGGTTTTGATATGTATACAGGGGTCGGAATTACGGGGGGCGGGATTCAGAAAAAACAACATATCTATATGCTATTTAGGTACGTAAAGGCGTAAAATCCGGTATCCAGATTCCTCTAAGCAAGATCTACATTACTATGAAGTTTAGGCCCAATTGTTCCAGTGGGATCGGATTTCCGGGGGTGGCAGTCACTTGGTCCTCAGAACTACGGCAACATATAGGATGTGATATATCATACGTTCGGAAATGATGAGAAAGGAAAGAAGATACGAGGTTTTTTTTACATTTTTTACATATTACGTTGAGAAAATTAATTTATTGATAAAAAAAGCTTGGGGAGGGCTAATAAGTGCAGATGAAGGGGTAAAAATAGATGACTTGCCTTATCCTACTCGGGAGGCGGGGGGAGGGTTAGTTTCTTTTTAATAAAAGTAGTAATATAATTTTCTGCTTCACTGCTAAAGCTCCTCCTTGGAATGTTTACAAGATCTTATTATCTTATTACTCTTCTTCTATATATATAAAGATGGATAAGTGTTTGTGGGTATGTTTGTTTGTTTTTTATACAAATCTAGAGTTATATTCCGATCTTGATAAAATTTCGCATACATGACCTTCAAAGCATGAAGAAGGTCGCTGTCTTCCTCAGATTTCGAGAAAAATAATAATTATTGATAAAAAATCGATATTCATGGTTATGTGAAGGCATATTAATGAGAAATATCTCATGACCAACAACAATATGTAACAACACTGGTTTCAACAAGCAATTCACAAACACTCTGCACGGACCAATAATATATATCTCATGACGAACAATGCAAATAAAAGTTTGTGCAATACTCAATTCAATGCATAGAATTCCTGTTATTCAGGCTTTTGTTAGAAAACAGAATTCCTAGTACTTAACAATTTCTTGAAAATGTTTAAAAATGATCAGTAACTGGAGATATTGAGAAATAGTGAAAGACGATAGAGGAAGCACTCATTTAGCTCCTTGCTGTACTGAGCAAATGGTAAGCAAGTAAATAGAAGAATCGGCGACGGCTAGACGACACAAAGTGATAAATGGCCAATTTTTGCTTCAAGACATCGAAAGCAGAAAGAAAATTGCAACAACATCAAGTGTACATCTATAGTAAGATTACGTCAGTAAAAAATTATTTAGACTAGAAGGCATCCTTGGAGAGATTCATTCATTGTGAGCCTTAAAAAATTTTTTTTCGGGAATTCAAGTCCTGGTATATCACCTAGAATGGATTTTTTCAGTGAAGAAGTAAATTCCTGTCTTTCGGATTTTTCTTAGACTGGATAGTCCCTTCGCTATATATTGTAGTGATTGAGTTAATATTAAACCAATTTAGAGGTTTAATTTAGCCTTTTGAGGTTGTTCTGTTTACCTACAAGCGTAATTATCCTGGGCAACGCCGGGTCCTCTGCTAGTTCTACATATATTAATTGTACCTCACAATTTCTTGAAAACCTTTAAAAATGATCAGTAAATGGAGATAATGGAGAGTTAGCAGACTATTGAGAAAGAGTGGAAAGACGACAGAGGAAGCACTCATTTAGGTTGGTTGGTTGGTTTATTGGAATTTTTGGCGTCGACTATTAAGGTCATTTTGAGCCTTTTACACAAGTTATATCTGTACTCAGCCCGGGACAAACACAAACATCCATGCCCACGGCGGGATTCGAACCCACGACCAGGCACACTCAAGAACGCCTACGCCCGAGCATTCATTTAGCTCCGTGCTGTATTGAAGAAATGGTAATTAGAAGAATCGGCGGCCTATACAAAGTGATGAATGGCTAAAGAGTGGGAATTGCAACAACATCAAGTGTACATCTCAAGTAAAGGTTACCTGAGTAAGAAATTATATATACTAGCAGTTTCATCCTTGGAGATCCAACCATTTTAAGCATGTAAAAAAGTTCTTTTGAATTTTAATTATGAACTTTTACTGTATTAATTATAAGATTTTTCATCTGTTTATTTTTAAGGGTCACGGAAATTCCCGATCATCGTAGAGCACGACGGTGAAATCGGGCATTTTCTGACACGATCGTTTTTGCACTCGGAAAGGAAGAAGCAACGTCAGAGGTTGCGTCAGCAGGAGAAAACCCATGAGCGACAGGTGAGCTTTTCAATCGCGAAGCTTGGAAAGGACGAGGGGAGATCGAAATGGAAAAAGACAGGAGCTGGTAGATCGAATTGCTTGGAAGGCCGTACAACGGTACATCGTTGGAGCCGTGGAAAAGGGCTCTACGTCGTGGCCAGGCAGGAAAGAGAGCCGTGCAGTGAAGTTATCGCGGCGGAGATTTTGTCGACGTGGCAGAGCGGCGGGAATAGCCGCGTGTTTCCTCATCATGGATACGTTCAAGGCGCTCCTCAATGTTTAAAAAGGTCAGTAGCCGAACAGGCTTTTTCTCTTGTGCTTGTGAACTACGTCGTTGGCTTTAATGCCACAATTTCTCGAGCAGCGTTTAGTGATTTGTGGAATCGCGAGCTGCGCAATTCGTCCCAAATCAATTGCGTGTGGCTTGGTGGCATGTTTAATTATTTCCTATATCATTTAGAATTTGCTAATGTGTATGTGCTAAAGTGATATAAGTCTAACTTGGAATTTACAGTGGAAGAAGAGTGGAATTATAAGTCTAATCCGTAGTTTTCCGTCGGAGGAAGAGTGGGAATTTACAGTGTTCATTTATTTACATAACATAAGTTCAATAATAATTCTGTGTAGTCGTTACGAGATATAATTCAGTAAAAATTCATAAGGTGAATTCTTATGTTCTTGGCAGTATCTGTGATTGCTACGCTTAGACTAAAGACGTTTTATTGAAAACCACTGATTTAGACTTTTTACTTTACCGTTGTGCTTTATTCAAATGTTTATTCAATACCGTATTACCGATTAAGTCTTTATTAGACATCGGACCTGACGATATCTATTGACGTGGACAAAAGGTTATATGTGTACTAAACAAATCTTTATTACGTAACATTATTTTGAGTAGTCGCTTAACGTGCTAGAGTTAAGCAAATTAACGGAGGCAGCAGTTTAAGCCCAGCTGTTAATTGTGTTGGTGTGCTTTAATTATCTTAATATTTACAAAAATAGTTGCTGGGGCTAAAAACAGTAGCTTAGCTGCATTAATGTTACCCCTATGGAAGTGACGTAAAATGGTGTACTGAGTATTTTTGTGGTGTTTGCAATTGTTATTATTGTGTTAATTAGCGTCACATAGGGCTGTTTCTACATATGTTTATATTCATGCTATTGTAGTTTGATGTGCCTACGAAATGAATTATTCATATAGTTTTTTCGCATTTTGTTTCAAAGCATTATTAGATTGTAGTTATTGCTTTTTGGTTAAATGCGATATTACCCTTGCTTTAGAATTTCTTTAAGATTATCACAAATTGAAGGAATGTGTTGATCTGTTAAATTTATAATTTTGTGCCTGGTAGTGTTGAGGTATCATTGATATTTTTAATATCTGATTTAGTGTTTGAGTTTAGAACCCTCTCATTGAATGTTAGTGAAGAGGCATTTATGACTTTGTTTCATTTATATGAATATTAAGATTTTACTATTTAATAAACTATTTATTTATCTATTTAACCCGTTCACTGTGCGTGTTAATTTTACACTGCGCATATCTGCTCCCAATTGCACGTTACATCAAGTTATGGATAGTCCCTTCGCTCTGTGTTATATTAATTGAGTTATTAGGAGCTTTAGCATAAAAGCTACTTATAAGAATGCGCCCTTGGTCTGTAAGTTTATCCGGCCGTCCGCCGTTGCAAGATAGAACGGATTAACTTTTTCAAATTCTGTTTTCAGAAATATGACCATCAAAGTCTTAGCTCGGGCGTATCAACTTTTCAGAATTTTTCGTGGAGCCCTTCAAGTCGAATTCACGTGCTAAAACAGTGAATGAAAAGAATTCAAAGATACTGGCATGTTATATAACAATCTCAAGAAAGAATTTATTGTTACTTCCTGCTAATCTTTTAAGCATTATTGACAGCGGCGCGCGCACGTGAAATCTCTTTGTCGACGCACGTTTGCTCAAGTATCTATAAGCTTATTAAGTAGCGGATAAATGGAGTTACTTACTGGTATTATTTTACACACGATTTAAATCTTCCTTCATCATTTCTACATTTTTTGAGGTAGAAGGTTGAAATTCGGAATGTAGCTTACTGTGGGCATGTGCATTTTCACTATTTAGTTCAGTTTTCATTAGCCCACTACGGTCGGAGTTTTGGGGGTGAAAATAAAAAGGGACTAAACGGTCTAAGGAGTGAAATTCGCTATGCATATAAAAGAGTGAAATTCGCTATGTAGATTCCTATAAGCAAGATCTCCATTATAAGAGGATTTTTTTTCCCGAGGTAACCATGCCTTCCGTACTCGATGGCGAAATAAATCGAAAAAATGGGGACTACATTGAAAAATAGTGTACCAAATCTGTCTGTAATAAAGGAGCTGTAAAAAAATATTTTCGGTTTTCATTTGACTGACCCTCGTAAGTAGAATCAGAATGGAGCTACTTATTGGTTTCATAATGTCAGTCCGCCCCCTTCATAATTTCTACATTTTTTTGAAGTAGAAGGTTGAAATTCGGAATGTAGCTTAGTATGGGCATTTCCATCTGCACTATTTAGTTTGGTTTTGATTTGTATACGGGGGTTGGAATTACGGGGGTGGGATTCAGAGAGGAGAACATATCTATGTGCTATTTAGGCACGTAAAGGCGTAAAATCCAGTATGCGGATTCCTCTAGGCAAGATCTACATCACTATGAAGTGTAGGCCCAATTGTTCCAGTGGGATCGGATTTGCGAGGGTAGCAGTCATTTGGTCCCTAAAATTACGGCAACATATTGGCATGTAATATATCATACGTTCGGAAATGATGAAAAAGTAAAGAAGATACGAGGTTTTTTGCTTTTGTTACATATTACGTTGAGAAAATCAATTTATTGATAAAAAAAAACTTGGGGTGAGCTAAAAGGTGCAGATGTAGGGGTAAAAATAGATGACTTGCCTTATCCTACTCGGGAGGCGGGGGGGGGAGGTAATATCTTTTAATTAAACGTATAGTATAATTTTCTACTCCACTCCTAAAGCTCCTTTTTGGAATGTTTACGAGATTTTATTATCTTATTATTCTTCTTCTACCTACATATATAAAGAAGGATGTTTGTTTGTTTGTTTCTGGGTTTGTTTGTTTGTTTGTTTTTTATACAAATCTACAGTTTTATTCCGATCTTGATGAAATTTTGCTAACTTGACCTTCAAACCATGAGGAAGGTCACAGTTTACCTCAGATTTCGGAAAATTAATAATTATCGATAAAAAATCGATATTCATGGTAATGGCAGGGCATACTAATGAGAAGTATCTCATGACCAACAATGCAAGGCAAAGTTTGTGCAACAATTGATGTCAACAATGGCGTCAACACGCAATGCACCAACACTAGGCAGAAATCAACTATATATATCTCATGAACAACAATGAAAGGCATAGTTTGTACAATATAATTCCTGTTTTTCAGGCTTTTCATGGAAACTAGAGTTCTTAGTACTTAATAATTTCTTGAAAATCTTTAAAAATGATGAGTAAATGGAGATAATGTAGAGTTACCAGACTATTGAGAAAGAAAGGAAAGACGACAGCGGAAGCACTCATTTAGGTTGGTTGGTTGGTTTATTGGAATTTTCAGCGTCGACTACTAAGGTCATATTGCGCCTTTTACACAAGTTATATCTGTACTCAGCCTTCATCACTTCTACATTATTTGAGGTAGAAGGTTGAAATTCGGAATGTACTTTCACTGTTTAGTTTGGTTTTGATTAGCCCACTAAGGTCTGAGTTTTGGGGGTGAAAATTGAAAGGAACCAAACGGTCTAAATGTATTTATGCATATAAAGGAGTGAAATTCGCTATGTAGATTCCTATAAGCAAGATCTCCATTTTATAAAGATTTTTTTTCCCTACGCCTGCTATAAATAACTTGCCACACCACAACCCCACCGCCAGTGTACTTCACTCTTGGTACGAGGTATTCAGGGTCGTATTTCTCGTTTTACTGTATCCAGACCCACTCACGACCGTCAAATTTTTGGAGGAGGAAGCAGCTTTCATCGCTCTCCCTAACTTTTGCCCAGTCATCACTAGACCACTAACGACGCTCTGTAGACCATCGTAGACGACGAACAGCATTTCAGCTCTCCCACAGAAGCCAATCACATGGAAGGCACGTTGCACTGTGCCCATCGATGGGCTACGGCTGCGGCTGGTAAATTAGGGTCTGGGTCCTCTACAAAGGCAGTAGTGATGTTCCGCAGGGTGCCTTTGCGATTTTACCACCACCACCCGAGACAGAGCATAACATAGTGTACAGTGGAGCGAGGATGCCCTGTCAAATCGGTGATTTTTCGAAGTGATTTCCCGCTAATGCGGCACCCCACAATCATTCCTCTCTCAAAGTCGGATAATTCTTGGACCTTTAGCAGGCTGATTGGTGTTGTCACAGCTGTAACACCTAATACGTCGTATATTTTGTATGCATAGTGCCACTTGACTCATAGGGTGAAACCATAAGAACATCACGAAGATAGGGGTGTCAGGATATTTTGGCAGGACAGTGTACATATTTAATTATAATACCAGTAATAACATCACTCTTTAAGGGGTGGAGATTCCTTATAGAGGGTCGAGAAAATTGAGGAATTTGGCTGGGAGGTGCTCAAGCCTTCATCCTACATTGCGGCCGTCTCACCAATGAAAAAATTTCTAGGAGGCCAGCACGTTCGTTCGGATGAAAAGGTACAATAAACCTTACTTAGATAGCTATATAATTAGAAAGCAGAATTTTATGGGTGAGGTATGTTGAATCTGATGCCACCATAGGTGAAATTTCAAAACACTTGGCGCATATGTCAAAAAGTAGGTAAAACCTGCAGCGTTCTTGTGATTGTTTCGTTTTTACTTATTATTAAAAATGTTGCCTTAAAATATTGTTTTGCTCCCCATGCTTTACGTTCCTCTGTTTCTCCCAAAAGTGAGCGCTGGCTAGCTTAAGTTAGAATAAATTTGCTTCCATCTAAGTGTCGTGTATTTTTAATGTGCTTCCTTTTATCATGCAATTGTAGCCTTCTCGCCACACCGCATTAAGCCAAGCGTCTGGATTGACGAGTTTCAATGCTGGTCTATTTCCGCCAGCTGAAAGATGAAATTATCTTATAAAGCACAGCATTATTTGTGCGTAAACATATGGTTTGGTTAGGTTTTTGTCTGAAATTAACGTAAATGCCATGGTAATTTCAGGACGGCGTTATAGGGGCCGAATATTTTGCCTCGCAAGGATTCTTTCACGTGCAGCCGGCAAACGACTACACGGGACCAATGGCTTTACTTCCCTTCTGAAGGAAGTGCGTGATCTCAGAATTTCCGCCCGAAAAATCCTGCGTTTGCTCGGCCTGAATCGAACCCGTGTACTCGGGCATCAGAGGCGACCACGCAACCGCTGAGCCACCGAGGCCGATTTATTATAGTTGCCGTTCATATGTTTCACTATAATATTCATTAATTAACCGTTTATGTATATTAGTTTCAAAGATTGAAAGAAGCCCCTAAACAGGCCTCAACACCTTGTAATTTATATCCAATATTTTTTATGCATAAACCGTTGTATTTATTGTGCTTTCATAATGTAAATAAATAATTAAATAAACAAATAAATAAATACATACATAAAAATAAAAAAGTAAAAAATTACTATCCCTAACATACCGGACTATATTTTCAAAGGTTGCCTCCCCGGCCTGATCACTCCGTTTAAGCATCTGTTTTCTATTTCTTTGAGCTCCGGTCGTTATCCCTCCAGTTGGTTCAAGGTTTTTATTCTGCCTATTCCCAAAAAGAGCGGCTCGTCTGGTCAGGCTTCCTTTAGACCAATTACCATCATCTCATTTCCTGCCAAGCTTCTTGAGTCTCTAGTTTTCGATCAACTCTCAGGCTACGTTGAACCTTTTTTACCAGATGAACAGCATGGCTTCAGATCCAACAGAAGTACTCAATCCAACTTAGCCACTTTTACTCATTTTTTGACTCGCAAGCTAGATGAGCGGGTTCAAGTGGATGCCTTGTTTTTAGATTTTTCTAAAGCGTTTGATAAGGACAATGTTTCACTGCTACTCGAGAAATTAAAATTTGAAGGTTTATCGGATACATCCCTTGACTGATTCCGTTCCATGTTAAGTGGTCGCCGCTTTAATCTTCGTCATCCCAAGCTTCTTGATATGTCTTTTTCCATCAAAAGCGGTGTGCCTCAAGGCTCACCCTTTGGACCACTGTTGTTTAACATCTTTGTCGCGGATCTGCCTTCTGCTCTTAAGGATCACAAGGTTCGATTTCTTCTGTACGCCGACGATGTTAAATTGTTTCTCGATATTAATGGGTGGGGGGATTGCTTTAGGCTTCAATCTGCCCTGTCATCTGTGTATCAGTGGGCTCGTTCCAATGGCCTTTTACTGAACCGTTACAAGTCAATTGTCGTCTCGTTTAATAGATCTACGGCCCCTTTTAATTATGGCTATCACCTTCAGAACAAGGCTCTTTTAAGAGCCAAGTCGGTTAAGGACCTTGGAGTCGTACTGTCGTATAATCTCTCTTTTAATGAGCATATGAACTCCTTGTATTTAGATATATCTCGCCGCCTGGGACTGATTAAAAGAGCATCTGTCTTTTTTATGGGTGCAAGAACACTCGATATTTTATTTAAGGCCTTTGTTGTCCCCAAGATCATTTATTGCGTTTGGGTTTGGTTTGGGGGTAATTTTCAAATCCTCAATAAAATCCAGCGCAAATGCGCTAGTCTTAACCTATTTAAAAGAAAAGTTAAACATAACATTGGCCCTGACCAAATGTCAGTTTTTAGCGTTTATCGCGTTATTTATATTGTTTTATTTAATCTTTTGGTTAGTGTTTTTTTTCATAAAATTTGCGTTTCTTCTTTATATCCTGAGTTTAATTTCACCACGTTACGTAGGACCCGTAGAGGGTTTACTTTAATTCCCACTATTACTTGGAAATCGTCTCTTTCTCGGGTTAATCCCATTTCTAAATTAGTTAAAAATTACGTGGAACGTTTTAATGACATAGACCTGTCCTGTGCCGAGGGTCTGTACTTAACTTTATTTTCTTAGTTTTTTTTTCTTTTTTTTCTTTTCTTTTACCTGTTAATTTTGTGTCTTATAGTAGTTAATTTTTAGTTGTCGTTTTTGTTTTTTTTCTTCTTTTTTATGTGTTTTTCATCAACTCCGTTTTGGGCATTTAGCCTGTTGGGGGGCAACATGGGGCTCTCCCCTCCGGAGTATCTGGCGGGGTATTCCCCTTTGCTGCTACAATTATTATTATTAATATTATTATTATTATTATTATTATTATTATTATTATTATTATTAATATCATTATTGTTTGGGGAAGCCAAACTCGGACTAAGTCCGGAAGCCAATCCCAGAGGTGGACCCAAAAGAGTGCCAAAGCCCAAGGTACTCAAATGCAAGGGAGGGAAAGTTACGCACTCATGGGAGTATTGATGTTTGGGTGTAGGAACTTCCTTACTATGTGACAGGTGTTTGGAACTGTTGCTTTCTGTAAGGTTTTGTATAAGTGTGGGTTTAAATTTAGTGTTGACAGGCTTTTTAACATGATAATGTTTTAAGGCTGGACATCTATCTACAAAAAACGTGATGCGAAAACCGACACCAAAAAGTGTTGCGGAAACAGTTTTCCATTGTTGATGCACGTTTAACCATTGTTGGCGCCGGCTTGAAGCACACGCCGGAAATGAAAAGACACGTGACCATTGTTTTCTGAGCAAAAGTTTTTATTAGCACACTAGCAGAGGTACCCGGCATACTGAGCACATCGGTTCGGGTCTGCGCGTGCTCTAAACGTTAATGAGATGGTGCGCGTGGAGGATGCACGTGTATGACGATTATTGAAAGGGCAGAACGGTCTCTAAATCAAAAGAATTTTATTATTCGTAAAGAGCTTATTATTTATTACGATAACTTGAAAACGAATTAACTTTTTCAAAGTCTGTTTTCACTAATCCATTACTACGCGGGACAGAGCACGAACCAGTACGAACGTCAGATAGCCGGATAGATACGCGCTCTAATGGCACGTGCTCTAATGATACCCCTTAACAATTTCCTATAACCAGATATGGCATGTAATATATCATACAAATCGTCACCACGTCTCAAGAACGAATGTATAAAAAATAGTGATAGCAGATATTGGTCTAGTGGCACGTGCACGTGTATTTCTCATGAATGAATATAACGCATAAATAACGATAGTGTGAATTGTTTGGTAGTACGTGTTTTAATGGTACCAAATGGTATTCTTGAAACTTTCAATGCTAAGAAATGGCATATAATATATCAAACAACTCGTAACAACGTGTCATGAGTGATTATAACGCGTAAATAATGATAGTCGGAATTGTTTAGTAGTACATGTTTTAATCGTGCTATATGTTACCTTTGGAAACTGTCAGTGCTAAGATATGGCGTGTAATATATCAACCAACTCTTTAGGAGTTGTTAGACTTATTGTTATCAATAGCTTATTTGTATCAAGAGCATATTGCTGTTAGGCTTAATCGTATCTAAAACTAAATGCTGAGAGACATATTGCTAATTAGTAGTAGTTAATCGCTTGCTTCAATAGTAGATGGTAACACAGAAACACTTTAGCAGTTGAATTGAAAAAATAATATATGCTTACACATAATGCTGCATCAATTGAGGCTCATTATGTGGGAATGCTACAAATTAAAAAAATTTTATTTGTTTAAATATATAAAGAATAACTTCACTCTCCATTTAACCTATCAGTTCTTTAATTTTATTTGTTTAAATTCTCTCTATACATTTGTTTACTTAAATCGTAATTTACAATTTAGTTTCCATATTTATATATTTTTTTCTAAAGTGTTTTAACATGTTGGTTAATTCTATATAACCATGTATGATGCTATAACACGAAAATGTGCTCTCTTTATCCGCTTTGGCGGTAAAATCATTCTTGTTTAAATCTTTACTACAGAGATATTATGAAATATATTAATGTGTGGCAACAGATAGCGCAACTATACTTCGCTCTTTTACCTAGCCATTTTCAGCGTTTTGAATGAAGACTAATGAATCCTAGTGTATTGGAATATATATTCATTTCCATTACAATAAATAAATTTTATATTTCACAATTTAATTCATAATTTATTATTTTGAATCATTTAAATCTTTTGATGGTTTTTGAAGTCTTCAACTATCTATAATTTATGCCCTGGTTACATAATTTCTATATACTTTGAGGTGCTTAATTTATTTCTACAAATTCCTTTCTCTCTATAGTTAAGAATAACTTTCCGGCTAAAAAGAGCGTTACGGGTGAATAATTTTAATTTTTCGTTATACAAAATACTCTCTTTTTAAAATTTTAGATACTGCAAAAAGCTTACACGTGCCGTGTTTCTTGTCCCGCATTCGATTGTGACCACAGACGCGAATAAAGAGAGAAACCTTCAGTGTAGACATCATGTTTACTCGACATTTCGAGAGACTCGCTACTCGTGCTTATATTTCATACATCATTTATTCTAAGCCCATATTCAGTATTACCGATGTACATGATTCTGTAGACTCGTCCATTGATAAATAAATAAGAGGTTTATGTACTGTATTAAATATTTATTTATTGCATCTAAAAACATTATCATGATTCAATGTTTGTAGATTCGAAAATAAGTCAACTTTTTATAGCGAGTGTGGAATAACCCCAGTGGCAGAAAGAACGATAGGAACAATTTGTTTTCTGTTAACTCCCCAAAGGCGTTTTATTTCGTGTGCAAGATACGTATATTTAGTTATTTTGTCAGTGTATGTCTTTTATAAATTGTTTGTGTTGGGGATGGAGATATCAATTATGTAAGTCACTTTGTTTTGTTACCTACTAGTGTAATGTCTGGTCTGTTATGAGGGATAGTTTTTCAGTGATTATAGCTCTGTCAAAATATAGTTTGTGATATATTTACAATATGGAGTGTGAATGTCCCTTAGCTTGTGTATCTTAGCTAATCTTTTTATTAGCAGCTTTAGCATAAAAGCTACTTATAAGATTGCGCCCTTGGTCTGTACGTTTATCTGGCCATCCACCGTTTGCACGATAACTTGAAAACGGATTAACTTTTTTAAATTCTATTTTCAGAAATATGACCATAAAAGTCTTAGCTCGGCCGTATCAACTTTTCAGAAATTTTCGTGAACCCCTTCAAGTCGAATTCACGTGCTAAAACAGTGAGTGTAAAGAATTCAAAGATACTGGCATGTCATATAACAATCGATTTGTCAAGAAGGAATATATTGTTACTTTCTGTTCATCTTTTAAGCATTATTGATATCGGCGCGTGCACGTGAAATCGCCTTGTCGACGCAAGATTGCTCAGTACTCATAATCTATAAGCTTATTATTAAGTAGCGGAAAAATGGAGCTACTTATTGGTTTTATTTTATATCTGATTTTAATCACCCTTCATCATTTCTACATTATTTTTGGTAGAAGGTTGAAATTCGGAATGTACTTTCACTGTTTAGTTTGGTTTCGATTAGCCCACTAAGGTCGGAGTTTTGGGGGTGAAATTAGAGGGTACCAAAAGGTCTAGGTGTATTTATGCATATAAAGGAGTGAGATTCGGTGTGCAGATTCCTATAAGCAAGATCTCAATTATATTAAGATTTTTTTTTCCCGAAGTATCCACGCTTTCCCTACTCGATGGCGGAGTGCATCGAAAAGATGGGGACTACGTACATTGAAAAATAGTGTACAAACTCTGTCAGTAATAAAGGAGCTGTAAAAAAATATTTCCGGTTTTCATTTGACTGACCCTCGAAAGTAGAAAAAGAATGGAGCTACTTATTGGTTTTATAATGTCAGTCCGTCCCGTTCATAATTTATACATTTTTTGAAGTAGAACGTTGAAATTCACAATGTTTTTTTTTTGAGCTTACTATGGGCATGCCCATCTGCTCTATTTGGTTAGGTTTTTATAGGTATACGGGGTCGGAATTACGGGGGTGGGATTCAGAGATATCTATGTGCTATTTAGGTAAGTAAAAGCGCAAAATCCAGTATCCAGATTCCTCTAGGCAAGATCTACATTACTATGAAGTTTAGGCCCAATTGACCTTTATCATAAACTCTCGTTCTCACACACTTTCTTAGCCTTCGTAGTCTTGACTACCCACGTGACCACATAAAAAATGGCGTCCCTTGGTCGTGTTGTAAGCATTTGTGATTTGAGTAAAATTCACTTTTTTTTACATTTTCCATAGGTTTTTACTGCTTTAAAGATTTTTATTATTATCTTTATTAATTAACCATACATTTGTTAACCTGAAATTTGCAAAATATAATGATTTAAATGTTTACTGATAACCTTTCATAATTTTAATTTCATAGTCATTTCCAAATTACCTATAAAATTATTTTCTAATGATGCTTATTTCTTTCTCCTCACTCTGACAATTGGGAATACAACAATATTTAATCATAGCAATAAAAATTTTGAACAACAACAATTAAAACGTTCACTTAATATACAGTCAACAAATGCCGTTAACACGTCCAGCGTCCGCCATTTGCATTTTGTAAAAAAATCAGTGACGTTTAGTGGCAACCAATCACAATACAGGGGATAAAGGTCAATTGTGCCAGTGGGTTCGGATTTGCGGGAGTGGCAGTCACTTGGTACTTAGAACTACGGCAACATTTGGCATGTGAAATATCGTACGTTCGGAAATGATGAGAAAGGACAGAAGATACATTTTTTACATATTACTTTGAGAAAATCAATTTATTGATAAAAAAAAAACTTGGGGAGAGCTAAAAAGTGCAGATGAAGAGGTAAAAATATATGACTTGCCTTATCCTACCCGAGAGGCGGGGGGGGGGGGTTAATTTCTTTTTATTAAACGTATAATATAATTTTCTGTTTCACTGCTAAAGTTCCTCTTTGGAATGTTAACAAGATTTTATTATCTTATTAATCTTTCTATATATATATAAAAAGGATGTTTGTGGGTCTGTTTGTTTGTTTGCTTGTGGGTTTGTTTGTTTCTTATGCAAATCTACAGTTTTATTCCGATCTTAATAAAATTTTGCATACTTGACCTTCAAAGCATGAGGAAAGTCACTGTCTACCTCACATTTCGGAAAAATAATAATTATTGATAAAAAATCGATATTCATGTTTATGGCAGGGCATATTAATGAGAAATATCTCATGACCAACAATGCAAGGCAAAGTTTGTGCAACAGTAGGTATCAACAATGGTATAAAGACGCAATGCACAAACACTCTGCACGGACCAACTATATATATCTCATGACCAACAATGCAAGGAAAAGTTTGTGCAACAATAAGTATCAACAATGGTCTCAACACGCAATTCACCAATAACAATGAGCACAAAATGATGATGCAATGATATAAAGTTCGTTTCAAAGAATTATAACAATGAACATAAAATGATGATGCAATGACAGAAAGGTCTTTTCAAAGAATTATAACAATGAACATAAAATGATGATGCCATGACATAACATTCGTTTCCAAGAATTAGTAAGAATGAACAGGAAATGGATATAATAGACGATATAGGTAGGGAAGCCTCTCTCGATGTGTTTCTTTGGGTGTGTTTCTGTGTTTGTGTGTTTGGCACGTTTTAGCAGTGCATAACCTATTACGGTATATTTCTAAAAAACACATCAGTTTATTTAACTTCTTGAGATTGTTCTGTTTACCTACAGTGTAATTATCCGGTCCTCTGCTAGTATTTCTATATATATAAAGAAGGATGTTTGTTTGTTGGTGGGTTTGTTTTTTTTTTATACAAATCTACAGTTTTATTCCGATCTTGATAAAACTTCGCATACATTACCTTCAAAGCATGAGGAAGGTCACTGTCTACCTCAGATTTCGAGAAAATAATAAATATTGATAAAAAATCGATATTCATGTTTATGGCAGGGCAAATTAATGAGAAATATCTCATGACCAACAATGCGAGGCGAAGTTTGTGCAATATAGAATTCAATGCTTAGAATTCCTGTTATTCAGGCTTTTCTAAGAAAAGAGAATTCTTAGTACCTAACAATTTCATGAAAATTTTTAAAAATGATCAGTAACTGGAGATCAGTAAATGATCAGTAGATAATAAGTTAGCAGACTATTGAGAAAGAGTGAAAGACGATAGAGGAAGCACTCCTTTAGCTCCGTGCTGTATTGAGCAATTGGTAAGCAAGTAAATAGAAGAATCGGCGACTGCTAGACTACACAAAGTGATGAATGGCCAATTTTTGCTTCAAGACATCGAAAGCAGAAAGAAAATTGCAACAACATCAAGTGTACATCTATAGTAAGATTACGTCAGTAAAAAATTATTTAGACTAGAAGGCATCCTTGGAAAGGACCATCCATTGTGAGCCTTAAAAAATTTTTTTTTCGGTATATCAAGTCTCGGTATATCAGGTAGAATGGATTTTTTCAGTGAAGAGGTAAATTCCTGTCTTTCGGATTTTTCTTAGAATGGATAGACCCTTCGCTCTCTATTGTAGTGACTGAGTTATAATTTAACCAATTTGAAGGTTTAATTTAACTTTTTGAGATTCTGTTTACCTACAAGTGTAATTATCCCGGGCAACGCCGGGTCCTATGCTAGTCTTTCTATATATATATATATATATTGTTACCTGTTCCCTGTAACGGCCAGGCGTGCGGGAAGATCGTTTT
>JAHWFO010097528.1:153979-192322 GCA_023313115.1 Rhysida immarginata
AAATCTTTATAGCTGTCTTTAAATGTAGAGTCCGAATTGACCTGGAGCACCCAAAAGATATAAATTTATGATCGGGCCCAATCGTAGGAAAAAAAAAATTTTTTTTTTCTTTAAAAAAAATTATGTCTAAGATTTTGGGTGCAACAATATATATATATATATAAAGAAGGATGTTTGTGGGTGTGTTTGTTTGTTTGTTTGTTTCTTATGCAAATCTACAGTTTTATTCCGATCTTGATGAAATTTTTGCATACTTGACGTTCAAACCGTGAGGAAGGTCATTGCCTACCTCAGATTTCGCAAAATAATAATTATCGATAATAAAATCGATATTCAGGCTTATGGCAGGGCATATTAACGAGAAATATCTCATGACCAACAGCGCAAGGAAAAGTTTGTGAAACAATAGATATCAACAATTGTGTCAACACGCAATGCACCAACACTAGGCAGGGATCAACAATATATACCTCATGCCCAACAATGAAAGGCAAAGTTTGTGCTATATAATTCCTGTTATTCACGCTTTTCTTAGAAACTAGAGTTCTTAGTAAGTAACAATTTCTTAAAAATCTTTAAAAATGATGAGTAAATGAGATAATATAGAGTTAGCAGACTATTAAGAAAGAGTGGAAAGACGACAGAGGAAGCACTCATTTAGGTTGGTTGGTTGGTTTATTGGAATTTTTGGTGTCGACTATTAATGTCATTTTGCGCTTTTTACACAACTTATATCTGTACTCAGCCCTGGACAAACAGAAACATCCATGCCCACGACGGGATTCGAATTCACGTCCAGGCAGACTCAAGAACTAGAAAGCCTACTCCTTAGCACTCATTTAGCTCCGTGCTGTATTGAAGAAATGGTAATTAGAAGAATCGGCGACCTCTAGCCTATACAAAGTGATGAATGGCCAAAGAGTGGGAATTGCAACAACATCAAGTGTACATCTCAAGTAAGGGTTACGTGAGTAAGAAATTATATATACTAGCAGTGGCATCTTTGGAGATTCAACCATTGTAAGCATGTAAAAAAAATTCTTTTGAATTTTAATTATGAACTTTTTTTGTCTTAATTATAAGCTTTTTCATCTGTTTATTTTTAAGCTATTTCAAAATTTATTCAAAAAAACAAAGAGTCAGAGCCACGTATATATGACTTAGAATTCCTGGTTGTCGGATTTTTCATGGAATGGATAGTCCCTTCGCTCTGTATTATATTAATTGAGTTATTATTTAAACAATTTGAGTAATAATTTAACTTCTTGAGATTGTTCTGTTTACCTACATGTGAAATTATCCCGGGCAACGCCGGGTCCTCTGCTAGTCTTCTATATATACGAGAAGGATGTTTGTTTGTGGGTTTGTTTGTTTGTTTGTTTGTTTTATACAAATCTACAGTTTTATTCCGATCTTGATAAAATTTCGCATACATTACCTTCAAAGCATGAGGAAGGACACTGCTTACCTCAGATTTCGAAAAAGTAAAACTTATTGATAAAAAATCGATATTCATAGTTTTGGCAGGGCATAATAATGAGAAATATCTCATGACCAACAATGCAAATAAAAGTTTGTGCAATATACAATTCAATGCACAGAATTCCTGTTATTCAGGCTTATCTTAGAAAAGAGAATTCTTAGTACTTAACAATTTCTTGAAAATCTTTAAAAATGATCAGTAACTGGAGATAATGAGTTAGTAGACTATTGAGAAAGAGTGAATGACGATAGAGGAAGCACTCCTTTAGCTCCTTGCTTTATCGAGCAAATGGTAAGCAAGTAAATAGAAGAATCGGCGACCGCTAGACTACACTACACTAAGTGATGAATGGCCAATTTTTGCTTCAAGACATCGAAAGAAGAGAGGAAATTGCAACAACATCAAGTGTACATCAAAAGTAAGATTACGTGAGTAAAAATTATTTAGACTAGAAGGCATCCTTGGAAAGGTCCGTCCATTGTGAGCATTTAAAAAAATTTTTTTTTCGGTAAATCAAGTCTCGGTATATCACCTAGAATGGATTTTTTCAGTGAAGAGGTAAATTCCTGACTTTAGGATTTTTCTTAGAATGGATAGTCCCTTCACTCTATATTGTAGTGATTAAGTTATTATTTAACCAATTTGGAGATTTAATATTAGCTTTTTAAGGTTAGCCGGGGTTATGACCTAGTTTATTTGGTAGCACAGGATAGCCAAACATTTTTTAGGATACATTTTGACTATATTGTGTGGGAATATGTATATTTTGGAAACTGAGATGCTGATAATGCGATGACTGAATGTTCGTTTCCAATATAAAGAAGGATGTTTGTATGTTTGCTTGTGCGTAATTAATATAAATTTACACTTTTATTCCGACCTTGATGAAATTTTGCATACTTGACCTTCAAAACATAAGGAAGGACACTGTCTATCTCAGATTTCAAAAAATAATAATTATTGATAGAAAATGGATCACGCAACCACTGAGCCACTGAGGCTGATATAAACATGTGGTAAAGCTATTTAGATAACAATGTATATCTCATTTAATCTGTATAATTTTTTAATTCACTTATAATTAAAGTCCTTCATTAAATTTACTTCTGCTTCTGATCCTCTCTGCTCAGCACGTTAAAGAACCCTTGCGAGGCAAAATTTGCAGCCCCTATAACGCCGTCCTGAAATCACCATGGCAGTTGAAAAGGACGTGAATATCAAACAAACCAAACCAAACCATCTCTCTGTTGAGGAAATTTCATAATATATCCTTGACAAACATTAATGTGACCACCTGTTAACATCTGGGAAAGACTCAATGAGGTGCTGGAAAGTGTTAACAGGGATATTGAGCCATGCTGATTGCAGTTCAGTTGAGAATGTTGGAGAGGGCTAGTTGGAGTATCCATGGAGCAAATAATTCGTTCGAGGTAGTTCTATAAATGCTCGATTGGGTTTATGTCTGACTAATTTGGGGGCCAGGGAAGTACAGTAAAGTTTTCCTTGCGCTCTTCTAACCACGCACGCAAAATTCCAGCTGCATGTCGCCTTGTCGTGCTGAAAGATGCGATCATACCAGGGAAAAAATGTCCGTATATGGATGTACATGGTCAGCAAGGATTGTTATGTTCTTATATCCATTCATATTGCCACCCACAATGACGAGTGCATCCAGAGAATGCCACGATAACATTCCCATAACGTTGCCCCTGCCTGCTTGTTGCCGTACACAAGTTGTTGAAGTATATTTGTTTCTTGGCATTTCTCGTTGTATGCACCGACGTTCATCCGTCCGTTGGAGCAAAAAAGGAGTTTAATCTGAAAAGGCAGCCTTTTGCCAATCAGTAGATGTCTAGTATCGGTACTACCATACAAATTCCAGTCTCTTACGCCGGTGCACAGTCGTTACCACAGGTACTGTCACCATCAGTCTTTTGCTGAACTCCATATGCAGCAATGTCCGCTGAACTGTCATTATAGACACGTGCAGTAGCCATCAGATTCATTTAGGAAATAAGTTGCTCTACTCTAGCACGTTGATTCGCCCGAACGCACTGCCGCAACCGCCGTTCCCGTCTTTCATCTCTTGCTCGTGGACCACTACAGTTTCTACGTCACTTATTTTCTATGGTGCCTTTTTGCTATGGACGGTACACTTTTACCATAGCAGCATGTGAGCAGTTCACATACTTAGCATTTCCGAAATTGGTCAAAAAGCTAATACTCATTCCTTTTTGTACGTCTGAATAATCGTTTCGTTCCTGCATTGCAACCTATACTAAGCTAACTTTGGTAGTTTAACGTTAATGATATAAATGAAAATTGTAATTGTACACGAGAAATACTATTTTAAATCAGAATGTTTTAATATAAAATTAAATAAAATAAGGGCACATACCTCAGCAGCCAGAACTTGAGCTTCCTTATAAAAAATAAAGAATAAATACAAATCTATCGATATTTCAATGACAAGAGCAATGGAACCTGCGAGATCTTTAAATGCAAGTGATTCGGCTTTTAAACCTCTCAGGTATATGCACATCGTAATGATGAAATAGGAAATCCATATGACTAGGAAAGGTTTGAAAATATCGTTTATTTGATCAACATACGAGGAAAGGAGGGAAAATCGACTGCGTAAATGAACGACATTTTCCTCTGAGCAATGTCTATTTAATAGTAAATCGGATTTTAAGCGTCTGTTGAATTCCGCAAAACGCACTGACAGTGTTTTGGAAAAGACACCGAGAGTGACGACGAAAAGAAAGACATGTGATTCGGATAACAGGTCCCAAGCGCAATTTAAAACTGAAGCGAATTCTGGATGTTCAATGAAAAAATCACAATCCATGAATAAGCGTTTCATATCTTTTCTTGTTGCAATTTTCACATAATATAATGCACCGTTAACGCATAAAGAACCCACGAGCAAGCCTATGACTATGAAGCTCGTAAGGATATATTTGAGTAGAATGGCGTCTTCATGCCGTATCCATTTTGAAGAGTTAATCGAGTGGTAGAGCTCTTTCAATTTTGGCTGGTTTTGATAAGAAGCGACAGAGAGGATGAAAGCCAAGAGGGTTTTGAAACACGCACGAAAGTGAGCCAAATAAGTTTTTAAATCATTCTCCTGCTTAGAAACGTAAAATGCACCACCAAAACTGATGCCCAGAAAGAGCACTTGTATGGCAAACTCCATTATGAACACTATCTTGAGTAGAACGCATCGTCTATGGGAAATTTCAGTGAAAAAGTCAAGACCAAAAACTTGTGAGAAATAACTAAAGCATTTAGTAAAAGCACGCATGTTTATTGGGTCTAATCACTTAAGAAAATTACAGTTTTTTTATCTGATGTTTCCCTCTTATTACCTGAAATGTTTACTTTTGTCGACACCCTTGTTTCGGGGAATAACAAAATATTTACCATTGGTTGACATTAACGAGAAAATCAATAAAAAACATCAACTAAATTAAACATTAGTGCTAGTATTGATGATAAGTTATCATTTGCAACAAATGCGCAAAATGGCAAAACATATCACAACTCAAATAGGGAAGCATTAAGAAATGACATAATCAAGTATCGATAGGTGAACAATAGCTTTTGAAATTGGAATTTCATTCGTGTTCTTCCATTTTACGTAGCCCCCTCCCATTCTTTAGATGGAGAACCTTGACGACTAAAATGGTCGTTCTGACATAAACGATAGAGATTGAAGTTTTTATTTAAGTACTCCAGTTAATAAAAAAAACCCTGATATACCCGGTCCTGCTCGGGCTCGTATTTGAAGAAATTTTGCAAATCTAAATGTCAATATACACAAAAATGAACACATGAGAAAATCTTAGAATTAATATAGTAAAAATTCTTATTGAAGAAAGAGAAATAAGAAAACATCACATGAAAACAAACGAGGCCTTTCGGTCGTTTTATTCAAAGACCTTCATCAGGTATAAAACTTTAAAAAAAACTTTAAATCAATCAGTTAATACTTTCAAAACGTTTTATACCTGATGAAGGTCTTTGAATAAAATGACCGAAAGGCTTCGTTTGTTTTCATGTGATGTTTACTTATTTCTCTTTCTTAACCTTGACACATCACTTATAATATTCTTTTTCATATTTTAGAATCGAAAAGAATTCTTTTAAAATACTTCCAATGGATGGCCTCTCCAAATACGGCCTTGTGGCAGTTCTACTCGACTTCGCTCGTGCTGGAATGGTGTTTATAGCTGAGTGGGTTTGACGCAGAGCCGAAGAAAAAAAAGGTGGAAATAATTTGATTTTTTCTGTATATTCCCGTTCAGAAATTCCAAAATTTTGTCAAAAAAAAGCCCGAGCAATGCCGGGTCTATACTTAATAAATCAGAAAATAGTTCTAGATAATTGAATTAAATTTTAAATCGAAGAACAATATCCATAATTTATAACCAATGTAAAAAATAAGCTTTCAGCATGGGAGTTTATATGCTAATACATGAAAACCACAAAAAAATCTGGAAAAAAGCCGGAAAACATGTAATACTGGAAAAGTGAATCCAGATAATCAAAAATAAACTAAGCAGACAGTTGATATAGTTTATTGCCATCATCGTACCAAATTTCATTAATCTATTTTTACTCCGAAATTTCGAAAAATTAGTTCATGTTTTTACTGAGGCCCCTCGGGGGGGGGGGAGTGAAGTGCTAAACTATGAAAAAAGCAGAATTTCTTTTTTTTTTGCAAATTACATGAACTATGCTTTGTCCAAATATTTCAATCGTACATGTATTTGCCCACTTTAATGATCGTATTTCAAAAATCAACGAATGCTCTGTTTTTCTGTACGTCTTTTACATCCTTGTGAGCAATTTTGAAGCTCTCTGCATTTCGGCATTGAAGTTAGGCAAAAACACAAAACTTGGGGAAGGGGGGCAATCTTTGAACCCTCCTGGCCCCCCTCACAAAGCAAAAATCGAAAAGCCCAGAAATATGGCCGAGAATCTCCCTGCGAGTTTCGTTGCTTTATCTTTATTCCCCGCGAAGCTCCATCAAAATGTGATGTTTGAATATTTCTTACATCACATTTGTTTCAATCTACCTTAAGCGATTTTTGCCATAGAGTTATTTTTAACTTGGTCGAAAGTTGTTTTTTTTTTGTTTTTGTTTTTGACATATCAATATGTCAACCCATTAATTAATCTCTCTTGTTTTTTCCCAATTTTGTCATAATATTTAAATTATTATTATTATTATTATTATTCTCTTTTTGTTCACTTTATATGTTTTCATTAACCCCGTTTTGGGCTTCGGCCTGTTGGGGGACAACATAGGGTTTCACCCTCTGGTTTATCCGGTGGTCTGTGCCCTGCTGTTGTTGTTACATTATTATTATTATTATTATTATTATTATTATTATACTTTACCCTGGTAATTTATTATCACAATAAGAAAATTTAATCTTCATATCATAATTCAATAATTTCTTAATTGTTTTTTCTTTGGAATAATTCTAATGTAATTTTTGCCCCATCATTTTGTTTTATGGCAGAATGTTGTTTATCTTGGTTGAGTAAGTTTTCCTTACTCTCTATCCTTTTATTTTACATTTTAATAAAGATTGCATTTTTGACTTAATTTGGAATTTTGTGCTTTGAGAAGATTATGGATATTTATACATAGCTTAGTCTTCCTTGTGTATACACGTTTTTTAATTATTTGACTACATATATATTTATCAAAAGAAATATATACCGGGATCCCTTTTCTTTTTTCTTAAACATTTCTATGAAATTAATTGCGGTTATAAATATTTATGTAATATTATGATCATTAGTCAATCAGTTTTCTATTTTGTTGACATCTCTGTGTTCTTTTAATGTGGCTAACAATATCGTCTTTATCTTTGATTGTTGAAGAAAAGTTTTATAAATATTCTGCCATTTACATACACGTGCTGTTGGAAGTGATTTCTCATTATCACCATGTGCTAGTCGTGTGCCATTAGATTGTTGCTCCTTGAGTAAAATTCAACTACATCAAAAATATTTTTCACTACTCTGCTACTCTGCCATTCTGCTACCATTGGGATGGACGTATTGGATTATCAGTACTAATAAAATAAACAAAAATAAATGCGTCCAGGCGCGAATATACAGGGTGTTTCAAAATTATGTACAATAAATTTAGTGACATATTCTTCAGGTCAAAAGAAGAAGAAAATGTTCTATAGCACTTTGTCTGGAAACGATTTGTTTGCGAGTAATCCAATATCATACAGTAGGGAAGCACGGTAGTTAGCAGACGATATTTTAGCAGTTCCAGCGTTTCGACCCAACACTAGGTTGAGTGGTTTGTTCCATTTAAGCCTACTTTAGGGTTGTTCCATTAGTTGTGTACGGTTGTTTCCATTACTGTAGTTTCACTACTGTACATCCACTAGGAATATCAATTTCAGAACGTTTGCGTGCTTTGACATACGCATTACGATTTACGTAAAAAAAAAGTCATGTACACGTATTCCAGTGCAGAATACACTGACATGCACCTAATATACGGTCTTGCGGACGGAAATGCTGTGGAAGCAAGAAGACTCTACCAAGAACGCTTTCCGAATACACGTTTGCCAAATAACCGAACATTTGTATCTGTCGACAGACATTTGAGTGAGCGTGGTTCCTTTGGCCGTCAAACAGGACAAAGGCGGCCTGTAGCACATTCTCCGGATGAGGAGGATGTGATAATTGACATCATACATGATGAACCACAGACAAGCACCCGTCGTATTTCTTCCATGGTACACATTCCGCACTCATCTGTTTGGCCGATTTTTCACCGTCAGCTTTTGCATCCATACCATCTGCAACTGGTTCAGGCACTGAACCCAACGGACTATCCACACCGACAACGATTTTGCCAATGGATACAACGTCGTCATGCTGCAGATCCTAGTTGTCTCAGCCAGATACTTTTCACGGACGAAGCAACCTTCACCCGGACAGGAATCGTAAATTCTCACAACCAGCACCATTGGGCAGATGCTAACCCGCATGTTACCAGAGCTCGAGCGCATCAAGAGCGTTTCTCCGTGAACATTTTGTGTGGATTTGTCGGAAATAACTTAATTGGCCCTTATGTGTTGCCGCCACGATTGACTGGGCGAACGTATCTTTTGTTTCTGCAGAATGCATTGCCAGAATTACTGGAAGATGTTCCTCTTTTGATAAGATCTAACATGTGGTTCATGCATGATGGCGCTCCAGCACATTTCAGCCATGTTGTGCGAGCACACCTTAATGCTGCATACACGAATCGGTGGATAGGTCGAGGTGGACCGGTAGCCTGGCCTGCAAGATCACCCGACCTTAATCCTTTGGACTTTTTTCTGTGGGGTCATGTGAAAACGATCGTCTACAGCACAGAAGTTCCTAACATTATGGATCTGCGACAACGAATTGAAAATGCATGCCAAACCGTTCGTAATGCTGGCGACGAACTCTTCCATGACATCAGACGGTCGCTCATGGAGCGAGCCGAAGCGTGCGTGCGAGCTGGTGGCGGGCACTTTGAACAATTCCTGTAATTTGGAGCCACGGGTTAAGTTGGCTGTATCACGTAAATAAATCGTTTCCAGACAAAGTGCTATAGAACATTGTCGTCTTCTTTTGACCTGAAGAATATGTCACTAAATTTATTGTACATAATTTTGAAACACCTTGCATTATAGCTCCATCAAATAATTTATAATTCATTGCAATCATTGCAATTTTGGAACTGTTTTGTCAAGGAAAGCGTCAATGTTAAATTGTTCGTTTGCTGAATATTGGCAAAGACGTCGTCTCTAACGGTTCAAAGAGCTTGGCCTTGAAGGCGACCGTCCAGATAGAGGAAGAAAGTGTACAACCAATATGTCCAGGAGCCGCAAAATCATCAAAAAGCGGATCCAGCAAAATCCGAAGAGACAAATCGCTCGTGAGATCGGAATCAACCGCGAATCAGTGTGGAATATCGCAACGGAGGAACTCAAACTCAAGCCATACAAACTTCACAGTCTAGCTCCTCACAGACGAAAACAAGCGCGTACGGCTCGACAGATACCGCCAACTCAAGCGTTGGGCCGCAGGTGATAAATGGGAGAAGCTCTTCTCTATGGAGCAGGCAGGCAATCACCAAATCGACGGAGTGTGGTCAGCAGACGCACCAGGCAACTGTGCAGTCACAAACGTCGCCAAAATCCGCAGTCCGTGATGGTCTGGGGCGGAATTTGCGCCAGTGGCAAGACACCCCTCGTTTTCGTGGACAAACGAGTCAAAATCAACCAACAAGTTTGCCGTCGTGACATTGTCGAGGCTGTGGTACTTCCTTGGACTCGGCAGCATTTCGACAATGCGGATTGGACCTTTCAAAAAGTGTCTGCACCAGCTCACAGAGTGAAAATGACCAGAAGTGATGCAAGAGCCGTTTTCTGGATTTCATCACGTCTCAGCAGTGGCCGTCCTACTTGCCGGATCTCAATCCGATGGATTGCAGCGTATGGTTGATCTTGGAAGACAGAACCTGTGCTAAACGCTACAAAAGTTTGTAGTCGCTAAAGAAGTCCCTGCGCGAAGAATGAGACCAATTGTTGCCCGACGACTTGCGGCTTATTGCTGAAAATTTCAATACATGTTTGGGGTTTTGTATTGCCGCCAAAAGAACCCACTTCGAAACCGAATGAACATGTTATTACCAAGGAAGCATGTTCTATTAATTAGTTGTCAATTGCTTTACCTTTCGTTTTTTGGATTTAAAAATTTGTAAACAATGAGTTCCATAATTTATTGTCACCCTGTAATGTACAATGCAATAAATTCAACAACACTTAACAAAACTGATTTGCACAAAAAACGAGAGGATATTTTTGTTTTAACCATTACATCTTTCTCATTATAAATCTGCAAAATTCCTTTAACATTCCTTTGGGTAGGTTAAGTGTAAACTATCACATATTGCTGAAGAGGAAGCGTCACATTAGTATCCTTCACAATCTGAAATAAGAAAAAAGGGTGAGTTTTAGATCAATGATATATCTTATCTTATCCTATCTTATCTTATCTTATAAGAGCGGGTAAGTTAATCAATGGTAAAAGAACCAGAGACCACCCAAGCACCTATTCCTACAAGGAAATTTTGCGCCAAAACCCAGTGAACCCAAGGAGCCTATAGGAAACCAGACTCGCTAAGAAAGCGAGTTAGACTACCCACTGGATCTTGGTGAATGTCCTCAAGAAAAGTAGAATTTACCGTGATGCGACGAATATGTGCCAGAGCGACACATTGAAAAAGAATATGATGGGCCATTTCGTCCACCAAATTACATTTTGAACATAGTGGTTTCTCCCAAATTATCTTCAATCTATATAAATGTTTTCGTAGTAAATCATGACCTGTGAGAAAGCCCATGATAATCCGTAGTTTATGTCTACTAAGTTTTAGAATATTAGATGTTAGATTTTGAGTAGGTTTCTTAATCATGAATCTAGCATGTCTCTGATCGGTGGTCTGTTCCCACCTTTTAATCATCAAGAGATGATTAATCTCACTAACTGCAGTTTGTTTAGAAATACCGCAGAAAGGTTCAGGAACAATAGGCGCCGATTTGGCACCTTGTTTTGCTAAGGTATCAGCGACCTCATTTCCAACTATACCTTTATGGCCTTTATGGCACCCATTGTAACGTAACGTTATTTTGGAGAGCCAGGCTCTGCAGGAGTTGACGACATCTCAAGGTAATTTTTTATTAATATTATATTTTTTATTAATTAATTAATTAGATCCAATACGTCCATCCTGGGCCTGTATGGCCAGAGGCCGACGAGTTGGGTCCCTGGATAGACCTGGATTCACGACTGCTGTATGATGGTCGCGGCAGCCGGAGGGGGGTGAAGATTGGCTATCACAGATGGTCGCCCATCCAGTGACGAGCCGTGCCTGATGTAGCTTAACTTCGTGGAAGTTGTTCAGTGAAAGCCCACCAGGCCACGGCCTCCATCCAACCTGCTCACTTCGAAGATTTTAAGGCCTGACTGTTACTGAGTATGAAGATTTTCCTACTAATGTAGAGTTTATATATACAGTAGATAATAGCTAACATCTCTGCCTGGAAGATCGTGACCCAACGATGGAGCCGACAGAAGCGTAGGGTTTTGGGATTGCCACAGTAAACACCCAGGCCAGAGAATCCATGATGTCGGGAGCCATCCGCATACCAAATGATGGCGCCCTTTGGAAAATGCAGACTCCCATCTTCCCGCTCTATCTTGGGGTTTATGATGACCTCGCTCGAGAGCTCAGGGAGGGTTCGAGTTTCCATTATATCGGAAGGCATTTGTAAGATTTTACTGCTCATAACCCAGTTAATGATGGTATTAGATTTCACCCCAGAGAAGTCTACCCCTAGCTCTTATTACCCAGATGATAGGAACTTTTCCTAGCGACTCCTTTGAGATAAATATCCAATGGAGTCAAAGAAAGAATTACTTCCATGACCCTAGTTGATGTTGTTGATACAGCGCCTGTGATACCCAGACAGTCCAACCTTTGGAGAGAGGCCAGCTTGGTCTTAAAGGTAGACTGCTCAAACTTACGCCACCAAAGCAGACCACAGTATGTTAAAATAGGTCCTTTGGCTATAACATACAGCCAGTATACCATTTTAGGGGTGAGTTCCCAAGATTTACCTAGGACATGGCGACATCGATAGAGTGCCACTTTAACCTGGTTTATTCTTTTATCAAAATGTTGATTCCAGGTCAATTTACTATCAAGGATGAGGAAAAGATGCTGCCAAAGGCCTTAAGATCACGATGATCAGTGTTCAGGAAATTACAAGAAATGGGATATGCCACTCATGGTTGTGGAGAATGCCCTAGTGTGTTGTAAAATCTATCAAATTTGGTAGTAGCCGTTTTTGAAGATTTTTAAGGAAAAACTTTAAAAAAAAATTGATTATAGAATGGATTTCTGTAAATCATAGAGTAAATAAATAAAATTTTCTGTGATTAGTTTCCCAAAAATCAAGTTTCATCACCCCTAAGCATTTGGCCTCCTTCTTAACAATGATCTTTTCACCAAACAGAATTGGTGATAGATCAAAAGGAATAATTTTTTACGACAAGTTAAAGGTACAAGAGTGGTCTTCAAAGGATTAACCCTTAAATTACGCAGATTGTATCAGGTCCAATAATATAAGTTTATCAATACCAGATACGTAAATGACAATGTCATCCGCTTTATCTTGGACATATATGCCATGATTGTTTAACTTAGAAATATGGTCATCTACCATCAGGTTCCAGAGAAGGTTGTAAAGAATACCACCCTGTGGACAACCCCTGGAGGGTCGAACCTTAATTTCCTCTCCCAAAAATTGGGAGACAATGATTCTGACATCAAAAAATTTGAATCCATTTACTGAACTGGCTTAAAGCTTAAAGCATTGGCAATTGAAATATAAGAGGTGTTGTTGAAGGCTCCCTCGTGCAAACTCCCTTTACTCAAGGGTTTTTTCGATCTTAACCACCAAATGGTGTAAGGCTACCTACGTAGAAAAACCAGGTTGATAGGCAAACTGATTAAAATGAATGGGATAGTTTATCCCAATAGTTTCTCTAATTCGCGTATCAATAATTTTTCGAAACATGTGAGTACGAAAGAAGATAAACTAATTGGTAGAAAACTTTTGGCTAGGTCATAGCGGCCTAATAAAGGCCACTTTGACCAACCTCCACAGATTAGAAATATAACTTAGGGCAAAGGATTGGTGAAATCACATCCGATACTTGCTGAAGCAAGATTGGCATAATTTCATCCGGTCCAGGAGATTTGTATGGTTCTAAAGATTTAATTGCCCATACAATTTTATTACGTGTAATTACTTCGTTGGCCATAGCCCAGCTATCCCTGGAAATATTACTGGAAGAATCCAACAATTAATATCCAAAGGTTCGCAGGCCGTTGCACCTGGGAAGTAAGTTGCCATAAGAGTCTCGAGGACATCTTTAGCATCCCTGGTGAATTGACTGTCTGTTTTTTGGAGAGTACCAACAAAAGGTGGATTTTCTCTCTTTAGGAATATGTTGAGTCTAGCTCCTTCTTCAGTCTTTTGGACTGATTCACAGAACTTCTTCCACGGAATACGCTTAGCCGTTCTAATGGCTTTATTATACTCAGCGAGAGCAAGCTTATAGCTATGCCAATCATTTGTCTTTTTAGCTTTCTTAAAAAGCTTCCTGACAGTTGGTCTATGCTGAGGAAGATCGTGATTCCACAACACAAAGCCGGATCTACTTTTCTTTGGACAGTTGTCGTGATACGAGCGAACCAGGGCTTGTTGCAATCCATTCACACACAATTCCAAGTCAACCGTATAACGAATTATTATCGGAAGACCGGAGATCGCGGAACAAAAGTCCTCACTAAATTGAGTCCAGTTTGTCCCCTTAGGAACCCTAAAGGTCTTATCCCAGTCCACATCAGTAAGAAGACAGAAACGAATATGTTGGTGGTCAGCCAAAGATGGCTTCTCATCAACATACCATTTCCTAATCCATTTACACGTATTGAAAGAACCAATTGTGATATCAATTACCTCCCTTCTTACCAAAGTAATGAAGGTTGGTTTATTACCTAGATTAAAAATTTCTAATAGTTTTCTAAGATTAAGTCAAATAATAACTTACCTCTTAGATTAGTGTTTGAGCTCCCCCACAGCCAAAAACAATTTCCACGTTATGGCTGATCGAAGTTTCCCGTATTCTTCTAAAATCAACGTTTATGGGTGTAATCTACTCGAATGGAAGGTAACGCGAGACAAAGATAATATCTTGGTTTCTCCCTTCCATTCGAAGGGTGATTTTTGCTACAGCCAAGTCTCTATAACAGAGTTAATACATAGGCAGAGCATTAATATTATTTTTAATCAAGAAACAGGCTCAGGGAGATGAGCATTAAAAATCATAAATTAGCTTACCTCCACAGTTACTCAAACCTCTAATTCGACCTTTAGAAATCCAAGGTTCTTTAATCAGAGCTATGTGAATGTCCTCGGCCCGAAAAATTCTATTGAGGTTGGCTGCCACCAGTTTTTATGCTGCAGGTTTGCTTGGATGCACCTCAGCATATAGCAGTGAGTATGTTTCGAAACAGTCATGCCACTATCCTCGCCAGAGGCTGCACGCTGTAAAGCATGCGGCGATTCAGGTTCAGACGCAGTATGCTGATTACATTCAGTTGATTCAACAGAGGGCATTTCTGCCATGTCGATATGAACTGCAAGTTGCTGGTTCCACACAGGGTTACCAGATAGAGTTTGTTTATTACAATCCATAAACTGGTGTATTAATGCAGGATTGACGGTCCATCCCGGGAGTGCCTGCACACGTGGATTAGACTTAATACTCCTAAGTGTTGCCAGGTAGACAGGAGGCTCCGTTAAAGACAATATAACCGAAATGACATCCACCCTTCAACACGGAACGCATAACATCTTGGGTTCGGGAGTTGGTCTGCATCCTCTTATTGAATATTCGTGGATGTCCTAAGTTGTAATTAATCTAGGATAATCGGCTATCTGCCACCTGCCGACGCACCCAGTAGCCGCTCAAGCCAATGGGATGACAAGGGAAATAGTTACATTTTACTTTAGTTAATATCTTATTCGATTTCCGTGCTGAAATTAGGTCAGTCGCCGTTGCTACTTTTTATAAGATTCCGATACACTACTTTCGGTGTTTAGATCCATTCTTGTTGCAGAAACTATCCGTGTTGTTAGCAATGGATAATAATGAATACTGCTCAGCATTTCAGATCAGAACGAGTAAATAAATAATAATCGTAATAATAATGAATAAGAAAACGTATTATCAAATAAGTTTGAAACTATTAAATAAGTAAAATGTGTAACCTACTTAGATTAATGTTTTCCTTCAGTTTTTCTTTAACTGATAAAGTTTGAAGGAGCAAGCGAACAACGTTTGAGAATGCTTATTCAGCATTTTGTTTTTGAGGGAAGCTGTTCTCGCACTCAGATTTGAAGAGACTATCCCTACTGATTGATAGTCTTTGGATAACTTGTCCCATCCATAGTCCTATTAAAGAGTAGTATTAGTTCTGATAATTTTGTACTGATTTTTTTACTAACACGAATGACGAAATCATCCAGTAACGCTATCCGCCATGTTTTCGTTACTTGATTTCGTATTTCTACCGGAAATCATTCCCTTTTCCTATGACTTGGCTCATTAGGCTGTGTTTGGCGCTGTTAAATGAGTCGAGGGCTCGTAAACACATTAAGATGGTCGTACAACTTATCTACGAAGTAATGTATACTTATAATGGAGTCAGAGAGCTATAACCTAATAAAATAAGTCCTAAGATCTGGAAATTGCTGCGAGTGTATTGATTTCTCTCATATGTAACTACAACCCCTGGACAAACGCATGGAATAATCCGAGAAGCGTTGAGAAATGGATAGTTTAAGACGTTGCTGTGTTTACATATTTCAAAACACTTTTAATCTGACACGAAATAATACATGGGATATTGGTATGTAACACACATACAAAAAAAGAGATGCCTATATTATTAAACAAATAATCTACTGTGTTATAACGATAGAAATGTATGGAATATGCTTCAGGGTGGGACAAAATTAAGGAATAAAAGTGGTTAATAATGCGTTGGTCCAATTTTTCTTCAATTCTGCCGGGGAGTGAGAACACAAGCTTCTCGGTGTATTCAGGCTTAATGTTCTGTCAGGATTGCCGAATGGCTTTCTTCAGTTGTGGGAGATCTGTAGGCTTCTGTTCATGTACCATTGTTTTCAGTTCATGCCAGTCATTCTCAATTGGATTGATGTCAGGGCTATTGGCTGGCCATCGGAGATGGTCAATACCTTGGTCGTAAAAGTTTAAATCTTCCCTGCCCTGAGACATCTTTATTGCGTTGTCATCTTTATAGAAGAATGGTTCGCCCTGGAAGTGTTTTTCTGCTGTCTTCATCATGAATCTTTTCAAAATTTCAAAAAACACATCAGCAGACGATCTCTTTTATGTTTAACAGTCATGTGTGGTCGGTCGGCTTTCTGTGACCTGTAATCGTGTTCATTCAAACAGCGTTTTGATTGTTTTATCACTCGGAGCAATCCCCATATTTGCGCAGTGTCCATTGATATCATGGGATGAGTTAAAACGATTTTTTGCCTAAGTTATATCAGCTTTCTGTCCTTTTGTTTGGATTTCTGCAATTCTCTGTTGACTGTTTCCTTTAATGTGAAGTTCAACAATAGCATCTTTTACTGCATCAGTTAATTCTTTTCCTTTTGCCATAATGACCGCAATTTTTACATGTGACCGCAAATTGGAAATGTGCTTCTACATCTATGGTATTTAGTGATCTAATCACTAAGTGATTTGCATGCTCATGGAAGATCTCACAATGTTGACAGAGATGATTATTCCATACTTTTGTCCATACATTTCTATCGTTAATTCACTGTAGATTTTTTGTTTAATAATATAGGCATCTCTTTTTTTGTATGTGAGTTACATACCAATATTCCATGTATTATTTCGTGTAATGTTAAAAGTATTGTGAAATATGTAAACACAGTAACATATCTAACTATCCATTTCTCAACGCTTCTCGGATTATTCCATACTTTTGTCCAGGGGTTGTATATGTAACATCGTGTATGGCCAGTGAGCCATATCCGAAATCCACTGCTTACACGGCTAGATTACTGCAGTAAGAATGGAACCAAATACCAAAAACTGTTTATTGGATAGTTTAGAAAGGCTGGAAGGCTGGCAGACATAATTTGAGCACGTGAAGAAGATATTGAAAAACAAAATATCACTTTACTCCTAACTGTGTACTGTCATTTACATTACCGAAGAGTAGTGTAACGATTATCAGTCTGTCCGTTAGTCCGTCTGTCTGTCTGTTTGTTCTTATTATCTATTTTTAAATAGAAGGTTAAGTTCGTAATGAAGTCCCGTAAGTCGTGGCCATAAATTTAATGAATGCATATTCAATCGCAAGAAACAAAAAACTACCTATGAAAATAGGTCAAACAATGCACCGTTTCCGAGAAATGATAATGATGTTGATGATGATGATGATGATGATGATACGTAAAGAAACTAAACCTCTTCTGCTTGCCATGTAAGAGTGAGACTACATGACTGCAGCAGCTTACAGCAATGCTGTGTTGGCGGATATTCATTTCACGTACGGTCAGGCAAATGGAAATGCAGCAGACGCGTACAGAGACGTGTACCCAAACTAACGACACCCTGATCGTTGCATGGTCATCCGTCTTCATCAGCGTTTACGTGATACAGGTGTATTTAACATCACCCCTCGTGAAGGATATCCGCGAACCATTGGGTCTGCTGCACGGGAACAGGCCATTTATCAATAAAGTCATTTATTCTCGGAAACGGTGTGTTGTTCGACCTATGTTCATATGGAGTTTTTTGTTCCTTGCTATTGAATAAGCATACCATTAAATTTACGATAACGATTTACAGGACACCTTGTATAGTTTGACTTTGATTGGCTCATTGGGGTCGAGGTTACCGGAGTGGGAGCCAGAGAGGACCATTCAAAATTCTTTCTTTTCGAGATTCTATGTACCTTTAACTATTTTCCACATACTTTCAAAGTTAATTTAAGCAGTTGTCACAGCGCTCAAATTTCTTCCGCATGATCATTTCATAGAAGCTGCCATCGGTGGAGAAAATAACGCAGTTTTCGCTTGTTCATCATCGCTGGAATGCAGACTCCCGATGATCTCCTTTAGCTCACGGAACAGGCGGCACCACCTGGACGCGAGGTCCGGATTGTAAAGCGGGTGGTGAAGTTTCTCCCAACGAATCAGGCTACCACCTGTTCCAAGATCTAAAGGAGAGCATCGGCAGGCTGCATTTCAGCGACGATGAACAAATGAAAACTGCGTGATTTTCTTCACTAGCGGAACCTTCTATAAAATGATCATGCGGAAGTACATTGTGCGCTATGACAAGTGCTCAAATAAACTTGGAAACTATAGGGAAAAATAGTTAAAAGTACATAGAATCTGTTGAAGGGAAAATTTTGAATAAACAAATGTCTGTACAGTTGTTTTCTTTTTATTGCAAACGGACTTTATTTTACGGATAACCCTCATATTACGTTCGAGAAAATAAATTTTTGAAAAAGTAGGGATAAAAATAGATGAATTCAGCACTTTCGTCACTTTCCTATAATCTCCTCAGGGCGGGCTAATTTCTAGTTAAGTATTGATTTTGCCAATCGATAAATGTAGTTCAAAGATTTTCGTAATTAATCGAATCGCACTGTACCAAGGTAACCATTAAAAATATTTTCATAGAACGGCGAAACACTATTAGAAATTTTCAATCTTAGGACACTGCAGTTAACTGAATGCAATACATCAAACGTCTTTTAACGACGTGACTTGAACGAATATATAAGAGTAATAACTAAATTCGAAGGTGGTTGAATTTCATTAAGGGGTAATGGTTCTAATGATACCATTATTGTAGACGATTGAAAAGAGACTGTAGGAATAATTTGTTCCCTGTTTGGCATATGGAAGACGAAAACCATAACTGGAGTTAAGAAAGGGCAGAATTCTCACACTGTAAGATGAAATGGAAAAGTTCACGTTATCGCACTCAATAGGAAGGGACATCGTAGAGATAGTTTACTATATAGCCTCATACGCTCGTTGTAGCCTATTATTGAAGTGCCAGGAATCTATCTTCTATCTATCTATATATATAAAGAAGGATGTTTGTGGGTCTGTGCGTCTGTGGGTCTGTCTGTGGGTGGGTCTGTGGGTCTGTGTGTACGTTTTTTATACAAATCTACAGTTTTATTCCGATCTTGATGAAATTTCGCATACATGACCTTCAAAGCATCAGGAAGGTCACTGTCTACTTCAGATTTCGAAAAAATAATAATTATTGATAAAAAATTGATATTCATGGTTATGGCAGGGCATATTAATGAGAAATATCGCATGACCAACAATGCAAGACAAAGTTTTTGCAACAATGGTATCAACACGCAATTCACAAACACTCTGCACGGACCAATAATATATATCTCATGACCAACAATGCAAATAAAAGTTTTGCAACAATAGGTATCAACAATGGTTTCAACACGCAATTCACCAATAACAATGAGCTCAAAATGATGATGCAATGATAAAGCAATCCTTTCCAAGAATTATAACAATGAACATAAAATGATGATGCAATATGGATAAGTTTCAATATGCATAGAATTCCTGTTATTCAGGTTTTTCTTAGAAAAGAGAGTTTTTAGTACTTAACAATTTCTTGAAAATCTTTAAAAATGATCACTAGCTGGAGATAATGAAGAGTTAGCAGACTATTGAGAAAGAGTGGAAAGACGACAGAGAAAGCAAACCTTTAGCTCCGTGCTGTATTGAGCAAATGGGAAGCAAGTAAATAGAAGAATTGGCGACCGCTAGACTACCCAAAGTGATGAAAGGCCAAATTTTGCTTCAACACAGCGAGAGAAGAGTGGAAATTGCAACAACATCAAGTGTAGATCTGAAGTAAGATTATCTGAGTAAGAAATTATTGGAGCAGTCCATCCATTTTGAGCCTTTAAAAAGATTTTTTTCGAATTTTCATTAAGAATTTTTACTGTATTAATTCTAAGCATTTTCATGTGTTTATTTTTAAGATATTGCAAAATTTATTTTAATTTTTGAGATTGTTCTGTTTACATCCCAAGTGTAATAATCCCGGACAACGCCGGGTACTTCTTCTAGTTAAGAATATTAGAGCATTTTAAAAAAAATTTCCTACCTCGACCTACCTATTGAGTGCGTTAATGTGAACTCTTCAATTTCACCTTAAACTGTGATAACTCTACAATGCCAATGTTTAAAATTGTAGCTCATAGTGATTGTGCGGAACAAGGTGAAATATTCTGTGTGATTTCTACCGTCAAATAAAATAATGCAAAATAAATAACATTTTATTATTATTTTAATGTTTTTTATTTCATGAATATCACGACTTTCCTTTGAGTTAATTAATTTCTTATCAATAATTAATAAGTGTCGTGATAGAGAAAGAAGGAGTGAACTAACTCGGTTAAGTATACGCAGAAAAATTTTAATGGAATTTCAAATTAAAATATTCCAAGTGGATTTACAGTTTAAATAGGTCACAATTACTCAATGTAGATCTTCTTTAAAGCCAGGGCTGAAGAGCAGAAGAGAAAAGACCCTCGAGTCTCCTTTGTCCTCCTGTGGCGGTAGGCGCTAGTGTGGGAAGAACCGACTTTGAAGTAATTCACATTAAGGCAAAGAAAATAAACTGAATATCAATGGAGAGTAAGAGTGATGAGTGAGAAATCACGTAACGTAAAATTCTTAAATAAGAAAGCAGACTTATTTCAGCTACGAGGAATTTCGCTTAAACTCTATTCAAGAATTGTAACTGTACCCTGGGAAGCGCTGCGGGCAGCCAAGCGTGGCTCGCGTTGAGAGCTCTCTTCGTGGCGCTTGCTTGCTGTGCTTATATCGTCTGCTTCCCCTGCGGCTGGCTTGTTGGCTGGCTCGCTCCAAGTTACATCAACTCCTTGTCCATTGATACGATGGCGTGAGAGGTCCTCTTTGGATTCCTGGGCTGGTGAAGAGTCCTGTCGGATCCTCGCGTCGTGCTCGGCTATTAGAGTATGACTGGTGGCAGACGATGTTTGATCGACGTCGTCCTCTTCACCTCCTGCATATGACCTTCCAAGCCGCAGTGAAAGCAAATTATTTTCCTTCTTCATGGCACGGCTCTCCTGGTAGCAATAGCATCCAGCTCCATGGGTATCTCATCTGTGAGATGTTGTATTTGCGGATCCTGGGCCTGATTCCATTGTTCGAGGTAATTAATGGCCTCAAACACGGTAGAAAATTTTTTCATTCTCAATGCTACTTTCAACTGCGATGGTAGTCCTTCAGTAAGCCAAAGTATTTTATCAAATTCTGACGCTTGTTGAATCCCTCCTAGGAGTTTCCGGAATTGCAATAAATATTCGGGCAAATCTCCTTTCTTCATTCTGAGATTCAGAATATCTCTTCTAAGGGTGATCTGGGTTTGCCCCTTAGCGTATGTTAGGAGGAATTGTTCCTCAAATTGTTTCCAGGATATTTCAGGCAGCTGCGTTAGTAGCTCGGCTAACCATTGTAAGGCATCTCCCTTCATAGCCCCGGGTAGCAACCTTACGCAATTATCCAAAGCCAAGTTCTTGCATTTCACAACCATCTTAAAAGCTTTTAAAAACCTTTCTGGGTCTTCGTTCTTCTTGCCCTCGAACGTTGGAAAGGGCATTACTTCGAGCGCTTTTAAATCCATGTTGACGATGCTGTAAATGCACTTTCTTGTTAGCACCTCACCCTCTCCAAAAAACCGCAATTTGACTTGCGTAGTTCGGGAAAGTCGCTCGTCTGGGTACCGTGAAGTAGTCGTCACTACAAACTTGAAAAAGAAGAAAAATAACAATGATTAATTCAGAGCAAAATTTTCTTCAGTGGAAGTGATTTAAAAAGTTCCGTAGCGTTGCACTGCCTGCTTACCAAGTACCTCCCCCTCTCTATCACGACTTTCCTTTGAGTTAATTAATTTCTTATCAATAATTAACAAGTGTCGTGATAGAGAAAGAAGGAGTGAACTAACTCGGTTAAGTATACGAGGAAAAATTTTAATGGAATTTCAAATTAAAATATTCCAAGTGGATTTACAGTTTAAATAGGTCACAATTAACCAATGTAGATCTTCTTTAACCCGGCGTCACTCGCGCGAGCGGTGTTTACACCGCACTTTTTGATTTTTTTGATATAGCTCATCGTACAGTGGCGCTACCTTGTGTTGACTTCCATGTATTTCATGTACAACTTATTGGCAACAGATAGCGCCTGTGTTGATCTCGTTCATTTTATCGAAAGTGAAGATTAAAGCTATGTTTTCTACGCTTGGTCTCACTTTGCGGTGCAAACACCGCTGTGCGAGCAGTCATGTAAGTAAATCTTTGACATAAACATGATGTCTTAAAAATCACTTTAAAATCACTTAATTTTATTATTTTCTTCTAATTTATATATGTGGTCATAAATTGCAATATCTTGAGTTATCAAATAAAATTGCACTGAGTTCTTTTTTTATTAAATAAAATCGCTTTAAAAAGTGGGGTGTAAACACCGCAGCGCGGGTAGTGCTGTTATAAAATTTGGCGCGAGTGACGAATTCTCCGCGATAATGAATTAGTAACGAATATTTATGATGATGAATGAAGAATTTTGGCATAAAGGAATTTATAAAAGTATAATAAATAGCATTTTATGTTATTTTATCTCACTAAGTTTTTTTTTTTATCAAATAAAATCACTTATAAAAAGTGCGGTGTAAACACCGCAGCGCGGGTAGTGCTGTTATAAAATTTGGCGCGAGTGACGCTGGGTTAAAGCCAGGGCTGAAGAGCAGAAGAGATAAGACCCTTGAGTCTCCTTTGTCCTCCTGTGGCAATAGGCGCTAGTGTGGGAAGAACCGACTTTGAAGTAATCCACGTCCAGCTGCGACGTGACCACTCATGATGAAGCGTCGTTGTACACCTGGACAATAAGGATTCACTGGGGGACTGAGCTTTGACTCGTACAGCTTGAATTCAAAAGAAACATTGTCACTATTAGAACTCACATTAAGGCAAAGAAAATAAACTGAATATCAATGGAGAGTAAGAGTGATGAGTGAGAAATCACGTAACGTAAAATTCTTAAATAAGAAAGCAGTAATCAATCAGACATATTTCAGCTACGAGGAATTTCGCTTAAACTCAATTCAAGAATTGTAACTGTACCCTGGGAAGCGCTGAGGGCAGCCAAGCGTGGCTCGCGTTGAGAGCTCTCTTCGCGGCGCGCGCTTGCTGTGCTTATATCGTCTGCTTCCCCTGCGGCTGGCTCGTTGGCTGGCTCGCTCCTAGTTACATCAACTCCTTGTCCATTGATACGATGGCGTGAGATGTCCTCTTTGGATTTCTGGGCTGGTGAAGAGTCCTGTCGGATCCTCGCGTCGTGCTCGGTTATTAGAGTATGACTGGTGGCAGACGATGTTCGATCGACGTCGTCCTCTTCACCCCCTGGGCCTCTTAAGTACTGCTCGGTGTCGGACAACTCGTACAAATGATGTGTGCCAAGATTCTGTCCGTCCTGGTTCCCCGCCGGTCGGCCGTCTCGGATATCGACGAATTTAGCTCGATTCTCGCCTTCCTGGGTTGGGAAATTAGAGTTCACAAAAATTTGAGTAATAGATAAATCGAAATGTCCACTTATCTTTCCCTTGGTTCGTGGGTGACAACGCCAATCGGTTCCGTAATGAAAAGAACTCTTGTCTTTCTTGTTCGCCGCTTCTATGTTTGCACTGGCGCACTCACAACTCCTTGTCACTTTGACTTGCCGAGATCGGTATCGTGATGGCCTTCTTCGTGCTTGAAAACCTCCTAAGTGCGAATCATAAGACAACGCGGATAACGAGGGCTGGCTGCTATACCGAGCTTGCTCGCTCTCCTTTCTTCCTTGTCCATTTGGCGTTCTCTGGTCAGGCACCATCGACTCAGTAGATCCACTCTGTCTTCCTCTTCACCGTTCCTGACTTTTATTCGCCCTACTCATTTGCATCCTTCGTTTATTTGCCAATTGGCTGTCTTCCTCACCTTTAGCGCTTCCTCCGCTGCCAGATCTATTTTCTCTTGCGGGTGAAGGGCTTCCTCTTTCTACCTTCTTTTTCCGCTGTCTACCTTCTCCTCCTCTAATGCTCTCAAAAGTTGCTTCGCCCATTTTTTTCTCTCTCTTCTCTGTCGGCGCTCGGTGATCTGACAATGAGATGGTTAATAACCGAGTTGAACCACTGTCATATTTAAAGAACGCTGTTTTGATAATTACATATACTTGCGGAACCCCTGGAAATTCCACGAATAAAATGAGCCATGATGAGACTGTAGAGTAAAATAGAAAGCAATTTAAAAGTTTATATAAAATAAAACACTTACTTAATGCAAAAACAACCTCTACAATATTTAAAAACATTGCTTTATTTACATTAAAAATGCACATTGGATTTGGAGTCATTTTAACTGGTATTTGAAGTTATTATCTCTCTGTATATGATGATCTATGTCACAGTTTTGTTTCCTTTCCTTCCCTGCTTACAATAGTCCAACACTTTAATATTCACATCTGATTATCTGCGTGCTCTTGAAAAAACGATGTACAATTGATTGCGGCTAAATTCTGGTTCAGGAAGAAACAGACCTACTCTATTAAATGTCTTGATTCTTGTTGATGGTTATTGCATGTATAAGAGTGAGATTGGGGTCACTGGGACCCAACTTTAGCCTCATGACTAGTCATCAAAATACCATTGCCGTTGATGTTCGATTGAATGTTGAGGAAACCCTACCACTTCTAATCTTGTGCCGTTACATTAACCGATCTGATACACAATAATTATTGACCCTATTTTTATTTGAAGTTTTTTTTAAGTGGCATCTCACCTGGTGTTAATGAGTTTTGGCCAATGCCACTCAAAAACACCTTTGTTTCTATAATTCAGACAGGTTAAGTTAGTCATGAAGGAAAGTACAGTTGGGAGAATATAATTATATTTTAAAATACGAATCACTTAACTGCAATGGTAGATAAAAACAACACATTATCGTCTTATAGCAGCGAGACATCGGTAGTGTTACATTCGTTCATAATACATCATTACAATTTGTTGTACATATTATTGCCATGTTTATGCTTTGATAGTTTACAAAAGTATACTATATGTTACAATTAGAATACCTAGTAGTAAGAGAAATCAAATATCACTAACTAAACGTTATGATCATTCACAATACACAGTTACGAGTTGTTTGATATAATCATGCCATACATAAGCATTCAGAGTTTCCATTGCTATTATATGATACCATTATTAAAGCAATTAATATGCATTATTAAAGCAATTCTAGGTATCGTTACCAGGCTTTTGATATATTACATGCCATATTTTAATATTGAAAGCTTACATTTTGCATACAACAATTTGGCTTACTAAATGGTACCATTTGAGTACGTACAACAAAACAGTTACCGAACATCAATAATTAGTCTGTATATTAATTTATGACATGCTGTCATGAGTTGTTTGATATGTTACTTGACGTTTTTTAGCATTGAAAGTTTCCAGTGGTAGCGTATGGTATCATTAGAATACGTACAACTAAGCTATTACCATGTATCATTGATTAATCAACATTTTTATTCATGGCACAAAGTCACGAGTCCTTTGATATATTATATGCCAAATTTTAGCATTGAAAGTTCCAAAGGTGCCATATTTTGACATTAAAACACGTACAACTAAACCAAATCCCACTATCATTCATTTACGCATTATGTTAATACATGAGACGTTACGAGTTGTTTGATATATTACACGCAATATCGTAGAAGGGAAAGTTTCCAGATATAACACATAATGCCAATAGAATGCGTACTACCAGACCATTCTTGAATGTTATTAATTAATCGTAATATTCATGTGTGACACGCTGTCACAAGATATTTGATATATTACATGACATGTTTTATCTTGGAATGTTTCAAATGGTATCATATAGTATCATAGGAATACGTACAAGTAAACAATTATCGCGTATCATTATATACTCGTTATATTCATTTATGACTCGCTGTAACGAGTTGCTTGATATATTACTTGACATTTTTTAGCATTGAAAGTTTCCAACGGTACCGTATGGTATCATTAGAATACGTACAACCAAAATATTATTATGTATGTTTGATTAATCGACACTTTTATTCATGGCACATAATCACGAGTCCTTTCATATATCATATGCCAAATTTTAGCATTTAAATTTCCAAATGTGCCATATTTTGGCATGAAGTCACATACAACTAAACCAAATCCTACTATTATCAATTAATCGCGTTATATTAATACATGAGACGTTGATACGATTTGTTTGATATATTACATGACCTGTTTTAGCATTGAATGTTCCAAAGATTACAAATATACCAACTCCCTCTACCATTCATTTACGCGCATATCTATTCATGAGACGTCTTTATGGGGTGTTTGATATATTACATGCCATATCATAGAACGGAAAGTTCCCAGTCGTACCACCTGGTGCTATTAGAATACGTACTACCAAACATTACCGAATATTCATTACGACAGGCTGTCACGATTTGTTTGGTATATTACATCACATGTTTTAGCACTGAAAGTTTCAATTAGTACTACAATAGAGTTCGTTTATAAAAGTTGCCTCGGGAAGAGAGAAAAACGCTCTTATATCTGGACAGCTCTTACAACCAGACCACACATAAAACACTAGAATAGATATATGAATTTTTAAGATCGTTTATTCAGATATTTCTTCTGGCAATTTTGCATAGTTTAATATATACTGAAAACAAAAATTGTAAAAATCTATTATTTTCGTTTATGAAAAATTACTCATTATATACATTTATGACACGCTGTCACAAGATTTTTGATATATTACATGCCATATTTTTGCATTGAAAGTGTCCAGTGGTAACACATGGTTTCCAATAGAGTATGTACTATTAAACCATAACCGAATATCAATAAATACTCGTTATCTTAATTTATCACAGAGTGTCACGAGTTGTTTGATATAATACATAATATGTTTTAGAATTGAAAGTTTCAGTGGTATCACACGTACTATTAAACCGTTACTGCAAATCATTAACTTTATATATTCATTAATGATAAGCTGTCATGATTTGTTTGATAAATTACATGAGATGTTCTAGCCTTGAAAGTCTCCTGTTGTATTATATGGTACCATTAATGTACGTCTTACTCAATCTTTACCGCCTATCATTAATTACTCCTTGTATTTATTTAAGACATGACATCAGGAGTTTGATATATTACATGACATGTAATAATTTTTTGATTGAAAAATGGAAGGAAAAATTCTGCGCCCAGAAACCTCGTTTATCATGGCTGACGCCTCTACCAATTGGGCTATCGCAGACACCTGGACAGCCAAGCTGTCACAAGGTGTCTTAAAGACAACCAAGTTGTCACGGTTGAAAGCCCAATGGGAGGCAGGCTCCTGGCTCTCAGATCGAGAATTTCTCCTTTCCAAACCACCAGAAAGTTTGATGAACTCACAGATAATAAAAATAATTATAAACTGGAGATTGTCTCCAAACACAGGAAACTGGAGATTGTCTCCAAATTCTGCGACCTGGATTCGAACAGGAACCTCGACTATCATGGCCGTGCCTCTAGCAATAGCTGAATCCAGGTCGCAGAATTTTTCCTTCCATTTTTCAATCCAAAAATTATTACCTGTGTTTGGAGAAATCCAAAAATTATTATTATTATCTCCAGTTTATAATTATGATTATTATATGAGGCGTTGAGCGCAAAAGTGGCCCAAGCTTAAAAAAATATGTTCTGAGAAAATCCACAGAATTCTTCCCTATTATGTATGCAAAATGGAATTTAGCGACCTCTGTTGGTACGCACACCAAACTATGGATGGGCCACAATGGCACTGTAAAAAGCAATCTATCAGCAATCTATCAGCAAGTTATTTCCACATGTTACTCTTTTTCAACATTATTGTTGGTTGGGCCACTATTGCGCTCAACGCCTCATATTACATGAAATGTTTAACATTGAAAGTTGCCTGCGGTACCATAAGGTACCATTAGAGTACTTACTACTCAACCATTTCTGCATATCATTAATTACTCTGTATATTCATGTATGACTTTATGACACGCTGCCATGAGTTGTTTGATTTATTATATGACATGTTTTAACATGGAATGTTTCAAATGGTACCATATAGTACCATAGGAATACGTACAAGTAAACAATTATCACGTATCATTAAATACTCGTTATATTCATTTATGGGAAGCTGTAATGAGTTGCTTGATATACACTGGCGGAAAAAAATCCCAACACCACGAATGAGTTGTGCTAGATGAATGAAATTTGGACAGTATATTCAGCAATGGTATTTACTCAATTGATTCAACTTTTAAGGTTACAACTTATAGGGGGCGCCATCAGCACCACCCTGTACATGGTGAAAAGCACAGACCTTAGTACCTGCTGTAGCCGCCACGCTGGTCTATGCGGGCTTCCACACGTGCATGCATACGGTGGTAGAGATGCCGAATGTCAGTTTGTGGTATGGCATTCCATGCCTATTGTACCTGTAAATCAGATCAGCGACAGTTGTTGCTGGTTGTGGAAGAACCCTGACGTTCTCAATGGGCAACAGATCTGGTGATCATGATGGCCATGGTAGGATGTGGACACCCTGTAGGGCACGTTGGGTTGTAGCAGCAGTGTGGGGTCGATTGTTATCCTGTTGGAACAGCCCCCCCTGGCATACCAGCCGTGAATGGCAGCACAATGGGTTCAACAACCATCCAAATGTAAACATTTGCCGCCATGGTGACTGGGATAACCACCAGGGGTCCTGCTGTCATAGGAAATCCCTCCCCATACCATAACGCCAGTGGGTGGGGCCAGTATGCCGACGACGGATACAGCTCGGTAACAGGACTTCCCCACTCCTCCTCCTGACCCTTGTGCGACCATCACTCTGAACCAGACAGAAACGACTTTCATCCGTGAAGACCACAGACCTCCATTATGCCTTCCAAGTCGCTCTGGCTTGAAACCATTGAAGACGGGTTTGAGGGGTAAGAGGGAAACATGCCACAGGGTGCCTGGAGTGGAGGTTCCTGGCCAGGAGACGGTTCCGAATTGTGCGTGGAGTGAGGTTGGGTGCCACAGCAGCCCAAATATCTGCTGCAGATGCTGTCCAATATGCCACAGCCATCCTACAGATGCGCCGGTCAACCCTGTTTAGTGGCACGGGGTCGTCCAGATCCTGGTCTCCTGGTAATCCTGCCTTCCCTGGACCATTGCTGCCAACAGTTGTACACAGTGGCAAAGTCTCGACCCATGCTTTCTGCAATAGCATGAAATGAAAGTCCACCCTCTCGAAGGCCCACTACACGTCCTCATTCGAATTGGATTAGCTGCCCATATTCACGTTGCAGTCGCCTTCGAGGCATGTTTTATACGCTCTATCACACTCGTCCACAAGTGTCTTAAGTGACACAGACGCGCGTCTGATCTCTTCTTTATATGTCATTGGAATGTCTCATTTGCATGTACAGTATGGCTCTGGTGGCGCCCCCTATAAGTTGTAACCTTGAAAATTGATTCAATTGAATAAATACCATACCTGAATATACGGTCCAAACTTCATTCATCTAACACAAGTCCTTCGTGGTGTTGGGATTTTTTTTCCGCCAGTGTATTACTAGACATTCTGTAGCATTGAAAGTTTCTATTGGTATCGTATGGTATCATTAGAATACGTCCAACCAAACTATTATCATGTATTTTTGATTAATCGACATTTTTATTCATGGCACATAATCACGAGTCCTTTGATATATTATATGCCAAATTTTAGCATTTAAAATTACAAATGTGCCACATTTTGGCATGAAAACACATACAACAAAACCAAATCCTTATAATATCAATTAATCAAGTTATATTAATACTGTTATATTACATGACCTGTTTTAGCATTGAAAGTTCCAAAGATTACAAACGTACTATTAGGACACGTGCTACTAAACTAACTCCCTCTACCATTCATTTACGTGCATATCCATTCATGAGACGTCTTTACGGGGTGTTTGGTATATTACATGCCATATCATAGTATGGAAAGTTTCCCGTCGTACCACCTGGTGCCATTAGAATACGTACTACCAAACATTACCGAATATTCATTACGACAGGCTGTCACGAGTTGTTTGACGTATTACATCACATGTTTTAGCACTGAAAGTTTCAATTAGTACTACAATAGAATTTGCTTATAGGAGTCACCTCGGAAAGAGAGAAAATAGCTCTTATATCTGGACTGCTCTTACAACAGGACCACACATAAACAATAGAGTAGCCACCTGAATTTCTAAGATCGTTTATTATACTATTTCTTCTGATAATTTTGCATAGTTTAATACATATTGAAATCAAGAATTGAAGAAATCTGTTATTTTAGTTTATGAAAAATTACTCGTTATATACATTTATGACACACAGTCACATGATATTTGATATATTATATGACATGATTTAGCATGGAATGTATCAATTGGTACTATATAGTACCATTAGAATAGGTACTACTAAACCAATACCGAGTATCATCAATTACTCATTATATTCATTTATGACCTGTTGTCATGAGTTTTTTGATATACAAGGTCTTTATAATTAATGCCGGGTGCCCACTTAGCGAAACGATGGCGCGATTCTATCGCTTTGAGTCATATGCGCATGCGCAACATACGCCAGGCGATCAATTCGCTTCTCGGTGCCCACTTGGGGCGACGGCCGCGTGACTGAATGCGCATGCGCTATCTACGTGATCATTTTGTTTCCCAATTCAAGATTTCGTGCTTCCAAAATCAGAATTGGATATTTCGTGCATACAGAATTGCATATTACTTGATACATTCAATCAAATTTTCCGTAGTGATATCCGACCATCTGGAAGTAGGTGCTGCCATGATTGCATGTGCTACGTGATTCGAAACTGTTTTCTGATTGGGTGCGATAGAGTCGCGCGATCAAAAAGCTCTGGCATGCATAGCTTTTCGATCACCTCAGATGCGCCACAGAATCGCCCCCGTGACATCACTCTGCGCATGCGTGCTTCACAAAGCGATAAAATCGCGCTATCGTCGCGCTAAGTGGGCACCCAGCATAAAGTTCCATTTTGACATGGCCATTAAAAAAAAACTACTGGACCAAAAGCTATAATACTTGGTAATATTATACAAGAGGGCATGGCTAGTTCATACCCATCAGAAAAATTAGTTTAAAAGGTCACCAGCAGCATGGAATGGTGCTCAATGCAATATTCGTATACAAAATTAGACACAGTTATCCGTTGTAACCTGCTTTCAGTAAATGGTGGAGGCCACATTCAACATGTAACTATTTTTAGTAACGATTAAAGACTTGTTAACCTCTATCTTCATGTCTAATTTCGTATAAGAATACTGCATAGAGTGCCATTCCATGCTGGTGGTGACCTTTAGAACTAATTTTTTTTTGTGGGTATGAACTTCCCATGCCGTCTTGTATAATATTACCAAGTATTATAGTTTTTGGTCCAGTAGTTTGTTTTATGGCCATGTCAAAATGGAACATTAATTATAAAGACCTTGTATTACATGACATGTTTTAGCTTAAAAAATTTCATATGGTACCATATTGTACCATTAGAGTACAAACAAAAACCATTACCGCATATCATTAATTACTCGTTATATTCAATAATGACACGCTGTCACGAGTTGTTTGATATATTACCTGACATGTTTTAGCATTGAAAGTTTCCAGTGGTACCACATGGTACCGAATAGATTACGTACTACTAAACCATAAACGCTTATCATTAATTACTCATTATATTCATTTATGTCACGCCATCCCAAGTTGTTTGATATATTACATGACCCGTTTTATCATTGAAAGCTCCAAAGATTACAAATCATACTTTTAGGACACTGCTACTATACCAATTCTCTCTACCATTCATTTCTGCATATATCCATTCATGAGATGTCTTTACAGGGTGTTTGATAAATTACATCTCATTTTTTAGAATGGAAAGTTTCCAGTTGTATCATATACCATGGTAAAATTAAAAATGCACAGTACTAAACGATTACAATGTATCATTAATTACTCATTATATGTGTTTATGACATGCCATGGCAAGATGTTTGATATATTATATGACATGTTTTAGCAAGGAATGCTTCAATTGGTACCTTATAGTACCATTAGAATAGATACTATTAAACCAATACCGAGTATCATTAATTATTCATTATATTCATTTATGACACGTCATCGCAAATTGTTTGATATATTACATGACATGTATTGAGAGTTTTAAGTGGTACCATATTGTACCATTAAAGTACGTACAACTAAACCATTATGGCATATCAATAATTACTTGATTTATTCATTTATGACACACGGTCACGAGTTGTTTGATATATTATATGACATCTTTTAGAATGGAATGTTTTAAATGGTACCATTTAGTACCATTAAAGTAGAGTAAGTTTTTTTGGGCTATTTGATCAGCCATGTTTAGAATATTGAAATTATGTGGACATTTAAATTTTTTAGTTGGACCTGTTTTAAATTATTTTTATTGTTAGCCGTTTTAGGTAGGAATTCAGAGCTTTTGTGTCATGATTTGGATGGAAATGAATTTGAATCTTTGGAATTTTAAAGTATTATTTTTTTTAGTTTGGCTCCTGTTTAACTGTCTTACGCTATGCCATTTTTTGAAGGAAAAATTGATTTCTGTTATAACCTGAGAAACTTTTTTTTGTAAATTAATAAATGATCCTTTTGGATTGAAAATTTTTGTAACAAATCAGAGTTGTAATAAAACAAAATATATAAAATAATAGAACTGGTTAAAATTTTTAAATATTTTGGAAATTATATAATCCAACAAGAGAAACAGATAAGAAATACGTTAATATCACTACAACAATTCACCAATAAAAAGATTGGAAAATAAACGAGTACCATTATAGAATTATATAAGTACAACTATAACGAAACCTACTTTAAGAGTGATAACACCATTACGCCACACCATTATTTGAAAAAAGAGTGATATCTGTGATAACCCGGGAACTTTTTTTAGGTAAATAATAGATTTTTGGACCGAAAATTTTTGTATTAAATCGAAAACGTTTGTTGGTTTATAGCATTTATTTCATTTTCATATTATATATTTGTTGGTTTTTTGAAAAATTAATAGAAATCGTAATATAATGTCACAGTAATGAAATAATATCACGCAATTTCATAATTTTTTCAGAATTTATACATGAAAGTTCACGAAAAATGAAAATAGTCACATTTTAGCCAGTTTTATTCATGACAGAAGAGTGAATAAATTTTTAAAAGACGTTTGTAAGTTAGTTTTCTATGAATTTTATTTGAATTTCTGTCAAAATGTAATTTGAGCTCGCTAACGTAAACATGTCATTTGATAGCATCAAACTGCTATCGCATGCATTACCCACGTGACTAGCTCACCCTATTACGAGCAACGGCATGAAGTTCAATTTTCCTTTGTTCTCTCTAGTGAGGTTCGTGATGTAATGCAATGGCGAAGTAAGCGACGGGGGAGGAGGATTGCAAGGACCCGGTTTTTTTAATGAAATACTATAATATTTTCTAATTCCTTTTAATAATAATTAAAACATCGAAAGTAGGAGTATCTTCTGCTGCGTTTTAAATTGTTTTTCCCTGGTGTAAAATTGTTTTTTCCAATAATGTGTAATGGAGGTGTCAATGCGTGCGTATTATGAAAATTTTCTTATTTTTATGCACCAGTCCTCTGAGTAAGACTAAATGTCATTTTTTATTACCCTCAGATAAATATTTCTGCCTATCGCTGGAAAATAAATATACGGGTTGAAATATACAAGCAGTTTGAGATATGTAGCTGCATGAGATAATTATTTATAAGATCAGATATACCTTACTATTTTTCGATTTGCAGCACTCTTCATTATGAGAGTAGCATATTATAAATATTATTTTATAAACTTCTAATGTTTTCATGTGCCTAATATTAAACAGATAATTTAAAGGAAGGTTTCTATATCATATATAAAAAATTGGCGATAAAGTGTTTAAAGTTTTAATGTTATTGAGTTTTAAATTTTGAGCTGTGTGCATCCAATGGCCAATTCTGATACAGAGGCCTAATATGGAAGTTCCCAGTTCAAGGAAGTTAAAAATGAGTAATGTGTCCATAGATTATGGGTGCTGTTGGCCTCATGGTATAATATTGGAGATCTTAAGAAAAGAATGTGATTTCTATCGAATGTGTGTGTAAACTCCATTGGAGAATGGAGTGCAGGGTGACTTTATTTGGGATATTGGAGAACAGAAAGGGACAAGGGAAATTGGAAGTCTCAGGTATTGTTTAGCTGAAGGCATGCCTCCCATTCTCTGGAATCATGACGGGGGGGGGGGGTCTGATTTCTTTTAGTCAGACTTTTGGAGCTGATGTGAAAAAATCCCGAGAGTCAATGAGTCAGTTAATGACCAGTTTTTGTATGCACTAGGCGCGAGCACCTTATCTCCTTTTTTTACTTAATTCGGCCAAAACATCGTGAATCAATATGATCGCAGTGTGAGAAATTTTAAATTTATTAAGTTAAATTTTAAGTTCATTTATTAATGCGTTTCATGTAAATTTTATAATTTAGCCCGATTTCCCGAGGTTTTCTCAAGTCCAATAGTGGAGAATCTACTATAAAATTATTAAAAGTTCGTTTGAATTTGGCTGTTGGTCTGCCTGTTGTTGAGATCCTCCTGTCAAGTCGAGCACCACCCTCCAAGAAGAAAAGATTTCACCCCGTTGTCATCGCAGAGAGGCCAGCTGAGCCATGGTCTTGATGATCCCAGGGTGTCGGGTAGCTGACGTGATACGGTAGAGAAAATGTCTCTTTATTGGCTCATTGGCCAAGCAACTTATTTTTCTTATTTTTTTCGCAATGTTTGGGAAGCAATTTAAACTTATCATATGTTAATCTTGGTAAAGGATAATTGAACTTCTTAATCTGAACATTACTCTTTAAATTCCTTAAGGTGTAAAGTTTCCTGTTTTCTGTCCTATGCAGATAATTATATTCATTTTTATGTTAAAATTATCATTTTGTTATTACCTTAAACTCTTTCTATTTCTGATTGTCACTGACACCTGTTGTTATACATTGTTGTTTTTAAACGCTAGCTTTTATTAATTAACCATTAAACTAAGAGAATTCCTATAATGTATATTTTACTATTTTGATGTATCTTTTTCTTATAGAGTATAATCCCGTTACAATGTACCTCACTTTATTGTACATTTCAGAATAACGTACAAATTTAAAATCCCTGACCGAAATCTAGGTATTTTAATGCTAAAATGTTTCAGAATAGCGTATGTCACTTTAACGTACACCTCAGAATAACGTACAAATTTTACATAACCTTGGTTAAATAATCAGTTCATTACAATGTAAATCATTCGAATGTCTTTTTCTGATTGGTCAATACAGCCCATGCGAAAGTTGAAACTGCCAATGCATCAAATACATTAAGATACATTGCCATTTTCAATACGGTAAGATCATAAGTATCACCATGTGTTTGTTTATTTTACCTTTTGTTTTAAGTTAATTTGCATATAACAGGGTGACTAGCGACCGGGAAAACCAGGAAAGGTCACGGAATTTTTTGTAACCGGGAAAAGTCAGGGAATTTTACAAAAAATCAGAGAATTTTTAAAAAATTAACCAACTGTAATACTACATTTATGCTGTATATGTATTGAATGAAATATAAGTTTAAAATTCTCCACTTCATGTATTCTTATGTTATTCTATGCATATATGCATTCATGACTCCCCCTCCAACCCCCCAGTTTCAGAATAATGTAGACCTTGGAATAACGTATAAATATCCAGTTCCCTTGAAGTACGTTGTAATGGGATTTTACTGTGTCTAATTATTAATTATTGAGAAGCATATCAGTGTTACCTAAAATTCTTTAAATTAACTTCAAAATTTTATACTTTATGATCTGATTATTTTGAACCTAGTCTCTGCTCAGTTTTACATTTTACAACTTTTTTCAAGGTTACACATGTTAATTAATCACAGTTTATTTTTGTTACATTGTTGTGGTCTGATCCTTACTCACCTGGCTTACCTGTGGAAATAAATTTAAATACTAAGGGAATGGGGATATAATGGTGGAAATTATAACCTTATAAAACAAGGCACAGTCAGAACTCTTTAGGATATTAATACTGATTTTATATTAAACTAAATTTGATCCCACAACCCTTACACCTAGCGCAGTCGACAGGATAAAAGTTTGAGATTGTATATGAATAATGAAGAAATTGACAATGGATTTGATAATAATATTATTAAATAAGATAATGAATAGTATTTCTTCATTAAATAAATAAGCAGGAATAACTCATACTAAGATCAATTGAACTGAATATCTGCATAAAAATTTGAATAGTGACCTTAATTGTAGTAATTGGCCACACATATGATTTATACTTATTAAATTAATGAAAATAATTATCAGGGGACTTAGGATGGAACATTTACTTTAGGAAATTCGAGAACATTACCTTTGAGGATCAATCACAATCAGATAAGGGCAGTGGGACTGCCGTCACTCCCACCAATGTGTCCAGCACAGGGCCAAGTGCAGGCTCATATGGGAGGGCCATTGTTGGCTCCTCACCCATCCCAGGGTTCACTACTCCCCCACAGTCATTTGTATTGGTGAGCAAGATAGGGACTGGATATGATGGAACTTCGAATCCAGTGGCATTTTTTCAAAAAATAGGTGAAGTCAGTCATATCATAAATTGGAATCCAGAGGCTAGGTACGGTATTGTAAAGATTAAGTTGAAGGGCAGCAAACTGTTTTTTTGTAAGGAAGATAGGGCTATGAAGGAGGTGAATGATTATGAGGTTGTCGCGTTACCGCGATTTAAGTTCTGTGGTATACAGCATTGAGACAGGCTATTTGATTTGTCTAAGTAAAAGTTAAGACAAAAAGAAAGTTAATTACCAACTTCGTTTTAATATATAAGAATTTAATTTCTATTTCAATTAAAATTTAATTGAACTAAACAAAGACAAATTAGTTACTAATAATGCTTTATTACCACAAAAAGTTAAACTACTACCCAGCTAGCACTCATATGTTATATTTCCGTTGGAAACTGGTATTTAGGTTGGTAAACCGTAAGAGCTGAGAATGGAAATGTTCAGATCTTGTTATTAAAGTGTTCGGTTAGATAACGGTTAGATGTTACGTAATTCCTACGTTTGATACTCGTTGGGAAATCGTAATATAATTTCACTCATGGCTCGTATAAAATGGGGATCCATTATTGGATGTTCACTAATTGACGTATGTGCGCAGTAAAAATGCGCAGAAGAGCAATGCAGCATCTAATTCTGAGACCGTTAAAGTAAGCGCCTCTGATCTAATTTGACTGAAAGCGCGCCTTTATTTATGGTTGACAATTGACTATTGAAGATTGACATCTACGCTCGCTTCCTGCTTTTTTTGTTTCTCCAAGAGAAAAAGTAAGTTACAACTTAATATTATATATGTTTCAATTTATATGTTGATGTAACTTTTTAATACTTATTTTGTGGGATTCTATTTTCACATCATATTAACAATATTTATTTCTCTTTAAGAAATAAACGATGAGGGTAGCGAAATTATTCCTGCATTTCCTTTGCACGATTACAGCTAAACAACGAATGAATTTCCCTATTGTAGCTAAAAACTTGAATGACCCCCTATGCCTTTCACGGCCGCAGATCCGTGAAACAAATCTCGATCACGATCCCGCGGCCGCCGTGCACTGCTCTTCCCTTCACGTAGCAGGAAGTGACGTCATTCCGGGACTGAAAAATCGTACACACGTGGTTCCATGACTGCAGCCACAGCCACACGGTTCCGTCATTCTTTCTACTCTGTGCCACAGCGTTTCTTAGATCTCATTCCTACGGAATAATCATATAAGGTATGCAAT
>JAHWFO010097528.1:200295-224352 GCA_023313115.1 Rhysida immarginata
GATTATGTTAGAAATACGTTATATTAAAGTTGGGATCATGTTAGAAATTTGCTGGAAATACGTTATATTAATGTGGGGATTATGTTAGAAATACGTTATATTAAAGTTGGGATTATGTTAAAAATAACCCAGATCTAACGGTTAACCAACCATCAGACAACGTACCATTTCTGCGTTAGTCTAACGTATGGACCTAACGTTGGAATTACGTATTGGAATTTACGTTGGAATTACGTAAGCGTGCTAGCTGGGTAAAGTGCTGTATAGTGGATTTATGATTCAAACATCATTTGAATCTGACATTGCATTGTGTATATTTTTTTTATTTAACCATTACCTTAAGTTAAAACTTATCAAACCTTGGCTGTAAGGAATTAAATAAGTGTGGTTGCAAATTGAGAGAAAACAGAGGCAGTGGACAAAGTAGAAATTATAAAAATTTCAATTTTAATATTAATAAAGGATCTTATTAGTATCATTTTCCACCAGAGACATTGTAAAATAAAGAATTAACTCAATAAAATGAAAAAATGAAATAAATATGTCATAAGTGCTTTAATCAAATCAAGTTATTTCAATAATAATGAATCTGTCAAATAAACAGGAAAACATACTATAATAATGTATGTAAAGAGAAAACTATAGAATAATTTGTGTGGCCAGCACAAAGTTAAAAATAAACATTAAACATTCAATGCAAGACTAAGCTAGGCGGGCCAAAGTAAAGTTATCCAAAAGTTATCAAGAAGTTGTTGAAGTAAAACAACTTGCAAATTGATTCAGTAACCAACAAAAGACAAGAGATTTATCTTCTCTGCCAAACATCATAGACTCATATCCAATGGATATGAAAAAAAAAATTAAACAAAATATATTTGACTACTCAAGTTTGACTACATAATGGATGCAAATAAAACAAAGGGACACAAAAAGTTAAAAATTAACCCCCCCTCCCTGCAAAAAAAAATGTTGAAAGATAAATTTAAAATTACATATTGGCCAGGATTAAAGGTAGAATAAAAATAAAAAAAATTTATATTTAAATAAATTTGGAAAGGTTAAATGTCCAGATCACAATGAACTAAGAGTCCCTAATAGCATGATGTGCTCACGACAGTGTAAAGAATTAGCATAGTGAAAAGTGGATTAAAATAACTTCTGGAGAAGAGATTGTCTGGGAACAACCTGAATCACAGTCTATGGAATAATGTCCATCTAAACAGAACTGGTGGGTAAGGATGAATGTGGAAAGGTTGCTTACATATCCTGATACTGTGGAAAGGCTATTTCACAAATACATCTTTGGATGATAATCAAATGGACATCAGGTTATGGAGAAATACACAGAAGTGGCATATAGATGGAATAGCAAAATCAAGCTGGCATCCTAGTGTCCCCAGTGGGAGGGGAGGGGTGCCAAACGGAACCTTCAAATAACAATATCCCTCACACACAACAAGAGCGGGTTCTTGGACTTGCACGGGTGATGTTATGCAATCAAGGAGTAGGTGCGAGTAGTGATTTCAAATTCCATTTTAATAAACTTAATAAAGATTGATACAATTCATTATTCCACAATAATTCTGGGGCCCCAATTAAAATAAATGACAAACCTATTAAAAAAAATAATCGTTAATTTTCAACACATCAACAAGAAATGCTGTATAAACTATTTTAAATGATTATCCATTAGATCCCAGTAATTGCGTACACTGACACATGTGCTGTTAATGAGCCAGCATTCCTAGGTTCTCAGCTAGGTGACTAATACTGCATCAGCTGTTGACTCATTCCCAACAGAACGAACAGGATCAGCGACCAACGAAAGAAAGCGTCGCGCTCTCTTTTGAGGTGTTTACAATCCCGAGCTAATCAGCACTATGGTCTGCACGATTGGAAACTTGGGGAGAGAGCAGTAACCCCTTTACTATCAAACTTTCCGACGCCCACAGTCCGCACCATTACGCAAAATACTCCCCCCTATTTGCTACCGTTTGAATGGCCGAAACCTCAGAGCTGATCATAAAACAGCGTAAAAAGCTGCACCGCACAATACCCTTTCACTTATTTTGCATGTGAAAGCAATGCTCTCTGTATATAGCCGCATGTGTACAGCTCTGCCTACAAATTACCATCAACTGGATTTAACATACTTCAGACTATTTAAAATCAAATATAAGAATTTTCGTGCCAACAGTTATTAAAAAACGTAAAGGCAATTATCATACAATTATGAAATTGTAGAGTGAAAACACTTTATACAAAACGTCAGCGGGAGTCCTTTACTAGCGGAAAACTTCGTGTCCGTATCACGTGACTCCTAATAACTATATCTCAACATCGCCGAAAAAGGAGCAGTCAGGATAAACAAGCCACAGCTCTATTCTCCTTACGTTCTACCTCTACATTCATTTTTGTACCTGTTCTTCCTGAACTAAAGATATATATTTTTAAAAAAGAAAAATAAAAATCGCCTCGAACATCGCTGCTAACCAAGGGGGGGGGGGGGCGCACAATCTCGAAGGCTGCCTTCTCTGCAATACACACAACAAAAGAATGCTCACGCTAAACAATGACATTTAACCTTCGACTCTGTTGCTGTCACTCGTACCCAGAAAAGCTGCGACAACAATGTTTACAACGGATTAGGCCAACAATTGCTGCAGCTTCCCTGGGATAATCTTAAATTTTAATATCATCAGCAATCAAGATAAATAAAAGAAAATAATCTATAAAAAACCATAATTTCTTTACAACAAGGAACACATTTTTAACGATTTCACCCCATAACTCTTAACAATTAAAACGCATAGAACAAATCATTTACCCTACTCTAAATAACACCATGGACTACAAAAACCATTTGTTTACCACTAAACCACACCAAACAACCTACAAAACAAAAAAATAATAATCACCCACGCACTACAGACCAAAACGAAATTCAAAACCAAAACGAAATACAAAACCAAAACAAACACTGACACCAGTCACATACGCCCTGCCTCAGAAATAAAAGAACCAAGTTCTTTCACTCCTGAAGCTCACACACACTAAATACAACATACACACACATTCATTCCGATAACACACAATTCTGACTCATATTCATTATAGAAGGGAGACTTATGCCACACTACGTGATGCCTATCTCCACTATCTTCTATTGCAGCGTGCATCATTCTTTTATTTCGCTGCCAAGACACTCTAGCACCTGAATTTCCCATATTCACGACTCCACTTTCCTTTTTCCCCAGGTTGATTTCTCGGTAGTCAAACTTGGGATGACGTCTTAAATTATACCTGCCAGTAGGGCGAGGACTTTTGTGCTCTGCCCTTAATGCTGGGCCACGATGCATCACTTCCCCACTTCCCTCACCAGCATTCTCTGGTGGGACTGTAACATGACCCCTTGGGGACAATGACGATCTAGACAATGGACTCCTGTCATCATCGTCGCTATTCATACCCAACGGTCTTCTGACAACTGGACCTATATAGCCTACCCCATCATCTATAAATTCTTCCTCGAACTCGTCCTCCTGTTCATCACTGCGTACCGAGCAAAACTGTTTCCTAAATCGACCACTCTGCCTACTTCCCACACTCTTATTTGGCTCCACATATGGTTTCAAGCAGTCTACATGCACGATCATCTGATCGTAGTGATGCCCCCCCTTCAATTTGGTAGGTCACATCTGTGATTTTGCTTATTACTCGAAATGGTCCCAAACATTTGGCTGAGAATTTCTTTTTTGGCCCACCCATATGGAGCAGCCATACTTGGCTACCTACATCCATCTGGCAGGTGGCCTTATTGCGATTCAGTTGAGCTAACTTCTTCAGCCACTTCTCCCGGTCCCACGTACTGACCCGTTTCTGTATCTTGGCCAGTCGATCGACCATCTCCGGTCGATACCGTCTCATTTCGCTGTGGTCATCCTCTTCCGACTGGTCCTCATTGAAATCTGTCTTCCATTCTCGAGGCATCATCGGGTCGAAACCGAACAATAGGTAGGCAGGTATTTCGCCTAAAGTTTCGTGACGCCGGGTGCGCAGTGAGAACAGGGCATAATCTAGCACCTGTTCCCACTCTCCAGGGTGATCATCATACAACGCTCGAATGGCCTCACAGAGCGACTTATTACATCTCTCTGCGATGCCATTCGACGTTGGACGATACGCCGTAGTGATCTTATGGCGCAAATCAGAGCACGCCCTGGAGAACACTTTGGATGTAAAATTAGCGCCCAGGTCCCTAATTACCTGTTGTGGAACTCCATATCTGCACACCACTGATTGAATGAACGCATTGGCCACAGCCACTGCGGTCTGCTCGGGTAACAATACAGCTTCCGGAAACCTGGTCAGTACGTCGGTAATGACCAGGATATATTTACTACCACTTTTAGCCCGCTCAATCGGGCCTACCACGTCCATAACTACCTTCTGGAACGGGTAGCTAGCACTGATGCCAGGTTGCCAGGGTGCCCATACGAAATCCTTTTTCGACCGCTGACACACCAGACACGCCTTAATGTGGGCCGTGACATCACGTGCTAAACCCGCCCAGAAGTAGTCCTTCCTGACCGCATGGATGGAGGCACTTATCCCTCGGTGTCCACCCAAACAGCTGTCATGTATCTGTTTTAACTCCTCCACACGTAAGGGTTTCGGGAGCCAAACATGTCCCTTTGCCCTCAGATGCTTCTCGTGCCTTCAAATAATTAAACCGCTTTCTACGGTAAACACACCCCCGTTACCACGCATGATGCTCCCCTGCTCAATACCCCACTTTGTTTGTTGCCCCCAAGGGTCTGCTTCCTGTGCTGCCTTGATCACGTCCCACCACTCCCCACCATCAGCTGCCACCACTGCAGTTTCACACTGCCATGACAGCAAGTCCGCCACTACATTATCCTTTCCCACTCTATGTTGAAAAGCTAACCGAAACTCCTCCAGCTGTAGTGACCAACGCAACAGCCACTGATTAGAGTCCCGCATATGATTTAGGAACACCAACGGCTGGTGGTCAGTCACCACCCTGGTAGGAAAACCCAGGATAATGTGGCAGAAATGCATCATGGCCCGCACGACTGCCAGTGCCTCCTTCTCGATTGTCGCATAATTTATTTGAGCACCTTTCAACTTTTGGTTAAAATATGCGATCGGATGCATGACTCCCTCCACCTCTTGTTGGAAGACTGCACCAATCGCGTGTTCTGAAGCATTGGTGGCTAGCACAAATGGTAGGGAGTAGTCAGGCGCACAAATGGTAGGGAGTAGTCAGGCGCACAAAGAATTGGAGCAGTTGAGAGCACTACTTTAATTTGCTCCAATGCCTCCTGGCACTCATTACTCCATCGGAACACCTCCCCCTTCTTAGTTAAATTCGTAATGGGTACCAAAATGCCAGACAGATCCCGCAAGAAGGGGCGATAGAAGTTCAGCGAACCAACCATGCTTCGAACCTCCTTTACATTACGGGGCTCTCTCAATCGTTGTATGGCACTCACACTATCTGGATCAGGTTTCGATCCTCCCGCAGAGATCAAGTGACCCAGATAGTGTACCTCCTGCAAGCCGAATTGACATTTGGAAGGCTTTATTATCACACCCCTTTCGCGAAATCTGCCGAACACCCATTCAAGTATTTCAAGATGTCTGTCAAACGTAGGGGTTGATATGAGGATGTCATCCAAGAACATGTGGACCTCTCTTCCCATCAACTCCTATAGTGTGGACACAACATATTTTTGGAAAATGTGCGAGGAGTTCTTACCTCCCTGGGGCAGTCTTGTTAACTGGTATTTACCCTAGGGGGTCTGGAAGGCATAGCACTCCTTTAGGCCCTCAGCCAATGGAATTTGAAAATACCCGTTGTTTAGGTCAAGGACCGAAAAGAAGCTATGCCCCCGTAACTCCTCTAAGATATCTTGAATGATGGGGGCAGGGAAGTCCACACGGATGGTGTGCGAATTCACCTGGCGTAGGTCCAAGGTTATTCTCACCTCACCGTTCTCTTTCGGGACCACATGCAGGAGGTGAATTCCAGGGGCTTATGATGGATTCAATTATCCCTGCATTTTCCAGCTCACTGATTTTGTTTTTGTACGCTTCCCTATAGACATAAGGGATTTTGTATTGACGCACAAAAACTGGCTCTGATTTGTCAATATCATAGTCAGCCACAAAATCCTTTACCCCTTGCACACCAGCCACATCGTCCCTGAATAACTCCTCATACTCGTATATTAGACATCGCAATGCATCTACTTCATTATCTCCCAAATTGCCAACATTTAGTCCCTTTATGGGATTGCACACCTCCATTCACCATAATCTCTTCGACACACCCTTACTACTCTCATATTATCTCACCTCCCCTGCACATCCATGCAACCCAGGGCCCATAACCATCACCCATTCACAGTTACAGCAAGACCAACTCATAATCAATCCACGAAATCGTTCTACCACCCGGTTCACAACACACACCACCTACTCCTCGTTGACCTAATGCACCTCCAACTAGGGCAGCAAGTCCCTGTTCGGGCGCCAGTGTGCCCAAACGGAACCTTCAAATAACAATATCTCTCACACGCGACAGGAGCGGGTTCTTGGACTTGCGTGGGTGATGTTACGCAATCAAGGAGCAGGTGCGAGTAGTGATTTTAAATTCCATTTTAATAAACATAATAAAGATTGATACAATTCATTAATCAACAATAATTCTGGGGCCCCAATTAAAATAAATAACAAACCTATTAAAAAAAATAATCATTAATTTTCAACACATCAACAAGAAATGCTGTATAAAGTATTTTAAATGATCCTCCATTAGATCCCAGTGGTTGCGTACACTGACATATGTGCTGTTTATGAGCCAGCATTCCTAGGTCCTCAGCTAGGAGACTAATACTGCATCAGCTGTTGACTCATTCCCAACGGAACGAACAAGATCAGCGACCAACCACAGAAAGCGTCGCGCTTGCCTTTGACGTGTTTACAATCCCGAGCTAATCAGCACTATGCTCTGCACGATTGGAAACCAGGGGAGAGAGCAGTAACCCCTTTATACCAAACTTTCCAACACCCACAGTCCACACCACGACGCAAAATACTCCCTCCTATTCGCTACCGTTTGAATGGCCGAAACCTCAGAGCTGATCATAAGACAGCGTAAAAAGCTGCACCGCACAATACCCTTTTACTTATTTTGCATTGGAAAGCAATGCGCTCCATATACAGCCGCATGTGTACAGCTCTGCCTACAAATTACCATCAACTGGATTTAACATATTTCGGACTATTTAAAATCAAATGGTAACATAAGAATTTTCGTGCCAACAGTTATTAAAAAACGTAAAGGCAATTATCATACAATTATTAAATTGAGTGAAAACACTTTAAACAAAACATCAGTGGGAGTCTTTTACTAGCGGAAAACTTCGTGTCCGTATCACGTGACCACTAATAACTATATCTCAACATCGCCGAAATAAGAGCAGTCAGGATAAACAAGCCACAGCTCTATTCTCCTTACTTTCTAGCTTGGTCACTAATTGGTATTTATCATAATGATCACTATCATAACGGGACAATTATAAATAAAGAACGACCTCATCGCTCTGCAATCGATGATTTCTTATCTTGGTCGATGCATGAATCCAATCAAAGCAACATTGCTGCAGCATTCCAATTCCAACAACAAAAAAAAACCATCGTCGTAATTCGTGGATCCTTCCAAATTTCAGGACAGGTGCTTTTCCCTTATATACACATATTGTAAATGTTCATTTTTGTACCTGTTCTTCCTGAACTGAAGATATATATTTTTAAAAAAGTAAAACAAAAATTGTCTCGAACATCACTGCTAACCAGGGGGGGGGGGGGGTAGCACAATCTCGAAGCCTGCCTTCTCTGCAATACACACAACAAAAGAACGCTCACGCTAAACAATGACGTTTAACCTTCGACTCTGTTGCTGTCACTCTTACCCAGAAAAGCTGCGACAACAATGTTTACAACGGGTTAGGCCAACAATTGCTGCAGCTTCCCTGGGATAATCTTAAAGTTTAATATCGTCAGCAATCAAGATAAATAAAAGAAAATAATCTACGATAAAAACCGTAATTTCTTTACAACAAGGAACACATTTTTAATGATTTCACCCCATAACTCTTACCAATTAAATCGCATAGAACAAATCATTTACCCGACTCTAAATAACACTAAGGACTACAAATACCGTTTGTTTACCACTAAACCACACCAAACAACCTACAAAACAAAAAAATAATAATCACCCACGCACGACAGACCAAAACGAAATACAAAACCAAAACAAACACTGACACCAGTCACACTAGTCAAAAGTTGGATGAGTAGTAGTAAATTTTTCCAGTGTTTCCCAATTTATGTTCTTGGGCAACAATCCAAAGGCTCACGGCTAGCACGTAAAAACAATGGCGATGCACTCCTTGGAGCATGTAAAATATGGTGTGACATCAGAAGCATAAACAACAATTGATCTGTCTAACAGGCATTGTTGAAGAAGACTTGAAAACCTATTACTTTGAAAAAAAATAATATTGTATACAATTTATAAACTTATTTAACTGTACCATAGGATCCTAAAATCAATATTTTGAAAATTTATTTATAGAAATGTGATGCAAAAAAAAATTACATCTTAAAGATAAATTTGCTCAGAATATAGAAATCTGGGTTTTATCATAAGCTGGAATAATTAAAATTCTTTTGACTAGTAAGAAAGAAATAACCATTAGAGAAAAAATACAATTATATAATTCTTCAGAAAATGCCCAAAATTATTTAATCAAAATATTTTGAGGTAAAAAAACATTGACTGACAGCCAAAAAAAAAATTACAAATAAAATGATAAATTAAAAAGAAAATGGATTATAATACTGCCCGGGCTAAAAGCAATTAGACTAAAAAAAAATCTACGTCAAATTACCTTAAATATTAAATTGGCTGAAAATCAAAAAAAAAAAAATGCAAAAAAAAATGTGATCAGAAAAATTTTATTTCGAGGATCACAAGGTTTTGAAGAGATTGTTGTTGGAAAGATTTGGAAAGGAGCCTAAAAGGAAAACTGAAAGGTTGTTCCAGGAATGCCAACAGAAAAGAAGAGAAACGGCACGTGAGTTTGCTACAAGGTGGCAAAGTTTGGGAAGTAGGACAAAATTACAGTTGCAGAATGGGGATAATATGCAGAAGTGAAAAAGGCATTCGCTTGACAGATTATGGAACAAAAAGTGAAGGAGCAATTTATTGAGGGACTGTTAACTTCTATTCAAAGGGTGGTTATGTTTAGAAAATCTGATAATTGGCATCAGGCGATTGAACAAGCAGAAGAAGGGGAGGAGAATGAGAAAAGGAGAGCTACTAAGAAATGTATATTGAATATGATAGAACGTGAAGGTGTGGACAGTGAAGAAAAGAGGACAGACTTGGAAGATCAAATCAGTAGGAGAATGGGATCAAATTACTATGGTTCGGCAAACAAGCTATTCTGTTAGACCTACGCCACCTCCATGGAAAGAAATCTCTTTATTCACAAACTATTAAGAGTGCAGATGGAGAGTGCAGATGGAGTGAAAACGGAGAGCGTGGGTTGCATAAGTGGAAGGAATACTTTACATCTCTTTTTAATCAGGTGACAGCAACAACTGAGGCACATGAGATGCACCTTGGAGTGGAGAATAGTCATGGTAGTATCACTGAAGCAGAAGTCAGATGGGCAATTATGTCCCTGAAGACTGGCAAAGCTGCAGGTGATGATGATATCTGCTTCGATATGTTAAAGACCTTAAATCAGGATGGTATCCTGTGGCTGACTCAAGTGTGTCAGGTTGCTTTGATATCTGGCCAGGCCCCTAAGCAATGACAGACAGGAATTGTGATCCCTGTCTTCAATAGGGAAGATCAGAGAGATTGCAACAACTATCATGGCAACTCTTTGCTCAGCATTTCTGGGAAAGTGTACACTAAGTGTCTGGAGAAGAGAGGTCGGGAAATAGTCGACTCCGTACTGTCGGGGGAGCAATGTGGTTTCTGACCTGGCTGAAGCCCTGCCATGATGATGAAATGAAAAGGCACGAGATGTGAAGGGAATCTATTCGTTTTAATTGCCAATGCCCGGGGCATACAACAAAAATCTGTAAGGAAAGATGGCCAAGGAAATTTGAATGTTCTTTCTGCCATCGCAAGGGCCATACCCAGCGTTATTGTCAGTAGAGAATTCAAAAGGAAGAAGAGATGGTGTCCAAAAATGAAAAGCACCCTATGTGAAGCACACAAGTTCAGGACCAAGGCACACAAACAAAAAACGTGAAAGCTGCCTCTCTCCACAAAGGGCAGGAGAGAGGGCAATAGATGAAAATCTTAATGAGGAACAGAAACACCTGGCGAGTATTTCCTCTGAGCCTAGTGAACTTATGGTAATAAGAAGCACGGGAAAACTGACTGTTAAATTCCTAGTGAACAGTGGTGCAAAGGTGACTTTATTGAGAAATGAATTATTGGATTAGGCCATAATTTATGAAAATTCAATAACCTGTCATAAATTTGGTGGGAATCACAGGCCGTAACTTTCCTACAGAGGGAACATATTTTATTACATTTAAATTTAGGGGAAAACGTTATAGTCTGAAATGTCATATTTGGAAATGGAGAACAGAGACACAATATAATGCTATACTTGGGAGGGATATATTGAGGAAATATGGATTCATAATTGATTTTTATAGGAATATATTACATGATGAGAGCAATAAAATACCTTTTATTGGACCTAGGTCAGAAGATTTGGAACACAAATCTAGTATTGCTAACATACGTGAAATCATGGATGCTATTCCTGTTAGTTGTCAGCAAAATGTTACAATTCCCCTTTTTCAGAGGTTGTTTTTGAGAGCAAGGTGGCGGGAACATCTTGTAAATATCAGCTTGGAGTGCAGGAGCCAAGAGAGATTATTGACTCTGGACTGTTAGGGGCAAAATTATTGGTTGCAGTTTCTGATTCCAATACAATACTTGTTCGAATTCTAAATTAATTCTGGGGAACTTTTAAAGGTAAATAAAGAAAAATTGTTGGGGATCTGTATGAGGCAGAGGAGGAGAAGGTTGAAATTAGTGCTACTATTGAGGAGGGGAAAGAGAAGAAGCCAGAATTTGTGTTAATTGGAGGAAAAATAAAGGATACCTCTAGAGAAATTATTATTTGAATTTAATGCTACATTTTCTCGCCATGATTGGGAAATTGGCTGTTGTAAAATAGAACACCACCAAATTGATACTGGTTAATCCCCACTTAATGTGTGGGCTCCTTAGAGGATTCCTTATTTCCAACAGGGCATAATGAGTGACATGATTGACAATTTATTAAAACATGACTTAATAGAAAATGAATTCGAGCCCCTGGTCTGTGCCTGTATTATTGGTAAAAAAGAATGGAAATTGCATCATGGTGTAAAATTCGACCGATTTAATCTTATAGATTTATGGTCGATTATCGTAGGTTAAACAGAGTAACATCTGTTGTTGCTTTTCCTTTACTTAACATTACAGAAACGCTATCTCAATTGGGTAAATACAATTATTTTAGTGTCGTGGATGCCAACCAAGGCTACTTTCAATTAGAAATATAAGATAAATTAAAAATTGGCCTCTCTATTACCCCTCATATATTTCAGGAAAAGATTTCTCCCAAAGGCAAATAGGGGACCAGTAACAAATTGAACAAAAAAAATAATGTTCGGGATCACCCTGTAAAAAATTATGTTTGAAATGGGTTGTACGTGCCACATATGATTAGGAGTCTTCCTTTACTTAACAGTGTTCATTTATATGAGAATAGCACGTATATTAAATGAGATATATATTCAAGTGTCAACTTGTTCTTTTTAACTTGACATAGCATATTGACCTCAAATGGAATTCATATAAGCTTAAGGAGAATAATTTTATACCGGTGTCAGGTCTAAAAATAAAAATTTGGTGAAAGCTTCTTATCGTTTTGTTTATTTTTGAGAGCAACTGAAATTCAACTCATTCTATCGGCGATATCTTTCTGAATTTTCATGGTATTTGCTTGCGCTTTTCATAAAAGTAGCTTTATACATTTGGCTAATAAATTATGCAAAAGACATTTTGGTAACGCTTGCGCATACGCAGTTAAGCATTATTAGGAGCTTTAACATAAAAGCTACTTATAAGAATGCGCCCTTGGTCTGTACTTTTTCCAAGTCTGTTTTCAGAAATATGATCATCAAAGTGTTATCTTGGCCGTATCAACTTTTCAGAAATTTTCGTGAAACCCTTCAAGTCGAATTCACGTGCTAAAACATTGAGTGTAAAGAATACAAAAATTTGTCATATAACAATCGAATTGGCAAGAAGGAATGTAATGTTACTTTTTGTTCATCTTTTAAGCATTACAAACATCGGCGCGCGCACGTGAAATCGCTTTGTCGAAGCACGATTGCTCAATTGCTCATAATCTACATTATTAAGTAGCAGAAGAATGGAGCTATTTATTGGTTTAATAATGTTAGTCTGCCCTCTTCAAAATTTCTACATTTTCTGAGGTAGAAGGTTGAAATTCGGAATGTAGCTTCTTATGGGCATGTCCATCTGCACTATTGAGCTTGGTTTTGACTAGTACACTGGGGTCGGTATAACGGGGGTAGGATTCAGAGAAGGCAATATATCTATGTGCTATTTACGAACGTGAAGGCGTGAAATTCAGTATGCAGATTCCTCTTGGCATGATCTACATTACTATGAACTTTATGCCCAATTGTTATGGTGGGATCGGATTTGCAGGGGTGGCAGACACTTGGTCCTTAGAACTATGGCAACACAAGTCATTTTATATATCATACGTTCGAAAATTATAAGAAAGGAAAGAAAATACGAGGTTATTTTACATTTTCTACATTTTCTACATTATTCGAGAAAATCAATTTTTGATTAAAAAACTTGGGGAGAGGTAAAAAGTGCAGATAAAGGAGTAAAAATAGAAGACTGTTACTTGCCTTACCCTACTCGGGGGGGGGATTTCTTGTTAATAAATATATAAATGCATTTCTGCTTCACTGCTTAGGCACCAGCTTAGAATGTTTACAAGATGTTTTTTAGTATAAAATGCTAATATTTCATCAAATATTATTTTACAAAATTTGGATGAGGGTAGGTTGCTCTCCATCCAAATACCAGTTCGAGAGAAGAAATACAAACAAGCAAAAGAAAGGAAGAGAGAGAGTGAGAGAAAAGAAGCAGACGACAGAGAGTAAGAAAATGCCGGAGGAGAGAGTACCCAGCGTTTCTAAAGAGAAGAGTTAAAGAGCCAGAAAGCGAAAGCGTGAGAAGGCGCGGTGGCGACTGTTGACGAGGAGACCAGGAGGGAGCCAATAGAAGCGCGAGAAAAGCTGAGGAAGAGAACTACAAAGAAGGATACAGAGAGAAGTTTGAATCAAATAAGGAAGGACGATAAATTAAAGCGTTCGTGTCCACTACCTTCCCGGGATCCCGGAGCCGCGAGGGGCTTCTAGGCAGACATACAAGCAGCAGGTTAGGCTTTCAAATATTCGTTATTATCGAGAAGCCGCGAATAGATCTCGCTGCCATGCGTTTCGCGGTAACCGAGGAGTTTTTCTCTCCCGGGAGCCACAAGGGGAAGGGAGGTTGCCGGCACAAGAAATAGACCATATACCAGCAAATTCTAATGGTGAGAAGGCTGAATCGGGAATACGCCACTAGTCCAACGCTCTCAGAAAATTCGAGGACTGACGATAGCGAAGCGCCCGAAACAGATAGAAGACCTATAGAGGAAGGGCAGACGCCGCTTCTTCAGCGAGGTCCGTGTTCCTCTGCCAGCCAAGGTGATGGTAGTTTTCCGGATAGGAGCCCAAGTCTCCGTATGCATTAGAATTCTGTAGAGACAGAATTTTCTCAGGACGAAGCATCTGAGAAATACCGCATTGAAATTGAGAAGGCAAATTCAGAGCCTGCGTTTACCGAGGAGTAGCAGTGTAAGCGCCCCTCTTACCGGTGAGCAGTGCGTAGCGCGTTGCGAGTCCCTTTCAGTGAATTGCAGCAGTCAGCAATCAGCTACACTACTTCCCGACGTCTACACAATTATTCGGGTTCTATTAATCTTCCCACCAAATGAATTGCGCGACGGGTTCGCCATTGCTGTTTGTACATGAAAAAAGAAGGGCACCTTATGCTTACGAATTATCTAGTGGAAAACATTTATCACGTGTAATTCACACAATTTGTTTCAATTCTTGCTGCCTATAGCGCAAGTGTGTTTAGTAATTTGTTAGTAAAGTTTAGTAAAGTTAATTTGTTAATGAGCCACCCAGAGGGTGGGTCCCATATTTTTCCTTTGTAAGAATCAAATATTTATATGGTGACAATTAAAGTTAAAACTTTCAATTGCCAAGCAAGTGATATTCTCATGTAAATGAAGACAAATAAGTAAAGCAAGCCTCCTAATCATAAGCTACAGCTATAATCCATTTCAAACATTATAAGTCCTGGCTGTAAAGGGCAAAGCACCGAGAAGAAAATTTTTGGCGAAATGGGTAGGTTATAAGCAGCCTACATGGGAACCAGAGGGGAACCTACACAGATGTCCGCAGCTGATAGCGCGCTTTTCAAAACAAACCAGTAATGAAACCAGAAGTATAACGCAAGCAAAGTCTAGCAAGCTGACTTGTTGCGGGATGATGTCAGATCGTTTCTCAAAGGCGAGACAGAGTTGAGCCAAGAGAAGCGATCAGACGAAGTTGAACACACAGGTACAGCAACATCGAGCAGGTTTAGTAGAAGAGTGGGTTGAAAAACGGAGAAATAACTTCCCCCCTCTAGGCAATTTTTTAACAGTCCCGAAGGTTCGAGAGGCAGGGCGGACGAAGCTCATTGGCTGCTGAAGTTAATATGCAAAGCAGGCTAATTAAAAAGCCAAATAAAAGAGGCAACCAGGGCAACAATCAGGGTGGATTAAGACTTTCCCCAAGATAAACGGACTCCCAAGACTGAACGGATGCAAGGCTCACGATGAAAAGGAAGGCCTCATGATAGACGGACAGGAATCCAGACAACAGGTACGAACGCCCTTTAAGAATATAGGTCCAAGAAGTCATGTAAGCCGCCTTCTTTATTAAATTGCGAGAAGCATAAGCTTTCCAAGGCTAATCGAACTAGAAGTCCGCGTCGGATAGTATGGAATTCGACAGCGCCCGCCTCAAGAAAGGAGCCGCCGCAAGCCAAGAAAGTTCTGACCGAGCAAAGTCAGGGCACTTCGATACTGCCGAGGTTTCAGCAGAGGAATCCGCGCACCGGAAAAGCCGAGGCGGCCATGAAGGCATCCAAGGAACCTTGGGCCCAGCGGATCGGCCAAGTGTTTTATGCTCATACGAACTGATCATCAGGCATGTGATAGCCTTAAGCAATCTGAACAAATTGTAAATGACTTTACTGTGTGCAATTCTCCACAAGATAGTGATCCTCTTGATAACAAGACTGACCCGGACGTACAGCGCAGGGAAAGGCATGGCCATAAGGATTTAGAGGACGATATCCAGTGCTTATCCACCCCACCACACGCTACGCTGCCCAGGAGGAATCGACTGACCAGGAGGTTACAGCAACCCCCATTCAAATGCCGTCAGAAGGTTACAGCAACTCTTGCTGTTTTCCAGTACAACCTACTCCAGGCCAGACCTCTGACCTCATCTGCGCAAGTCGCGACCATGCTGAATACTCGTGTTGCGCTTGGCTTCCTCGGTTTTCCGGTCCTGTAAGTTCCAATTAGACATTAAGCTAAACATTAAAGTGCTTAATAAAACTCCTGCTATAAACTTAACGGAATTTAAATTGTCTAAAAATCTTATGTAGATAATGCAGATGATTAACTTAAGAATAAAATAAAACTCTTTTTCCACAACGAAACAGGAATTGAACAAACATAAAAAGAAAAAGACCGATAAAATACAGCTCGAGTCTGTAAGCGCTTTTCGATAGCTTTGCCTTCATCATTCAGCAGCCAAAGAACCCCTCGAGAGAATTTGAGAGAACTGACTTGGAATAGAACATGCTGAGTATTTATAACGAACGGAAGCCAATCAAGACAAAAAGATCCAACTGAAATTTATTGATTGGGTAAGTGCGTTGCCCATTTGATCAATGGTGAATCGCTAATAGGGCCCCTATCTAAGTTGAGTAACAATTTTTTATCTGTTTTTTGAATGACTAAGCTTTCGAAGGCCAAATATTCAACGAAAAACGATGCTGAAAACTGTTAACATGTGTTGCACATGGGTTGACATGAGACCACAGATGACTATTGTAGCTATTGAACATTCCCTCTCGCGTAAACCATCTGTCCACAAAACCATGGAAGGAAAGTCTGGAATCCTATTCTGTTGCTGAATAAACCATTCCGCGAAAGGACGCCGGGGACCATGATCATTATTGGGACATAATTCCTGCACCTTTCGAAGCTTGAACGAATGCTGCAGGTTGTCATGTAAAACGTTCCATACAGTGGTATGACTAGTATTCAAAGCAGCTGCGAACGTACGAGTACTTGTCGATGGATTTCGGTTAAACCTCTCCAAAACTTCATCCTCTAATTCAGGGAAGCGTAACCACCGACGACGTCCACGCTGATGATTATCATGAGCGAATGCGCCTGTTTCTCTTAGACGGCGATCTACTGCACCAAATCTTCGTGAATTGGGAAGAATTCTGTTGGGATATTGTTCAGCATACAAACGCCTTGCACCATCCATGGCACCAGCAGCACCGAGACACAGATGCATTCTGCATAATCATTCTATGTAAAACGATTCATACTGTTTGTTTAACTTTACACATGTAAAAAGTACATCAAGTGAACTTTTTAAAACAAATCTTTACCTACTGCTTTTCCAGAATGCGATTAGTTCATTTACATATAGACTAATCGAATTTTACAAAGGGGTTGGATACCATGGAATCCCCTTGACGAAGTTTATCCTAAGACTTTTCAACAAAGAAGCACGTGCACTTGAAATTTCTTTGCAAACAATTACTACAGTAGATTGCTTGTGTTAATTGTTAAAAATAAAATAATCTAGGCCTACTAATGCACACTGCATCCCGGTGTCATTTGATTGTTCAATGCAGTATTGTAAGTAAACGGGACTGCGGGGACCCCATATTAATATGACACAAAATACTTCTAAGGACCTCTTCTATCATCTCCCAAAAAATCTGTACTGAATTCAAAAACACCCTGTATATACTAGTAGAGGACCCGGCGTTGCCCGGGATTATTACGCTCGTAGGTAAACACAACAAACTCAAAAAGCTAAATTAAACCTGCAAATTGGTTAAATAATAACTCAATCACTACAATATAGAGCGAAGAGACTAACCATTCTAAGAAATAGCGAAAGTCAGGAATTTACCTCTTCACTGAAAAAATCCATTAATATTTTACTATTGTAATTTTCCAAAAAATGCTATATTTTTTAATGAAAAATCTGATTGATGCCATTTATACCTCTCGATGAATAGAGCTAATTGAAAGCTACATTTAACTTTTTTATTTTTATCTAGATGTCATACAAACCTCCTTTTAAATTGAAAAAAATGTGAAGAATTTGGCAGAAAATCGATTATCTTGTCCAAACCTGAACTTAAATTTTTGAACTTAAATGCATTTTAATTGTCTATCATCGACCTATAGAGCATGTTTGTTTCATCAAGAATACTCTTATGGTTTGGTCAGAAGTGACGAAAACTCAAGGATGACGCACAGAATAACGTTTTTAATATATTTGATTTCGCTTGTTTTTGTTTTTATCTTAGCTTATTTTTTTGTATTTTATATGTAACTAGCAAGGGACCCGGCATTGCCCGGGATAATTACGCTTGCAGGTAAACTGAACAAACTGAAAAAGCTAAATTAAACCTGCAAATTGGTTAAATAATAACTCAATCACTACAATATAGAGCGAAGGACTATCTATTCTAAGAAAAATGTGAAAGACAGGCATTTACCTCTTCACTGAAAAAATCCCTTATAGGTGATATACCAGGACTTGATTTACCAAAAAAAAAATTTTTAAAGGCTCACAATAGATGGTCCTCTCCAAGGATGCCTTTTAGTCTAAATAATTTTTTACTCACGTAATCTTACTTTAGATGTACACTTGATGTTGTTGCAATTTCCTTTCTTCTTTCGATGTCTTGAAGCAAAAATCGGCCATTCATCACTTTGTGTAGTCTAGCGGTTGCTGATTCTTCTATTTACTTGCTTACCATTTGCTCATACAGCACGGAGCTAAAGGAGTGCTTCCTCCATCGTCTTTCACTCTTTCTCAATAGTCTGCTAATTCATTATCTCCAGTTACTGATCGTTTTTAAAGATTTTCAAGAAATTGTTAAGTACTAAGAATTCTCTTTTCCAAGAAAAGCCTGAATAACAGGAATTCTATGCATTGATTTCTATATTGAACAAACTTTGCCTTGCATTGTTGAGGGTATTGTTGATCTTTGCATAGTTTTGGTGCATTGCATGTTGACACCATTGTTGATACCTATTATTGCACAAACTTTTATTTGCATTGTTGGTCATTAGATATATATTGTTGGTCCGTGCAGAGTGTTTGTAAATTGCGTGTTGATACCTATTGTGGCACAAACTTTGCCTTGCATTGGTAGTCATGAGATATTTCTCAATAATATGCCCTGCCATAACCATGACTATCGATTTTTAACAATAATTGTTATTTTTCCGAAATCTGAGGTAGACAGTGACCTTGATGGTTTGAAGGTCAAGTATGAAACATACAAACAAACCCACAAACCCGCAAACAAACAAACATCCTTCTTTATATATATAGATAGACTAGCAGAGGACCCTGCGTTGCCCGGGAAAATTACACAGTAGGTAAGCAGAACAATCTCAAGAAGTTGAATAAACTGATATGTTTTTCAGAAAATAAACTGTAATAGATTATGCACTGCTAAAACGTGCCAAACAAATACACACAGACACACAAACGCACACACACACACACACACACACACAGAAACCTATACACACTCTTCCCAATCGTCTGAACGCTTGTTAGGGAGCTGAAGGAAGACACGAGTATCTCCTATGCCTCATCAAGAGAGACTGCCCTATCTATTTCGTCTATTATATCCATTTCCTGTTCATTGTTACTAATTCTTAGAAACGAATGTTCTATCATTGCATCATCATTTTATGTTCATTGTTATAATTCTTTGAAATGAACTTTCTGTCATTGCATCATCATTTTGTGCTCATTGTTATTGGTGAATTGCGTGTTGATACCATTGTTGATACCTATTGTTGCAAAAACGTTGCCGTTCATTGTTGGTCATGAGATATATATTGTTGATCCCCGCCTAGTGTTTGTGGATTGTTGATACTTATTGTTGCACAAAGCTTTCTTTGCATTGTTGGCCATTGGATATATATTGTTGGTCCATGCAGAGTGTCTGTGCAATGCGTGTTTATACCATTGTTGATACCTATTGTTGCACAAACCCTGCCTTGCATTGTTGGTCATGAGATATTTCTCATTAATATGCCTTGCCATAACCATGAACATCGATTTTTAACAATAATTGTTATTTTTCCGAAATCTGAGGTAGACAGTGACCTTGATGGTTTGAAGGTCAAGTATGCAAAATTTCATCAAGATCGGAATAAAACTGTAGATTTGCATAAGAAACAAACTAACCCACAAACAAGCAAACAAAGAAACAAACAGACCCACAAACATCCTTCTTTATATCTATAGAAAGACAGGACGATTATTATACGTCATTCCAAGTGATTTGTTATACTACATGACATATCTTATCATTGAAAATTTTGACTTAAACACAACTTAAACACAACACATCGTCACACCACCTTGTCAGACTGTGAAAGGAGTCACATTGATGCTTTGAAAGTTTCTGGAGTGAATGCACGAGGTATAGGAAAGACTATAAGTCGGTCATATAAAGCTGTACTTAATTTTTTGAAAGCTGGTGCTCAGTATGGCCAGAAAAAGAGACCTTGGAGACCTCAGAAGACGTCTAATCGACAAAAAAGGGCGATTATTAGAAAAATGAAAGACCCCACAACCTCTTTGTGTGCGGTGGCTAATTCTGAAGATATTCCAGTATCAATATCAACTGTGCAACGGATTGCAAAGCAGTCATCATTTCTTGTGTACACGAAAAGAAAACAGCAACCTGCACTCCAACTGCACCACAAGCAGAAACGGTTGGCCTTTGCCCAGTCAGTGATGTTCTGGACAGAAGATTGGAAGAGAGGGGAGAAAAAATTCAATTTCGATGGGCCAGACGGCTGGCAAAATTACTGGCTTGACATCAGGACGTCAGAAGAAATGTATTTCATATGGCAACAAGGAGGAGTATCAGTTATGGCCTGGATTGGCTTCGGATGGTATGGTAAAACCAATTTAGCTATTGTTAGTGGAAGAATGACGACTTCAGATTATCAAGATCTGCTTGATATTCATCTTTTACCGTTTGGGGAGAAGATTGGAGGGACCAGATGGATTTTCCAGCAAGACAAGGCCCCAGTTCATCGTGAAAACAGCACATATGAGTGCTTTTTAGCAAATAATGAGCAAATTATGGACTGGACTGCCCTATCTCCAGATACCAATCTAGAGGAAATGTATGGGGCGCTTTAGCCAGATCTGTTTACACAGTTGGTAAATAGTACCGCAATATAGAAGAATTAAAGTATGCTGTGTGAATGCCAGGGGAGAAATTAATTCCGATTATCTGCAAAACCTGGTCACAACTATGCCAAACCGAATTTTCAAAAATATTGAAAAAGGGATGATTTATTGGCCATTAAGTGATGCTGGTCCTATACTTACGGGAAACTTAATTTCTATTTTTATAAAATCTCATTCTTGTTGTCGTTTGTTTTTCATTACTTTCTTTAGAAACAATAAATATTAGTTGTGAGAATCTGATAAGTGACAATGTTTTAATTATTTTATATTGTTTCTTACAGAGAAGGGAAAATACGGGTGGTCCTATACTTATGTGACGCACCTTATTCCTTAATATATTTTTCCATTGAAAATTGCTTGGCGGGAAAATATAGGTACCATTTGTGCACGTGCTAATGAACCGATTTAGATAATATTTTGATGCTTTCGTGCCATGAACAACTGACGAAAACAGATTCTTTAAATCTTTCATAGTCTTGTAGGAGTTTGAGTTACAGACAGACAGACAGACAGACAGGCAGACAGACACGTTTCCCCACACTGATAGCATAAAGCACCTTTCCATACTTAATAAATCATTAAGGAATGACATAACCAAGTACCGAAATATGAAACTATAACAATTCGCGGAACCATATTTTAAACTTCCCTGTGTTAATATTGTAAGTTTCTAACGAACCATAATGATCCATTAAACCACGTACCCCTGAACCAATTTCGACTATCATTAATTTTACGTTATATTCATTCATGACACTTCATTCCAAGTCGTTTGTTACATTACATGCCATATTTTAGCACTGAAAGTTTTTGAAGGTGTCATAAGGGTACCATTAGAGCACATGTCGTTGTTTCGATTTCAAACATTTTCAAAATGGTTCATTGACAGAGCCATATTTATTAATCTGCGAAAATAGTAATTTATATCCGCGTCTATATCGTCTTTACGATTTTTTTGATATATTACTATATTTCTTCATTGAAAATTGCTAGGTGGGGTCATGAAGATACCATATGTGAACGTGCTATTGAACCCATTTAGATATGAATAATAATGATTAACCGCTTCTACCTCGTCATTACGATTTGTTTGATATATTCCTTAATATACAGTATCTTCCCATTGAAAACTGCTCAGCAGGAAAATTGAGGTACCTTTTGTGCACGTGTCAATAAACCGATTTAGATAATAATTTTGAGTGGTTCGTGCCATGAACCAGATTCATCGACTGACGTAAACAAATTTTGAAAACCTTTCATAGCCTCGGAGGGGTCAGAGTTACGGACGGACAGACAAACAGACACGTTTCCCAACACTGATAGCATAAAGCACCTTTCGATACTTAATAACGTGACAGTGATAATGAAATTCTAACAAATCTTTCTATAAATTGCGTTGAACTGTGCAATTAAAGCATCATTTTTAAGTACCGAAAGGTGATTTATGCTATCGGTGTGAGGGAACGTGTCTGTATGTCTGTCCGTCCGTAATCCTAAATACTTTGAGGCTATGAAAGTTTTTCAAAAACTGTTTTCGTCATTCGACGAATATAATTCATGGCACGAACCAGTCACAAATATTATCTAAATCGATTCAGTGGCACGCGCACAAATGGTACCTCTACTTTTCCATCTAGCATTTTTCAATGGAAGGATATAATAAGCAATACATCATATTAATTACAGTTTTCGTCAATAGATAAATATGGTTCCGGGAATGAACTGTTATAAAGACTGGCGTAATGGATACAATGACACGTGCTCTAAATGTACCCTTATGACACATTCAAAAATTTTCAATGATAAGATAATGCATGTGATATATCAAACCACTTGGAATGACATATCATAAATGAATATATCGTAAAATTAAAGATAGTCGAAATTGGTTCAAAGGCACCTGGTTTTGTGGAACCATTATGGTTCATTGAACTTTCATTGTTAAGATATGGCATGTAATATATCAAAGAACTAGGAATGATGTTATGAATGAATGTAACATAAAATTAATGATAATCTAAATTGGTTCAAAGATACGTCTGAACAATGCGGGGACGTGACGTGCATGATTGAGGTTCCGCGACTGGTTTAGTTTCACCTTTCGATACTTTGTTATTTCAGTCTTTAATGATTTATTGAGTGTGGAAAAACGTGATTCTCTGTTTCTCTTTCTGTCTGTCTGTCTTTCTGTATGTCCGTAACTCTAACTCCTCTAACACTATGAAAGATTATAAAAATCTGTTTTCTTCAGTCGATGGTTGCGGAATTTTTCCTTCCATTTTTTCTGATGATTGCATCAAAATGCGTATCTTCCATTTATTAATTTACTGCTTTACCTTCCTTAAAATCAATTTGCAGAGAATTAACAATAATGAATATTTGGATAGTTTCCAGATATGGTTCATGGCACGAACCAATCATAAATATTATCTAAATCGGTTCAATAGCACTTGCACAAATGGTACCTTCACGACTCCACATAGCAATTTTCAATTGGAAGATACAGTAAGTAACACAGGCAACAAATCATAATGACGAGATAGAAGTGGTTATTAATTCCTAATTTTAAATACTGTTTTCTCCAATTGATAATATGGTTCAGCATATGAACCAATTTGAATATAGTCGTAATCGCTACAATCGCACGTGCTTTAATGCTACCCTTACGATACTCTCAAAAATTTTCAATAATAAGATATGGCATGTAATATATCAAAAAATTTGGAATGATGAATGAATATAACTGTCAGTGGAAAAAGTGACGTTTCGATCGCAAGGAGAGCGAAACGATAAAAATAAAAATAAACTTTTTATTTAAAAAAATAGAATGTCAAGAGAGACGGAGAAGCCGACCCCTCGAAGAATGGAGAGGAGCGGGCGAATCCAAAAAGGAAGGAAAAGAGAAGAGAGGGAAAGAAGGTGGAGAGCGAGATAAAAAGAGACAGAGTGCCTGGCTTCGAACGGGGAATGTTCAAGCGGGACGGGAGGAATTCAAGGGAAAGAACGTGAAGCGGTGGAACCAGGTAGAGTCGGAAGAGAGTAGGAGATGGTCCGACGGAAGAAGAGAGAGATACCGGGTCTGGGGAAGCTGGTGTCGACGACGACAGGAGACCGATCGAATTGTCACGGAGGGACGAGCACGAGCCGACGGAGTCAAGTCAAGTGCGAGTGCCGTCAACGGGGGACCGACCGAGACGAACGGAAAGGACGATCGCATCGACGGTGGTTCACTCT
>JAHWFO010097529.1:0-13625 GCA_023313115.1 Rhysida immarginata
CCCCCCCCCCCCATGTCTAAAGTCCTCAGCTGATGTACTGAAACCAACTGACAACGGCCAGCGTCCATGTATTCTTCCCCTGAAAGAGATGCCGCCCTGGCTAAGCCTCGTCGTATAGCAAAAGACCACGTTTTCCACTGGTAAGGTGCTCACTTTGTAGATCATTTACTCGTAGCTCTAAAATCCTGGGTATATTTTCACTTTAGTATAATCAAAGAAGCTGCTTGCCCACTTCACCACGAAGCGTGATTGTTGCACGGTGTGATGTCAGGTTTTTCAGTTATCTCTAAAAACCGAAAAATAGTTTCTGCGACCAATAAAATAAGTACTGACCATTAGCCTCCTGTAACCGTCGGGGGGGGGGAACCAACTTCCCTGTAATCAAAAAGGTTGGGGTATGTATATTTAGGTAATCCCGGAGGGGGACGTCGTAGACAGAAAACAGTGACCAATGAGGCCCGCAGGGCCGAGAGTAGTAAAAATTTCCTAATTTTACACGTAAAATTTTCCTTAGATAACCTCTCTCGTTTTCAGACTTCAGCGCGTGGCAAAACGAACTGTTTGGGATTGTGCGGACAGTAAAAATTAACCAACAACAGATTTTAGAGATAATTGAAAAACCTGACGTCACATCGTGCAACAATCACGCTTCGTAGTGAAGTGGGCAAGCAGCTTCTTTGATTATATCACTTCCTTAGACTATGATTATACTAAAGTGAAAGTTTACATAGAACCCTGTATATTCATTGCTCTTAAGCCTAGTTAGGTTCCGTGAAACCCCAAAGCATTAGACTTTGCTTACATTCGGAGATTGTTAACCCTTGTTGGCTATAATGTTACTTTTGCCTGTAGATACCGCTCATTTAGTGGACCGTATAGACATTATTGGATCTTATAGATTTTAAGCAGGGCCGTCCAAATCGTGCACGTCGCCCGCGGGCAACATAAAAATCTCGCAGGCAAAGCTCACGGGCAAAGCCGAGGAGATAGTCCAAAACTTATGAGGGGAGTGGGTATAGTTTTTCCTATGCAGTGTTGCCAGACTTTAGGAGGCGATTCCGTTAAATGAGGCATTATTTCTTTTGTTACTGACACTTGCTTGTTTTTCGTCTTGCATAACATGGCGCACATTCCGAAAAAGCATAAAATCACGGAACCAGTATTTAAACCGGAGTGGGAGAATATGTTTTTTTTTTCATTGTTCAAAGATCGGATTCGAAATGCTTAATATATAATCATGTCCTATCGGGGGGAAAAATATAATTATTTTTTTTTTTTTTTTTTTTTAAACATTGTCGAATTGATAATTAACAACTCGACTTTAAGGAACTGATCAACCTAATGTGCAATAGGGGGGAGGGTAAGGAAAAATTTCCCGTGTGCACGGGCGCTGCCTGCGGACAGAAATCTTGGACAGCCCTGTTTTAGAGGGTCTACGCTATAGACTTCACTGGAAGGACTATACAGGGTGATTCAGTCAATTTCTGACCATTTCACTCGAATGACGTGCATTACGGATAAACAATTTCTGATAAACAATAAAGAATATGAGCGCCATATCGAATTTCTAAATAGTCGGAGTTTGTATTGTTGCAACGGCGCTGCATGAAAATCGTATTGTTGAAAAATGGCGCCCGCTTTATCAACAGAGCAGAAATGCAAGGTTGTCGAATGGTTATTTCGAGACAAAATCACCTGTAACCCTGCAAAGAAAGTTCCGGAAGGAGTAGAAGTGTCGAGACGCACCAGGCAGGCAAACAATCGTGGATTTTGTCAAGCAATTTCGTGCAATTGGATGTGTTAAAGCCAAGAAAAAAGGGGGGAGCGAAGCTCGTGTTCGAACGGCCGAAGTTGTCGAAAATGTTCGCACAAGGTTGGTCGATTCCTCTACCAAAAAATCTGTTCGCCGCCTATCCATTGAAGAAGGGCTGTCGTATACCACGAGAAAGGATTTCCACCTGTTCTGTATAAGTTCCATGTTTATGAGGAGTTAACAGACACTGGAAGACAGAAGCGACAACAATTTGCGATGGAGTTTGGAGCAGAAATGGAAGCCAATCAGGACATTGTGGACAGCCTGTGGGTGTCAGATGAGGCCTTCTTCCATCTGTCAGGTGACGTTAATAAACACAACGTTCGTTTTTGGGGTTCCCAGCACCCTCATGAGATCCATAAGTCACCTCTTCATCCATGAAAGGTTATGGCTTGGTGCACGATTTCCAAAAGAGGCATCATTGGTCCGTTATTTTTTGAGGGCACCGTAACGTCATAGGCTTACCTTAACATGTTGGAAACCTTCTTCATCCCCGAGCTGCGAAGGAGGCGTATACCGCTTCGACATCAGTGGTTTCAACAAGATGGGTCTAGGCCTCACACCACTAATGAAGTGCTAGACTTTCTCAATCAGAAATTCGGAAATCGTGTCATTTCAAACAGGTTTCCAGATCGATTCGGGGTGGCTTTCTTTGGCCCCCTACGAGTCCTGACCTAAACCCATGTGATTTTTTTCTCTGGGGGTTCCTTAAAGACAGCACCAAGAATCCTAGACCAGCTGCGACAAAGCATCGTCGATTGCTGCACCCTTGTGGATGCAGAAATCCTGGATAGAGTTATGAACAACTTCACCATTCGGCTGCGAGCAGTTCAAAACGTTCGTGGTGGCACATTGAGCATATCATCAAGACTTTTCCACGGGAATAAAAACTCCGAACTGCCTAAACTATCATACTGAAATGCTAAGTTTGTAAACATTAATGGGTCAATAAATCATAGTACTCAAATGGTCAGAAATTGACTGAATCACCCTGTACAAACTTTTAGGGGAGGTAGTATGGGTTATTTTAAGCAAAAAAAGTTCATATGAACGAGGGCCCGAATTTAAACGAAAACCGAGTTATGAACAAAAATAAAAATGCCGCCACTAAGATCAAGTTCCATAACACGGAGTATAATGACATTTAGAGTACTAATAGGGTACATAAAACTGTGTATACCGTTAAAATTTGATCGAATTTCAACGAGTAGTTTCCGAATTACGCACTCACGTGGTGGTTAGTACTCACATGTGAGCACGTTTATTAGGAACACCCACCTATTACTGTGTTGCGCCACCCCAAGCAGCCGTAACAGCACGAATTGGCCGTGGCATGGATTCAATTAGTCGCTGGGAGCATTGTTCCGTGACGTTTGTCCATGCGGATGCAACAGCTGCTTTCAGTTGTTGCTCATTTGATGGTGGTGGATCCATGCCTCGAATAACCCGTTCCAGCTCGTTCCAAAGATGTTCGATTGGGTTCAAATCCGATTGGGACTGTGGTGGCACAAGAGTAAGTTGAATTCGTTATCGTGCTCCTGAAACCAATCATTATCCTGCTGGAAGTATCCTTTCTATGGGGGAAACAGTAGCCATGAAGGGATGAACGTGGTCGGCAACAATGTTCAGGTAGCCCTGATCATTAAGGCGTTATTCTACAAATATGCCAGGAAAACATTCCCCAGACAATTACAGAGCCTCCGCCAGCCTGAAAAGTGGAAACCAGACAGGAGGGGTCCATCGCTTCGTGCTTCGTCTCCAAATTCTGCTGCGGCCATCTGCATGGTGCAATGGGAAACGGAATTCATCCGACTAGCACACCTTCTTCCAGTCGTCGACGGTCCAGTTTTGGTGATCACGGGAAAACTGGAGAAGTTCTTTGCGGTTTTGGGTGGAGATCAAAAGTAACCGGACTGGCCGTCGGCTGTTGTAGCCAATCCTTGCCATTGTACGGCGTGTAGTGTTTGTACTCCACGCTGAGCTGACGAGTCGTGAAGTGTTGTCTAGTGGGCCTTACAGATTTTAGTGGCATTAGAGAACTTATTGGACTCCATAGGTTTTAATGGGTAGACTATATATTTCTATACACACTTTAGTAAACCCTATAGGCTTTACTGGACCCCTATATGTGTTTTCCTGTCTTTTTCTTAGGCCTTCAGTGTATGACAAGCTTCCGAAAGGACTGCGAGATAAGCCGTACAAATGTCGTAAGTATCCTGAAAATACTCTCTATGATTATGTCAAAATCTGAGGGAACCTCTAATCCACAAGGAGATTTGAAATACTGGATAAGTATTTCGGCTACCAAGTAGCCATCTTCAGAGGAGGGGGACAAAATGCAACTAAAGAAAGCTACCTTGTCCAAAGCCACCTAGAAACAAAGCCTATTCAAGAGAGTTGATGACGTATGATACTGCGGCTGAACCACTCTAACAAGGGCATTAGCCTTGCAGAGAAGCATCTTGAAATAACTTACAATATGCAATATGAGAACATCAATAATCATATAAAATACTTGTTTAATATATTTAAAAACATATGACATGTAATATTTTTGTATAGAATTATTAAAAAAAGAATATCATATTTAAATAAAAAAATTTAGGTTTATAATTTTTTGTAGCCAATTCAACATTTGTTAATGCTTTATTTTCGTTAAAAACTTTGATATTTTACTTAAGCAAAAAGCTTTTTGAAGCATTCACTTTGTTAAATAATCATTAAAAAAATAAGAAATTAAACTATCTTAATTTATAAACTTACCAAATTTTTTCTGCCATCTTGTTTTAATACAATTTAGAATTAAAAATGTAAATAAACCAAACAAAAAAAATTCCTTAATTTCGTGAAACAAGTTTAATTTTTTTATTCCTATTGACTGTTTATTTTTACAAGTCTACATTCATCAGTATTACAGTACATACAAAGTTGAGAATTATACATAATAATCAAGCTTTAAATCTTTTACACTGCATCATGGATTTTTTTTTTAAAATGTCATTAATTTTCTTTGTGTAATTGTTCAAACAAATGTTTGTACAAGCCCATAAAATATGTTTTATACATGATTGAAGTGCATGATTTTTACAATTAAATCCTAAAAACAAATTTTCAGGTAGATTATTTAAAGTTGTTCTCAGTACAAGCTCTCTCTGATTTGAATGCCGTAAAAAGATAGATTCTTTTTCAGTTATTAATTTGCTAATAACAACAAATGTATATGCTGAACATAAAATTACATCTTCACATGGGTAACGAAGGCCTCCTCGTTCATTTGCAATAATTAGACTATCATGAGTGCTAAGGTTTGTTGAAATTAAAAATTGTTCACAATATGAACATTTAAATTTCTTTATGGCACTATGTGCCAAGTATCCAGCTATATAATGCAACAGTGGCCACGTATCATCTGGTACACTATCAAGATCATCCTCAGTAACACTAACATACATAGAATTAACAGATTCATCATTACTTAACATGGTTTGTTCCAAAGATGAAAAATTCACTACATCATCTGTTACATCGCTTGTTGAAATTAAAATTTCCCCAGCCTTTTCTGACTTTAATATAAGTGGCAGCATATTTTGAATTCTTAACTTGTTCTCAGATTCACAGATTTGACGCATTGAAACGTGATAGTTACTGCCAGACATTTGTCTGTATTGGCCGAAGCGATCTTCCAAACAATCGGTTTGAATTTTTCCTGTCAAAAAAAATGACTTATTTTTTTTCTCCAGCCAGTAATTTGCCATTTCAATTAAACCTTGGGTTGTATGTCTTAGAGCAGCATGGGTCTCTCTACTTAACTTTCCCATTGTGCTGTTATTTTCCCACTTATCTAACCAAGTTACAAATTTCTTTAAGAAGCTGATAATATGTGTTGAGTTTTTAGTTATAGGTTCTTGAAATTCATTTCTTAATCTTTTCCCCTTTAATGGCGTTTTAACATTAACCACGTCCCACCATCTGGTAATCAACTGAATGTAATTTGCAGTGTCTTCCCAATTTTCTAATGAATGCTTTGGACCAAACTCTTTCAATCCTTGAACAATGTTATTATTGAAAATTTTTACAGCCAGTTTAACATTCTGGCGTTCAATGGATGATGGGTACAAGGCCTTCAATGTCAAACCATATCCATATTTCAAAAGATTGCTTTTCTCTAGGCCATGCATTACCCGCAAAGTTTTCAAAGTTGCAATTCCTCCACCTTCCCCATCAAAATCTGGATACTCCATCATATTCTCTTTTTGGTTTAACCAGTTATTTCTGATGCATTTCAGGAGATGGACGCTATCTATGATGTAGAACAAGGGCCGGCTTTGATCACATGGGTGGGGATACCTAACCTGAAGAGCTGCTTTGTCACTAAACATATACATGGCTTTTTTATTAACAGCATTATTGTCAGCCACTATACCCAACACTTCAAATCCAATACTCTCTAAACCTATTATAATTTTTTTAACAATATCAAACAAAACTTCTCCAGTCAACCTTTTCACAGGTAAGACATGAACAACATCCTTGTATGATGATCCTACAGCAGCAATCATGAAAACACAAGCACTTGTTGCAACCTCTTCACAGTTAGAAGCACTTCCAACAATCTGTCCACCTTTATAATCCAATGAAGAAGATAAATGGATTTCATCCATTAATAACATCACTATCCGATCTTCGCTGCATAATGTTTCTGACCTTGTTTGAACGTAATGCAAAAATTTATGGTCATTCTGTTCTTGCAAGGGGTTTGTTTGGAAACGACTACAAAGCCGTGCAATTGTTGAAGGACTTGGGAGGGTTATTACACCAGCACCTCTCAAAAACTTGTAGGCATGTGGAGATATTGTATGAAGCAGTGAACAGAGAACTGTAGTGTTTACATTGTATTTTGGTTTACCTACTCTTAATAAAGACACTTGTTCTTTTAAAAAAGTAATAGATTCTTTTTTTTCTGGTATATGGTCATTTAGCTCGTCCAAAAGTTCATCGATCAGCGCCATTAATTCATCAATTCTGTTATTCTCTTGTAATTGGAAATAAATAACTTTTATGCATCAATTCCTGAACATTTTCTAATTCATTCAAGTTTGTTATTTTAGTGGGCAGTAATAAGAAAGGTTGCTTTTTTTGTCCAGTTGGTAGCTTTTTAATCTCCACGTCAAAGTAGTATGCTCTTAACATCATATCAGAGTTCATCTGCAGACTACAAATTACCTTGGGTGAGGGAACATCTCTGAATAAAATGAAATTCACACTATCTTCCTTATTGATCAATATCCACTCGCTTTTGGGACGAGACAGAAGCTTTACTTTAACCTCTTCAATTGATGATAGCTGCAGTTTCTCCATATAACTGGCATGAGTCGAGATGCTTTCTTCAATTGCTGCCATTAATCCACGATTTTCAATACGGGTTCTTCGTTCATCAGGACTGTCTCTACCTATTGTTAGAGGTGCAGACAAATATTTCGGGCAACCAGGTAACTGCGAGGGTATTGCACCTGAAACAAATAATTTTTTAATTGATTATTCAAATAATCAACATTTCTTATTAACTACATTTTATAATAGGTAGTTTTTAGCTTTTGCATAGCATACCTTGGATGAGACGTGGTATAGTTAAGGGTGCAGTGATGGTCTGTCCTGTTTTGCTATCTACTGCCGAGGAGCTCCTCTTAATCTCATGGGGGCGAAAGTGCAATTCGCACACCTATTTGTAGTAAAGTTAGGAAGCTGTTAGCTCTCATGTAAATGTCTATGATTAATTAAAGATGCATGGAATCGATTATTAAGCAACATAACTGGAATTTATTACGAACGACCTAGGCGTTTTGAAGCAATAGCTATATCTACAGGATTAGTGAATAACAGATGAAAACAGACACAAAAGTACATACATAATGCACCCAGTATGGCTTTAATAATCAATTCTGTGCTTCTTTTTAACTATTCCCCACCAATACAAGACCCTGACATCGTTTATCCGTAAATAAGGTAACCTTTAGCAATTTATATATATCTGCAGAACCTCTATAGCAATACATGTATATAATTAAATTTTATATGTATTAAATGCACTCCCCCCCCCGCCCTCATATGTATGAGTGATGGTGTTGTAAAACCGAAACTGGCCTTTTAATAAAGGGAAGATTACCTTATTTAAGGGACCTTATTAGTTATATATCATCATATGCAATATTAGTATTAGAAACGTCAATCAACGAACATATAAACAATCAATGACTATGTTTATAAGTTTATAAGTGAATTACTTTCTTAACACATGCACACACATCATGAACATTTTTAATTAAAGTTATAGTAAAATTATAACTCACCACTGATTGTTTTGATGGCACAAATTCGTCCCGAAAAATTGCTCGTAACCATTTTCTTTTCATTTCTTCGTCACGTGGAAAACTAAACACACTAACCTTCGGGCCAGTGTCATAGTTCCCCTTACATTCAGGCACACAACACTTACGAGGCATGAGAAATTACAAAATGAAGGTACACTGAATAAAAAGATATTCCCTAAAAATCAGACACAGTTGATTCACGTGGAAACACTTGTTACTTTATCCTTGTATCGCTGGAGCTAGAGAGAGAGTGGCGTGGCGTTCGTTGTAGTTCGTTGGTTGCTAGTGTGACTCGGCCGCAGTATGCAACGTCATCATGTAGCACGTGACTGATTGAAGGGGCTTTGTTTCTAGGTGGCTTTGCCTTGTCTAGCATTAAGGTTGTTTTCTTTAGTTGCATTTTGTCCCCCTCCGCTGAAGATGGCTACTTATCCGGTATTTCAAATCTCCTTGTGGATTAGAGGTTCCCTCAGATTTTGGTTGTTCCATTCCACAGTTTTTTTCTTAATTTTTGCTATGATTATGTGGGCCTTTTCTGTATCAACATGAATGACAATGCTCCTTTCCATAAAGCAAGGTCTGTACTTGACTGGTTCGATGTGGTTCCCAGAGTCCCGATTACGAGCCAAACCACACCGTTATAGCAGGACTGGAGAGAAATTCCAGCTTCTTACAACTAAAACCTGATGAAAAGTCTTCCTCGGAGGGTGGCGGCTGTCATTAGAGCAAAAGGGGGTGCTGCCATTTACTAATTCATGTTATCTGAAGCTTGCGACGTAGAAATGCTGATGTCCCTAAACTTTTGGTCACATAGTGCAATGTTTATAGTAGAGCAGTTTCGATTAACAGTCACGTATTAGGGAGTATCTAATCGGGCCAGTGATCATCAGTGCCGGAATAACTAGATCCACCATTTCTGCAACTGCCAAATCTCGTGGGCTCCACTCCAGCATCTGTTGCTCAACGCATTGCTTCGGAACGCAGTATGGACAATTGCTATCCTCTAATGACTAGAACAGCAAACGACCCGTATGGTTATTATGCCTATGAGTCGCGCAACCTCTGCTCCGGACTAGTAAGCATCAGAGACTAGGAGCTTTTAGCGATCCTATCATGTTTCTATCTTGGTACACGTACACCCATCATGGCAGTGTCTTGTCATACTAAGACAACACACTGTCATATGCCGAAGACCTAACCTAGCCTAACGTAATCTAACCTTCGAGGGACAGGTGAGAGAGTGATAATCAAGTAAATATGAAGATACAACAGGTATATTGAGGTACAGATGTACTTGTATTATTATGCAAATTAGTTGTCAGAATCATTAGCATGAATAAGAGTCAGTCGGAGATAGCAGTAGTTCCATTACTTCGCCCAATCTTTATATCACCACAAAAGAACTAAACATCAATGATGTGGAGGGTCCATTTAGTGCCATTGGCACCGCTCCATTTGACTTTATTTATGAAGACAAAACGTTTCGATTATGAGCGTGGGAGTTCAGGAAATTCCCTGGATCTCCTTCTTTATGGAGGCAAATCATTTTGTTTGCTTTTTTTTCCAGCTGCAAGACTGAAGCGTTTGGCGAAACCCAAGATTTACCATCCAACTGGCTATCGTCCAAACAGGTAAGCATCGGGGGGGGGGGGGGGGGGCAATTAGAGGTGTAGTTTTGAAAAAAAGAAAGAAATGTTCCACGTGCGAAAGCTCATAAAAGCAAGTCTAATGGCAAGCAATTTCGTCTCGATCGATTAAGGCTCCTGAATTACTATTTCGAGAGAGACCGTTAAGTTAGGAAAAAAGCTCGCGCATCTTAATGGCGACTAAATACAATTGACTATACACATACTGGCCAATGAATGAGAAACACATGTAAATTTGTTTTGATTATGCAAATAATTTGAGGCAGATTCCGGAAGTTCCTTAAGGGTGCCCGTGCAAGCTTCTTTATCAGCACTTAGGGTGGTTGTGTCCTTTGAGGGAGGATTTCACTTTTGGGAATAGGAAAAAGTCGGGCCAAATCGGGACTGTAAGGGGGTTGAGGATCGTCGCGACGCAGTTTTCCGTCAGATAGTTGGTCACCTTCGGGACGAGTTTGGCACAGATCTTCCGCATCGCCAAATTTTCAGTGATAATGGTGTGCACTGCCATGTTATCAATGCCAATTCGATCTGCGATCATGCACACACTTTCTCGTTGTCGTCGGTTCTTTGAAGAGCTTGTGCCACTTAAAAACTGCAGTTTGTGACATGCTTTCATCCTTGAACACTTGGCGAATCATGCCCAACGTCTCCGTACCCGATAGTCCCAGTCCAACACAAAATTTGATGGCGTATCGCTGTTCAATCGTTCGCTGCATTTTGACCAAACTTCGATCTAGCCTGAACAAACGCTCGCGGGCGACTGATGCTTGGCGCGTTTTGAAGGTCGGACCCCACACCCTACAGAATTTAGTTTACTCTTTAAACTTTAATGGACCTTATAGACTTTAGTGCACTCTTTAAACTTTATTGAACCCTTCAGACTTTAATGGACCCTATAGAGTTTAGTGGGTGGACTTTATTGTTTAGTGGACCCCATAGCTTTTATTGGATCGTGTAGACTTCATTGAACCCTATAGACTTTAGTACTCTCTTCAAGCTTTATTGAACACTATTGAGTTTAGTGGCACCTATAAAGTTTAGTGGATGGACTCTATAGTGTTAAACTACAGGGTGGTTATAATTAAAGTGACACCATTTAGACTCTTCTAGCGGCCGTTCTGGTAATCAGATTTTGACAAAACTTGAGATATATGTTATAGAGACCATGGGAAGAGAATTTTGCAATAAAAAAAATTAGTTCACATTTTGACCGCTACGTCAAAATATGGCGCATGAATAATAACAAAAACAAGTTAGAAGCAGAGCATTTGTTCAATGTGCATTCCATTTGTGCCAATGCGCATTATTGCATGTTCCACAGTAGAGCGAAGGGTTTCCTGAGGAATCGCAGTGAGTGATATGGCGTGTTATGCTTGCTTTCAATTCAGGGACAATCCGTATTCTTCCTCCATAGACATTATCTTTCAAATACTGTATCCCCACAACCAGAAGACACAAGAGTTTAAGTCCGGTGAACGAGGAGGCCATGCAGTTAGAAAAGTTCTCGAAATCACCCGATCATCTCCAAAATGAACATGAAGCAGTTCCTTCACTTGTCGTGGAATGTGGGGTGGGTGTTGCATCATCTTGCATAAAGACAGTACGTAGTGTCTAAACATTGTCTTTCTTGTAAAGCAGGAATGACTTTCTGCTGCAGAAGTTCGCAGTAAGGAGCACCAGTGATTGAACATCTTTTAGTGCCTTGAGGAGTGTTCTCTTCAAAGAAAAAGGGGCCAAAAATGAAATGTGAAGTGAATCCGCACCATACAGTCACGTAATCAAAATGCAAAAGCTTTTCATGCACAACCATCGGCTTTTCAGTTTTGAGCATTCACTGCTCCGTGTAGTGTGAAATGCGCTTCATCTGACCACAAAATTTTCCATGGCCATGCATTATGGACGGCTATTCTAGCCAGAAACTGGCAAGCAAACTCAGTGCGTTTTTCCGGACCTTCATGAAGCAACTTTTAAACCACCTGGATCTTGTATGGATTCCACTTTAAAATGGAATGCAACACGTTTTTGTACCATAGACCACGGAATAGACAAATCACGTGATACGGCTCGAGCACTTGTGAAGAATATTGAGAACTTGAAGCACTCTCCACTACAGCAGCAGCAGTCTCATTTGCAATTCGTTTCCGTCCTCTCCCTTGCAGCACACCCAACTCACCAGTTTCTTCAAATTTCTTAATCATCTTTTTTAAACCATTCATGGACATAGGCCCATTTCGCAAGTCGATATTCTCTAAGTGCAGAAGAAGCATTATTGCAGTTCCTTTTTAGCTAAAGCCATCGTATCTATGATAGTTTTTTTTGGATGTAACATGCCAGTTTTTATGTTAATTGATGAAAACCAAAAGTAAAATCCGTTAAAAATCTGGAAAACATAAAATACCGGAAAAGTGGATCCAGGTAATCAAAAAAAAAAAAACAACAAAATACTAAGCAGACAGTTGATCTCGTTAATTGTTATCATCGTATCAAATTTCATTAATCTAGACCTATTTTTACTCGCAAAATACCAGAAAAACTGCGAGAAATCGCAAATTTTAGGGAGGGCCGTAGGAGCGTCAAGGGATAAAAAAGAAAAAAAAAAGCAGAAATTGCTTTTTGCAAATTATGTGAGCTATTTGCCACAGACTGGGGTTCAACGGCGCGAAAGACCTATTTTGGATTTATTTTTTTTTAATTTCTGCCCCCTCCCCCCTTAAAAATTGAATTTCAAAAATTAACGAATGCTCCCTTTTTATACCGGGGTAAATACAAAAGTCTGAACCCCCCTTTTATTTTTTGAACCGAAGCAGATATGTCAATTTTGATGAATCCAATGAATAGGAAGTTGTGGGTGGCCTATCCCATGGTGCACGTTTCATCATCCCAAATATGCAAATTAGGACACATTCAAAATTTATCTCAAAAACCGTAAGGGATATAGAAAGAAACCCAATTGCAAACTTGTTCAGCATAAAAAAACAAACAAAACAAAAAAAAATGATCAAAATCGGACCAACCAATCACCCACAATCACGTGGTGAACTGCACGAGGAAAACTGAATGTTGATATTTCCACCACGTAAAGCATGCAAATCAAAAAATTAACGTAAATAACCATACTCACATGCACTTTCATGCGGAAAAGCAAATAAAAGGCATGTTTCAGCACACAGATGACAGAACAATTTCAGGATGGCAAGCTACACTGTTCCGGAAATGGTCAACATGATTGTAAGTTCACCACGTGATTGTGGGTGATTGGTTGATCCGATTTGGATGATTTTTCTTTTGTTTTTTTTTTTTTTAATACTAAACGAGTTTGCAATTGGTCTCCATCCCTTACGGTTTTTGAGATAAATTTTGAATGTGCCCTAATTTGCATATTTGGGATGATGAAAAGTGCACCATGGGATAGGCCACCCACAACTTCCTATTCATTGGATTCATCAAAATTGACATATCTGCTTCGGCTCAAAAAATAAAAGGGGGGTTCAGACTTTTGTATTCACCCTGTATACGTCTTTTACAGACTCGTGCGCAATTTTGAAGCTCACTGCATTTTCGCATTGGAGTTAGGCGGCAAACACACAAAACTGGGGGGGAGAGTAGGGCCACCTTCCCCGGTCTCCCCTCACAAAGCGAAATTCGAAAAAAACAATTTTTTGGGGGGGAAATATCCCCGAGAAGCTTCTCCGAGTTTCGTTGCTTTATCTTTATTCCCGCGTAGTTGCATCAAAAAATCAAAATTTTTTTCTGCCCCCCCCCCCCACACACACACACAAAAACGAATTTTTTCAGTTT
>JAHWFO010097529.1:13725-25887 GCA_023313115.1 Rhysida immarginata
CCCCCCAGAAGGGAGTTGCACGTTCCCCCCCCCCCCCCCCACCACAAAAACGAATTTTTTTCAGTTTTTGCAGGCTTAAAATTCGAATATCGAAAAATGGGGAAACTGTTTTATTGGCACGGTAGCTAGAAACTTTCCTGCAAAATTTAGAAGACCTCTTTTCATTGAGTCGGAGCCAGGCGACCGAACGTGCAACTCCCTTCTGCGGCCCCCCCCCCCCCTTGAGGAGCAGGAAGTCCGAACTTCGAACTTCGAACTTCGAAAACCCGGTCTTAGCACGCCCCTACGCTATCCGTCCAATGAACCTACCGAGTTTAGAGTCGGTGGCCCCAGTACATTTTGGGGTACGATGATGAGTCAGTGAATGTCCTCATTCTATAGATTTTATTAGGGCCGTAGACTTTAATGGATCCCCCTTGAATATCATGACTGGACATGTAATGATTGGAAGAAGTGCAGAGTTATGTGGTCTGACGATTTACGATTTGACGGGAGCCCTATGAAACAACGGATCCAGCATCCTTAGCTAGACAACTCAGGATTCTGGCGATTTGTCTTGATACGAGCTGTTATGGAATTAGTCCCCAATTAAATCTTGCAGCAATACCCTCTTCCAGAAATTCTGAAGGAAATGTCTGATAAAAACTTGGTTTCCCCACCGCTTCAACACTTACTTGACTCTATGCCAACCCACATACATGAAACTGTAATCTCGGTCAAAGGAGTCCAATATCATATTAAACACATGTTCCTCATTCATGAGCTATAGTATGTAGATCTCTTAACTGCAATAGTATCACTGAGTTCTCTGTTTTCATGGACCCCAGGTTGGATCCATTCAAGGTGAAGAAGCGGGCTCTAACATGGAAGACGACAGATCGGTTGAGGCGATTAAGTCAGCCAAAGGAGACGGACCCAAGTTGGAGGCCACCACGCTACCCATATTGGTTTGTAGACCCGCTGACCCAGGTGACGCCAACGTCTCGTAGGATCGAGCAGCTGGCACGGCCCATCGTGCGCTACCCTCTCTTCCCGGTCGCCTCTTCATTCAAACAGAAATGTAAGTGTTGGTGTATTTCTATGTTTCTTTTATGCTCACGTAGGGTTTTCAAGAGCTTTTACAGGATGTTCCAGTAGCCTGATTGTGAGCTTTCTTTCTTTCCCAGCGCAAAACGTGGACGCCCTGGACAAGCTGGCCGAAGCGAGGCCACTTCACCCGCTCTACAAGCCCCCGAGGATGGTATTCTGGCAGATGAAGCCTGGTCTGCGAAGCTACCAGGCCACTGACAATATGCTGAAGCTGGCGACCCCAAAGAAGAAGTACGAGAGCAACTTTCGGAAGTACGGGAGCGAGCCCCATCTCACCAGAGGCGCACTCAAGTATGTCGCTACGGAGCGCATGGAAGAGCTCGCCGTACCGCCTGCTCGCCGTAGACGATGAACGAGGATGTCGCAGCTCATCCAAATTCACTGAAATTTGCTACTTATCTTTCGTAACCCCTCATTGACCTGTCTATTTAATCAAGTGCGTTTTATTGTGGTTTAATGTTACAGTAACCTGAATATTTTGTTATCTGTCACGAAATTGAGTAGATTCCGACAGATTTGGCCCCTGAGTTCCTATTGACAAGTCGAATTGTGGTTACATTCTCTTAGTATTTCAGTAATGTCCTGTAAACAGTACGATAAGAACTTCATAATAAAGCAGAAAAATTTAATTCTATTGTCATATTCATTTACAGGTACAACTATGCCAAAAATGAGAATAACAGTATTCTACGAGGGTGGGCTGAAAAGTAATGCCTCCATGGCTGTAACTTTTTTATTTTTTAACCAATTTTCAAAATATTTTTGTATCTGATACTCACATTTCTCCTCTATGTAATGCACTATTCACTTTTCGACATAGTCTCCATCCCTTTCCACGCAATGTACCAACGCGTGACTAGTCGGGTGAACCCGTCGGAGGGGAATTCCGGGGTTGTCGTCGACACCAAGACCGAACGGCAGGTTTCACCTCGTCGTCAGAACGCAACTCATGCCCCTTAAGGTGCTCTTTACTCCTTGGGAAGTGGTGAAAGTCGCAAGATGCAAAGTCTTTCATTTTTGAACTGCAGTTTTTCATCTTTGAACTGTAGGCGCTGCAACCCCCTCTCATGTGTGGCGTTATCGTGCTGCAGAAGAGGATCCAAAGCTGCCATTCAATCCTCGTGTCGACGACAACCCCGGAATTCCTCTCCGACGGGTTCACCCGACTAGTCACGCGTTGGTACAATGCGTGGAAAGGGATGGGGACTATGTCGAAAAGTGAATAGTGCATTATATAGAGGAGAAATGGGAGTATCAGATACAAAAAGAATTTTGAAAATCGGTTAATAAATAAAAAAGTTACAGCCATGGAGGCATTACTTTTCAGCCCACCCTCGTACATTGTCAAGAACTTTTGTACGAGGAGATATCGGAAAGTAACAAGAAAATACAAAACATGCAGGTAAACAACTAAGTGCAGCTGAAACTACACGTCTTTATCTACTTTCTCAAATAGGAACCTTGACGATTTAGGATGGATGTCACCAAAGAGGTAGTCGTCTTGGGGCGGTAGGCTGGGTGGTCCAGAACCTCCCAACCGAAACGGACCATTTTTGCTTTGACGGCGTTGGCCATATGCGGGCGTGCGTTGTTATAAAGAGGTCGAACATTGTTTGCTCTTTCTGGTCGCTTATCCCGAATAGGGGCCATCCATAAATTAGGTCACACGAATTTCATGATTTTTGGACCTCCCCCATCCTGGTGGTCACATATGTGCGACCCCCCTCCCCTTGTGTGACGTCACATATTTTGAAATTTTAAATTTAGAAATTACTAAATTATAACAGGACTTCGAAAATTTTTTTATATATTTCTATTTAAAAACTTTCTTCATAAAATCAACAATAAAACAAATATTTTACAAAATTTACAAAACATAACAAATCAAATTTAATCATCTTGTGTCCATGGACTTTGAACCCATTCCTTGATATTATTTATGACTGGCAGAGCAGTCTCTTCGTTTTCGATTTGGATAACGTTAGGAACATTCGATGTGTCAACATCTTCATCGTTTATCAAACAAATAACTTCCCTGGCACGTCTAGCTGCAATTCCTTGAAGACGAATCTTCGTGAAGGGCAAAACGTCTTGTTGCTCTTATGTGATTGCTTGTGCTGGTTAGTGGCTTTGTATGATGAAAAATATAAACCACAGATTCCACACGATCGTTTAAGTAACTATGCCTCGAAACTGGGGCAATATTATTATATTGATAGAGTTGGTAATATTTTAAAGTTTTTCGTTAGAGTTGAAGTTTAGAGTTTTAAGGCCAACGAGATAAGGCCTGGAAGCGGAAAAGCCACCCTGGCCAATATTCGTATGTGTGTGCCCTATAGACTCAAAAACTACTCGACCGATTTCGCTGAAAATTTCACAGTTTGTTCTTATTAGCGCTGGGAGTGTTTAGAGAGTAGTTTGAATGAAATCCGATAGGTAGCACTGTTGTTTTTGCATTTATTATGAAATAGACTTGGATTATGTTCGTTTGCTTGCATGTGCGAACAATAAGCCCGTCGTGTTTGCGTCAACAATCGGTTGATCGTGTTTTTATATTGCGTCAACAAAGGTGGATGAAATTAATGCTTGCCATAGCAACACTACCGAAGATAAGGCTTGGGCCGAAGCCAACGAAAAAGACAGGCCTCGAAGCGGAAAAGTCACCGTACCATCTGAGTCCGAACAACAATCCAACCTTCATTGTTTCCAACAATCGGAAAAACACTCATTGTTTACATCCAAGATGGAGACAATGAAGATTGGATTGTTGTTCGGACCCAGATGATCAGGTGACTTTCCCGCTTCGGGGCCTGTCTTTCTCGTTGGCCTCGGGCTTGGGCGCTGAAACGCCATTATATTGTTACACGAGGCCTACGAGATAATAAGGCCTGGAAGCGAAAAAGTCACCTGACCATCGGGGTGCTAGCAACAATCCAACCTTCATTGTCTCCATCTTGAATGTTAACAATGAGTGTTTTTTCGTTTGTTGCTAGCACCCCGATAGTCAGGTGACTTTTTCGCTTCCAGGTCTTATCTCGTAGGCCTCGATTGTTAAATCACGTCAGTAGGGAATTGTTAATCGCATTTCCACCAATAATAAGCCCTGAATTTTCCCTACTGAGATGATGTGCCCAGGCCTTATCTTTAGGTGGTTGTTGGCCATAGCCAACGAAAAAGACAGGCCCCACCAACAGCACCATGACATATGGCCTGATAACAGAAACGTCATCATCATTAGTCGGCCATTGTTAGTCCTATTTCTACCAATCGGATTGGATCGAAAAAAACAAAAACACGTTTCAATATTTTCCAAAAAGCTATCCAATGATACAAAACTCTACCCCCAACCCCTGAGGGTTGGAGAGGGGGCAACTTTGAATTCTTAAATAGGAACCCCTATATTCAATAAGTATTAAACATTTTGGACTTTTGATTTTCCGATTTCGGATTCTTAAAGACCATCAAAAAGTAGAATAGGAATATATCTAAGCCAAAGCGGGTATATCTTTGTCTTCATCGAAAAAATTAGGTTCAAAACTTTAAAAGTTCCACACTTTCACTGACTGCATCTCTCAAAATGGTTGGATCAATTGTTGGATAAAACATTTCTCAAATGTTGAGTACAATCTCAAAATACCATTAAAAATAGAGGTTCCTGTGTAATAATTCAATGTTCCCCCTCCTCCACTCTCAAGTGTGCGCTATAGAAAGTAATTATGCTACAATTATCGCTAAGTCGAAACACCTGAAGCTAATTGGATTACCCCCTCAAAGGGTAAATCATGATACACGTCTTTCTTAATTTCTTACCAATGTTTCAAATAACAATTTTCATGGATTTAACTTAAAGAATGGCGGATTTCCATACAAACTTACATCTCCTATTTAACTCCCTTAGGGAATGAATTTCGTAAAATCCTTTCTTAGTGAGTCTCTGCATTATAAATATCATAGAGATCAAGAGCTTCAGCGGCGAAGATGAATCAGTCAGTCAGTCAGGATATGTTATTTTATATTTACAGGTTTAGTAATAGCGAAGCATTGCCGGGTGCGCTAGTTTCCAATAAAAGGAAAAACACTGCTGATTGGTAACATCCAATATGGAGACAATGAAGGTTGGATTGTTGCTAGCACCTTGTTGGTCAGGTGACTTTTTCGCTTGCAGGCCTTATCTCGTTGGCCTTGTATAAATCTAAAGTATTAAAACTCTAAACTTCAACTCTAACGAAAAACTTTAAAATATTGCCAACGCTATCAATATAACAAGAATATAACTCGTAAAACGATTTTCAAATATGCTGAAAAGAAGAATATAAAAATTTGTTGTTTAATATTACTGTAATATTTTTATATACAGCAATGGCGAAAACTGCATGTAAATTTACGTATTCGATTGCAGCGCTCACACGAATCTTTCCAAACGCGCGCGAAATGAGAATGAAATCCTCGCACGTCTAAATGTTTTAAACTACTGGGTCTATGTTCTTTCCACTGCTAGAGAGAAAAACCATTGTTTCAAAGCATTGCCGGGTAAAATCTTTTAAGCATTCCAAGGAGCTTTAGCTCTGACGCAGATGTAATTTTAATATCTCACTTTTACTTCCACTTGGTTTAAATAAACAGTGGAAATACCTTTGATTCTATATGCATTCACGTCATTTTAAAATATAGGCCTAACTTCAATTAGCCATTTTAACAATAAGCCTAATATTAATTAGCCATTTTTAACAATAGGCCTAACATTAATTAGCTAATTTTCACAATAGGCCTAACATTAGTCATTTTAACTCTAGGCCTAACATAAATTAGCCATTTTTTACAATAGGCCTAACTTTAATTAGCCATTTTTAACTATAAGCCTAACATTATTCAGCCATTTTTAACAACAGGCTTAACATTATTTAGTCATTTTAACTATAGGCCTAACGTTATTTAGCCATTTTTAACCATCGCCCTAACATTAATTAACACATTTAACAATAGACCTAACAGCACTGAATTTTAAAATGAAATGAGCACGTGCATCAAGAAAGCTTTATAACGGGCACGTGCTCCAGGCTGCCATCAACAATGCTTAAATGATAAACAAAAAGTAACACTGTATTCACTTATGACTCGTCGGTAGGATTCGATTGATATATTACATGCCCTAAGTTGATATTCTTAACATTAGTGCACGTGCTTGAAGGGGTCCACGAGAGCTTATCAAAAGTTGATATATCGCTGTTAAGTTCTTCCATTTTCACGTTTTCGTGCAAACGATGGCTGGCCAGGCACATAAAGGTACTGATCATGCTTGTATTCTTAGCTAAAGCTCGTAATAAGGGGTCATTGAAGTACTTTTTGGGGGGTCATTTTCTCGGACGTAGCATTTCGAAAATCGAAAAGAATGTCATATTCGTCTTGTGCTCGTCATTCCCGTTCGAATGACATATTACATGCCTTATATTTCCAATAAAAAAATTTAATGGTGGGGTTTGGGTCTCAATAGTCACGTGACTGCTAGACCGATTTCGACGACAAACTAATCAGGTGAGCTCAGGAAGGGTCTCTATCGAACAGCGAAAAAAGAACTTGAAAAAGTTAAAGCATTCTCGAGAAATCGTCGGACATACAGACGGACGGACGGACAGACAGACAGACACACAAACAGGGCGAAACCAGTGTCGAGGCATCGTGGTTCAAACTTCTCAGCGCTTACACTGGGGGCATGGCCGCGTTGTTCATAGATAGACCTTACTTTTATGACTTTAGCACTTTTTGAAAGATATTCCTCTATATCTTGTATATGGGTATTTTAATGCGCCTGTAAAATCTTTGAATATGAATCTTGGCACGTAATCAATATAAGTTTCGGTTCGGAATTTTATTATCACTCCATGAAGTTCCCTAGCTAGTAATTTCAAAGAATCTCCATTTCTTTCAAACTTTCATTCACTTCTCGAATTTAAAAAAAAAAAAAAAGATAAATTTATTCCTCAATCCTGCAACCTGATTGGCTGGCTACACTTCCAAAACATTCTCTCGAATTTGCATGCCAGGTGCCTTTTTTTGGAGCAGTTTTATCATTTTTTTTTTTTTATTTTTATAATTTTTTTTTTGCCTGAGGATTATTGAAGTGACCAGCTGCTCATTTTTATTCTTTTTTTCCCCCTCTAGTTTTCCCCCGTAAATTAATTATTACGTGCGCTTCGAGACACCTGCTATAGAAGCCTGCCAGAAAAAAAAATTTAAAATGAAATAAAAAACTGAATAAAAGAGCTGCATTAATGCATGTATGAATGAAGTCAGCTTTTTTTTTTTATTTACATGTAAAAAAATATTTCTAAATAACTCTACACGGAGGATCCGTTATGAAATCTCAGGCGTAGCCTCGTAACTGGAATTTCTTGATTATTATTATTATTATTATTATTATTATTATTATTATTATTATTATTATTACTTCAGTCAAATGGATAGTTAATTGATAAACTAATCAACGAAAATGTTGACCATCTGGCTTCTGTTTGTTTAAAACAATTTTTTTTTTTTGCATCACCCTCTAAAAAAAGTGACGCCATAACGAGGTCGCAGCCTTGATCTTGTTCTTCATTCAGAAGCGCACTTTTCTAATCCCCCGAGTAATCAATCATTTGCTTTGGTTAAAAATAACGAAAATTGCTTTTTTCTTATTGTCATCCTCGTCATCATTTCTGACCCCCCTCTAAGGACGCATTGAGAAAGTCGGAGACACATTAGTCATTCAGTCAGCGCCAATAATAATAAGAATAATAATACTGTGGAAAGAAGCCTCTTCTGAATATTAAAAGAACCGGCCACTCCATATAGACTTGTTGTTATTGTTATTGTTGTTGTTGTTGTTTGCCTTCAAATCGATTCGCGTCAATTTCAATTCCTTCAAATCGAATTTGGCTGGCGTCCAAGAAAAAACAATTTTTATTTTTCTCTTTTCTAATCTAAGGCCAGCAACAGCCGCCTTTTCTCAACTAATTACAATCATTCCCACGTCAACACCTCGTTATCGCCTTAATCCAATATCATCATCATCATCATCATCGTTTTATTATTATATTACGAATTGGCAATCGTTATAGGTTGCTCGTATAACTCAATTGCTCTCTATAGTAATATCGACTCTTGTATGTGTAATCAGGATACAGGAACTGCAACTAATTCTACTATACACGAAGTTCATTTAATTTAATGGCATCCGTCTTCAGTAGTGCTATGATATTGTAATTAAATTATTAATGTATTTTCCAATAAATAATTTTTTATAAACATTGTGTTGGTTTGGGCATGTGGAATGAATGAGTGAGTGCTGAGCGGGTAACTAAACCGGGATCCGGCCAAAATTATCAGAGCAAAACCGCATACGAAATCCGCAAATGAAGCCTCCGTTTTATAATATTTTTTTTATTAAGTTTTAGCTCATTTTCATCGAGTTATCTGAAAAATATAAACAACGAGGTTGTTCCAAAACAAATGTCAAATGTGAATTACTTCGCGGGGGGAAATTCATTAGCCACTTCCCCTCACAACGGGGATGGGGTGGGGGGCTTTGAAATCTTAAATAGGAACCCCTAATTTTAATGGTATATCCAGACTGTGCACAATATTCGAGAAATGTTTTATTCTTGGTGTTTTTTCAATTGATCCAACCGTTTAGGAGATAGAGGCCCTCAAAGTGTGGAACTTTTAAAGTTTTCAACCCAATTTTATCGATAAAGTTTGTTTTGTTTGATCACATATTGGACATTGAAACTGAAACACCTTCGCAAATAGCACTGGTTACCCCCAGGGCTGAATAGAACCTTCTGCTAGGTAATTAATCGTATGCATATTAATGAATCACGTGTCAGAGGTCTTGGTAGTCACTCCAGTAGAAAAGTTCGATAGTAAGCTTCAAATTATCTGTGCAGAGCGCTATAATGGGAGACATATCCGACTTCAAAAGAGGGCAGATTGTTGGGGCGCGTCTAGCAGGTGCATCTGTGTCCAAAATTGCCACACTTTGTGATGTCTCACGTGCTACAGTATCCAGCGTGATGTGTGCATATGAACAGGAAGGACGAACCACGTCCAGGAGGAGCAACTGCAGGGGAAAACGGAAGTTGTCGGAAAGAGACGTCAGGACATTGACCAGGATTGTTGCACGAAAGCGGAAAACCACCGCAGCAGAAATCACCGCAGCAGAAATGAATCCACACCTCCAGGAACCTGTGTGCACGAAGACAATCCGTCGTTACCTGCATAAATCCAACATCCATGGCAGGGTTGCTATACCGAAGCCTTTCATCAGTAGTACAAATGCCTCCAAGCGGGTTCAGTGGTGCCGGACGCATAAAACCTGGACGTTGGATGACCTCAAACGCGTCATATTCTCGGATGAGTCCAGCTACACTGTCTTCCAAACAACAGGGAGGGTATTCGTCTGGAGGAGCCCCTCTGAGGCCTACAACCCAGACTGCTTGACACCCACAGTCAAACACGGAGGTGGATCAGTAATGGTCTGGGGTGCAAATTGTGCAGGACCTCTATCGATCCTTCCCAAGACGTGTTGCTGCTGTGCTGGCTGCCCACGGTGCCCCAACACCTTATTAAATAAAGACTTTGGATTTCTACCAGATGTTTCAGTTTCAATGTCCAATACCTGTATGTGGACTTGGATAATATAATATGACGTCAGCCCCTAGCCAACGAGAAAAACAGGCCCCGGCGCGGAAAAGTCACCTGATCATAGTAGTCCGGCCAACAATCCAACGTTCATTCTTTCCAACAAACGAAAAAATATCAATTGTTAAAGTCCAAGATTAAAACAATGAGGGTTACATTGTCACTCGGACTAGTATGGTCAGGTGACCTTTCCGCGTCAGCCTGTATGACGTATGAGTTTTAGACTTATCTCATGACTGATACTGCTACCGAAGCGCCATCTGAACAAAAAACGCACAAATAGCCCAAATTCATTATGATTCGCCCAAAAGTCGCATGCTTTTGATTTATTCGCAAAAAAAAAAAACCGCAAAGCGCACAAATCAAATTTTAGGCGCAAATGGGCATTAAAAAACGCCCAATTTGTGGTTAATCGCCCAATCTGGTCACTCTGCTTCCAACATCTCGTGGAATCAATGCCACGAAGATATTTACCGCAGTATTAAAGGCAAAAGGTGGCCCAACGAGATACTGACAGGGTGGTCATAATAATATGCTCACTCAGTGTATACTGAGCGGGAATTCTTGCAAGCCTCGTATGCCAGGACAAGGTAAACCTGAAGTTTGTTCTTATCTATAGGAAATATGTGACATAAATACCGTAACAAGAATTATTTCAGGGGGGGGGGAGGCGGCTGCTAAATACTCCAGACCTAGGGGTGCTTCTACTCCACCATATAGAGGAGAAGTCTCCAGCGCGCTTCTAACCCGCAACCCGAGAGACTCAGAAACTGTAAAACCTACGCCCCAACGCTCCCGGTTACCGGCTCGGTTTCCTTTGAAGGAAATTTATGCAAATGTGGAATTATTTTATATTGTAGATTGTTTAAAATGTTTCTCCAATCGTTATTTCTAGGATGTGGTTAAAAACACCCACGAGACAAGTCCAAACTGGAAATCCATTTGAGGCGGAAACGTATGAAATAAATTATTGCATTACGTGAGCATATTTCGCTCTCTTTGTCTCCTTTTTTTATTGTATTATTGTTATTATTAATATAAAAAACAAGTTTTTTGTAGCATTTTTTCCGATCTACCCCTACACAAAGCTCACCGCCCCATCTGCTGAAAGCTTTTATCTTCCATTTAAAACAAAGTTGGTTTTTCTTAAGACGGTGCGTTTGTTGTCTCTAGCTCAGACCTCACGAACCGTCCCGTTGACACGGCAGCAAAATGGATTATCAAATAAAAAATAAAATAAATTCCAAACGAGTGACAAGTCCAGTTGGCTTCTTAGTAACCAGCGCTGGTCGGTTGCCAACAACATTTGTTTCACCCAAAGACATAAACGCCAGGAAATGCGATAGTATCAAGCTAAATAGAGGGGGGAAAAATCGACGCAACACCAACTTTTGTAGAAAATGGAATTCACACGCAAAAAGTGTATGTATGTATGTATGTGTGTGTGTTCAATTACTTTTGTTCTTCTAATGATACGTTTTAGTGGAACGACTCCATTATCTTTATGGCGTTCGGGGTGAGAAATGGCTCGACCGTCGGAATGTATCTTTGTCGATTATTAAGAAGGACATTGATTTCCCGTCCCCTTTTGTTCAGTTCTATCCACTCTGCATGGGCAAGGTCCAAGGAGCTATCCAGACGCATTAACGGCCCATAAACCGACATAGAAATAGCCTTTAGACCCTTTGCTCACCAATCGATTCAGAAGGAAATCGCGTGAGAGGCGTTTGCCGTGTCTTTTGAGATAAAGGCGCTTTAAATACCTAACTGAGCTCAGGTATGGATCGGAAAATGTAAATAGGAACATTTGTAAACAAGATTAAACGTCGGATATAAATTTTTCATGACACAGATCGATTGACAGGAAATGAAAGCATTTGGCGAGTCTATTTGTTCCAATCAATGCATTAGTATCGCGATTCACGTGTTGCCGCCTTTAACAGTACAAAGCCGCCTTTTGGTATCGATCTTGTTCTATAACATTTGGTTGAAGAGTTAAACAAATTTTGACCAAATATTGGATTGCAAATACAATACTCATTTCCAAAAAAGTTGGGACAGTGCAAAATATATAGAAAAAACAAAAAGGGATGATGTAAAGAAACTTTCTCGCGAATACAAAATAGCAGATACGTTTATGAAATGACATAAATATACTGTGTGCACCAAAACAGTTTGTATCGTGGCCGGGACGTTCATTTTGAATGGAGGTGTTGCAACACGTTCCAAAATAGTAGGGACATACGTTGTAGAAAGCGCCCTTAGTAGTGGAACCTTCCGAATTGTTCGGGAATAATCTAGAATGATGACGTCGTACTACATTCCGTAGAAATAACAGTTGCCATCTGTCGTTCAGGTAACTTATTCGGAACGATGGGTCGAGGCAAGCCAGTT
>JAHWFO010097533.1:0-18962 GCA_023313115.1 Rhysida immarginata
CCTTCATCAGTGAGTGAATCAAAATGAAGGATTTGTGAAAGGATTTGTGAAATCCGAAATGCGCATCTGAGAAAATAAAAAGAATTGATGTGGATTAGTGTTTTCGTTTGTTCCATTTTTTATACGTCGGTATCCACAGTTTCGGCAATTATTCCTGTAATTTGACGTTGAATTTAAAAAAAATTAATGAACGTATAAGTACTGCTGTTCATATTTTATCAAAAACTGATAATCATAAAAAACCTTAAGTTTCTTTTTAATTATCTTTAAAAAATAAATCCAATTCTCTAATATAAAACGTTTTTTAGGCAAATGTGAAAAAAATTACGACACCGTATAGTTGAGTAATCAGGACCACATATAAAGTATCAATTTATGACTCTATAAGTGAATTCCTTTTCTTATACAAAGTTTCAACTTTAGATATCATCCGAGTCATCAGATTGACCTCACAGCTACCAAACGCCATCCGATGGCGCAAACATCCGGCTACAAAAGTCCATGAATGGTTACGCATTGCAAAACATGATAGACAAAACTTGAACTCCTTGCTCGGTTTCTCCGTAGCTTGAATAATTATTTCCCGTTTAACTCTGTAAATAAGTAGTATGGACTTCTTTATGATTTACGGACGATTATAATAGAATGCAAAGATCCCACCTGTGATATAACTAGAGACTTTATTTCCTTGTTCGATAACAGTATAAAAAATATGATTGTCTTCTTTACTATTTTTGTATAATTTATGCTATTTTTAAGGCCTTTTAAATAAATAAAATATTTTATATACAAAAAAGTATATAATAAATGGAAATATACGAGGGTTGGGGTATAATTCATAGTAACTATTTTATTTCTCAGACCTAAGGGATAATATCACAAAACGTCATAATGTCTCAAGGAAATCGTGCATTCGTAGTACGTTTCCATAGCACTATATGGCACTATGATTTTCTGTCGGTGCACAGAGAGGAATGTTAAATCAGGTCTTAGTAAACCGCCGTTCAGGATGCATGTAACCCGAACTGAACAACGCTCGCATATAAAATAGCCGTTCTCTATTCTAATTTCTGTTACTTATTATGGAACATGAAATCTATAATAAATCTTACAAAGAAACCCTTTCAAACTGATAGCTTCTCCTAATCCCTGATAAGTTGATTTTCACGAAGTTTTTATTTGAAAATACCTGATCTGAGAAGAGAGAGATCGAGCGAGAGAGTTTTGTGTATGTGCTATGTGTCGAGGGGCTGTTGTTTTCCAGAATCATGAAACACAACATTGCAGCTTTTATGATTCTGTAATATGAAACCTGTAATGTTACCTCAACTACCTTAACAAACAGGAGGAGCAAAATGTTGTCGAGTTTTTAAATGTCCGATAATTTCGTCTATTCCTTGTCCTTTTATCTGTATATTTCACTTTTCCACCCACGCTCGAATTCTCACAGAAAAACATAGTTGCCATGAATTATGCCCCCAACCGTGTATAAAAATTGTGTCAATGAAATTCACACAAACGAAATTTTGTTTTTATTAAAGCTTTGACGTTCGTTTTTATCAAAACATTTAGTCATCATGATCGACTTCCATTATATTATTTGTAATGTGATGTAAAATCATTGGAAAGAAAGGCGAGCAAAAAGCGCGTAGAGCAACACATTCCAAGAGAGGTGGAGAAATTAGGTGAGGGATGAAGGCAGAACATTCGGTGATGTTCTAGTGCTCCAACCACAAGATTCACCTTAATACACGAGCGGTGTTCAAATGTGACTTGCACTTTATTTTTTATAAAATTGGGAAACTACAAAAAAAACGCACACACCAGTTATTTTTCAAAAAACTCTCCTTGCTTCTGTACTCATTTTTCCAGCGTTCTGGGAGCATCAGGATACAGGTTCTGTAGAAATCTTCAGGCTGATGTCGAAAGTACGTCAGGTCAGCTCTTTTCACTTCCTCATTGGAGCCGAACCTCTGCCCTCTTAAGAATTCTTTCAATGGTCCAAAAAGGTAATAGTCGCAAGGGGAGATTCGGGCTGATTAGGAGTCCCATTTGAGTTCTGTCGGTGTATCCATAGTCAGTTTGGCTTTGTGTGATCTGGCATTGTCTTACAGAAAACAAACACAACTGGTACGGAGTCTTGGTCGCTTTTTCCTTAAAGTCGGCTTCATGGACCTCCTGAAAATATCACTGTAGTTCGACAGTGCATTTATGGTTCGACGTTCTTCCAGAAAATGACATGAATGTCCCAGAATACAGTCGCCAGCACATTCGTTGCCGACGGTGTCATCTTGAATTTCTTGGGTCGTGATGAGCCACTCCATGCTCGCACGCTTCCTTTCAGGTAGACGGTGATGAATCTATGTTTCGACGGTGGTCACAACACGCCTTAGGAAGCTGTCACCTTCCCTGTCGTATCGCTGCAGCAGCATGGAACCGATATCCACCCGGATGGTTTTGTAATCCTCGGAGACTTGCTTAGGGACCCATCTGGCACATATCTTGTTGAATTTCAGCTTATCGTGGATGATGGCCTCCACACTGCCAATGCTGATGTTCAGTATTAAAGTCAATTCTCGGAATGAACCGCCTGATGTCCCTTATCAGCTCATTTGTTCATGCGATGATGCCATCATTGAGAGTAGTTGCTGGCCTTGCCTTATGAGGTTCACTGCCGGTGGATACTCGGCCACCTTCAAACTTTTGGCACCAAGCAAAGACGGATGATCGAAACAAACATGACTCCTGAACTTTTGGCGTCTTCCACTACAATAGGACATGAAGATGCTAACCTAAGGATCTGTGTAATGTTGGCTACAAGTGACTGCGTGAGATGCTTAAATTAACAAAATGTATTTACTGTATGGCTTTAGACCAAGTATATACAGTGTTGTGGACTAACTTACAATATAATAATTATCAAGACAATTAGTTCATAACAGATGAACTGGACATCAGAGAAATACTAGAAAATTAGGTACATACAAAGCTCAGTATTGGCCGAGGCCTTCGTCTCAGGGAAAAAATAAAACAAAACTTGGGGAAATAACCTTCACCTTTGTTTCATTAACATATATTTATGCACTCTTTATGGCAGGGAATGACGTGCGGTTTCTTGCTTTATATATTTCATGTTTTTCCTTCTCACAAACTTAGACTATAGTTCATATCTAAAATAGTAAAACAACTATAACAGACCAAGCTTGCATAGTACTTTTACAGATTTATGACATTGCGTTGTGTTTAACGTAAGTCACATTTAGTGAGTAGACACACTGTCTACATCATTTTCCCACCAAATATAAGTTAATGAAGCATTAAACATGGGCTCCAAGAGAAATAACAAGGTCCACTAGAGGAAAAAACAGTTTCAGTAACACAGACTGGGTCAATCAGGGCAATCCAAAGACTACCATTACGCGGTTCTATCTTCATGACATTACTGGAGAATATGAGCCCTTGGCATCAGAGCCATCATTCCAGTTGCAGCTGACCATAACACATAACTCATCTGTTAAATTTCTGTTAAGGCACAGTTACAGTTTGCAGCCAGTTGGCTTAACATAGGGATGAAATTCAATTACGACCATGCGGAAACTCACCCCTGGATCCAATAAGACATACATGAGAGAATGTGACAATCTTATACAGGCATCTCCATTATGTAAGTCATTCAGCTCTCCATGATTTGCAGTTGCGTGTTCTAAAAGAGAAGACTCAAACACATAGTTTAGAAGTTCGCCATGATGCCGTATTGGCTACAAGCTACTCGCCCTCGAGATAATTGGCACATAAATATCTAATAAAGCTACTGAACCTTCTAATCCATATAATTAGTCACTGCTTCATACGACCGCCTTTATTCCAATGATTCAAAGACGTACTGGGTAATTTAACCCATACTGGACAGCTCTTCACATCTTGCATCAGTAACATCGCATGATTCCATTTCTCAACTAGTCTCTTCAACTTCTTATTACCTAAAAAAGTAGCAAAACTCTACCCATGGTAACGTAAATTTTTGCAGTCCCATGCAACAACAATGCCTCACCAAGATATGTTTGATTGTTTAAACATCTGAAGAAACTAAGTCCACTGCTAAGCAAAATAAAACAAAAATATAAGCAAAGAAAACAGAATATTTTCTGCTTTTTACACGTCACAAACTATCTCTGAAGTTACTGATTAATTTCAGATGCTTTCATACCTTCCTTATAGAAAAACTTGAAGATTATTAGTCGTTCCACTTTGGTCGACACATCGCTATCCGCCTTTTTGTTTAAACAAACAGTCGTTTGTCATGGCAACCGGATGAGTGGTGCTGCTTTTGCATGAGAGGCGGTAACTGCCATCCCAACGATGAAAGTTCAGTTTTTTATAAAAATGAAATTTACAAAAAATAAACTCCAGGTCAAATTTGAACGCCGATAGATGGCGCTGGCAGAGTAATGTCAGGGGAAAAACCAAAAATGGATTCGTGAAACACAGGAATGTTGTTAGCCAAAAGGAAACAATAGAGTTCAAGGATTTACGAAAACTTTATTAGCGAAAAGACAAGAATACGTGTTTACAGAGACAACTGTGATAATGCCAAAAACAAAAAACAGAGCTTCATGGAACAAACATCTTACTGATGATTAATACAGAAGTTGTTCGATATGCCCTCCGCCTTGTTCCCCTACTAATTGGAAGGGCAAATTGGCATGCTCCACAACAGATCGGAGGGTATCAGTACTGATGCAATGGATGTGAACCCTACCAGCGCCATCTATCGGCAGGTTTTGGAACTGTTTTTATTTCCTCGCCAAACGAAATTCTAATGCCTCACGAAAGATCTACTAAATTATCAGGCCATTCTGACGAGTAGTTTTCAAATTACCGGTTTTTGAAATCGTAACTTTAATTATAATCACCCTGTATATTGTAACGGGGTGCGTTTTGGCACGAACCATTGCGGCGTTCGGCAATGAAAAGTATCGGGTAACTATACGAATTTACCAATATAACCAGGGAGAAGTTAACTGCAGGTTTCGCCTAAATTAATATAACACGTTATCACACCGTCTTGGTTGATCCCTCCTAGGAGTGATGGAAGGGAAGAAAGTAATTTATTAAACTGAAGTAATGTGCAGAAGTTTTCATACAAGGTAATAAACACTTCCTTAGCACTCACCAATCTAGGGTCAATTCAAAAATAAAAAATTGAGCAAACATTGAAAGAACATTAACAAATTAATAGTCAATAACTAGCTGTGCCTTAAAATAAACATCGATAACTTATGCTTTATATGTTGAATTCTATTATATATCTGATTATTTAAAGCATACTTCGATGTTTCGCCATCTGGTGGACAAAATAATAGCGGGATCGCGTTTAAACGGGAGTGTCATAATTTATGACTCATGACCTCTTCATGAAACCATGGCCCAATTAGTAGAGGTGTCGACCATAACAGTCGAGGTTCCTTGTTCGAATCCAAGACGCAGAATTTTTCCATCCATTTTTCTAATTAATATCATTTACCTGATGCTTGCAGTTTGCTCCAGTTTAATTTCTTTATTTCCTAACATTTTATCAATTGTTGGAATTGCAGTGAACACAGACACAAACGATCAATTACATCCATCGCCATCCAAGAAGAGAATTTTGGAATTGTTGAATTTTTAGTTAAACAAATGAATTTTTAAAGGTCAAGTCACATAAATTTACGGCCATAGCCAGGGTTGAAAAAACGTCAGAGCAAACTATTGTATAATTTTCATTCTATTTCCTCCCATTTTCGTAGCCATACATGTTATTCCACACATTGTTTCTCCGGCACTATGGTGAACTCGCTCAACTATACACAACATTCCAACACGAACCGGGGAGAACTGTTAGAGGGCCATCCATTAGGAACAGTTTAAAAAAAAAATTTCGGTTTTTCTATATGAATTTTTACTGTTTTAATGTGTTAATTTTTACTGTATATTCCCATTCAGATATTGCAAACTTTCGTCAAAAAAGAGCCCGAGCAACGCCGGGTATATCAGCTAGTAAGAAATAAAGATCATTATTATTCGGGCATGAGCATAGTTCAATCTCGACCTTCAAAGATTTGAACATGTCCTCAAACGGAGAACACGATGACGGTCAAAGTTTTAGTAAGTATGTAACACTTCAATGCATCTGTTCTCAGTATGGCCTCTATTTCTATTCAGTTCTATTTCTATTCTTCGCTTAAGTGCCCTCCGGTGAACAGAGTCGTGGCTCTCTAGGCCAACCGTCTAACTATTTTTCTTATCTGTAACAATCATTATGCAGGTAACTCTTACCTGTCGGATAAACTTATTATATCTAATTCTTTATTATTATTTTTTCTTTTTCTTTATTACAGGTAAGATCATCGCAGGTAAGTATCTGGGAGTTGTTGGATACATTTTCCTTTTTATCGCTCTCAGTAAGCATTTACAGATAAGATTGCTCCATTCTGTCATAATCACTAATTTCACCGACAGTAACTATTTTTGCGTACGAACCGTTTTAGTTTGCACAGTCCATGAGCTTAATAACCCTTTGTCTCTTTCATCCCTAAGTTTCTTCTTTTCGTACTGGCCAAGGAACTCCACGGACCAGAAGACAATGCGTTCGTCTGATTTCTAGTTTTTCGCGCCAGCAAGGGGAAGGGAAGGAAAATATGTAAACCTATTCCAACAATTATTGGGGAAAGAGGAAACCTCGAAACGCGAGATTACTTTTCCGAAGGGGAAGGAGAATGGTTAGTAGGGTTCTTACTGACTACTCGTTTTGCTGCAGAGGTCCATTTCAACGGCCTCTGAGTAACTTTACATCGCTATTCGGCGCGGATTGTAAGATCTCCGAACAAACAGGGCGTGGTTTTTTCTGACTGCATTCTTAGGTCCTGGGGCGATGTGCACTTTTCACTCTATAAAGGAATAAAGAAAACAAAATACATCAATTAAGGTTTTCCTTGGGTGGCTGTTACCTAAATACTATGTCTATTTCCAGATGTACGTCGAGTCTCGCTGCTTTGTTACTGTTCATGGGGATTTCGAGGCTCTTTTACTAGGCATCTCTTCTCCTTCGCGCTGAGGCTTCACTTTGCTGCATTACATCAAACTTCAATGAATTGCGTCTGCATTGGAAAATTTCTTTTTTTCCCAAGAGTTACACGTTCTCTTTCTCGAGCTCTTTTTATGGGCTGCTTTTTCTCCATTAACCCTGAAATGGAATGACAATAGCTCTATCGCCGCTAACCGTCATCAAGACCGGTTATTTTTCTCCGGTTATTTTTTGACTGCATCTGTTTCTCTTCATTCGTATCCGTCGTTGTAAGCAACCATCTGAATTTCACTAACATACTGTCCGGGACTCAAAAGAAGATCTCTGAGTTGCACAATTCCACCTCTACAAGCCAGAAACGTATGGGTCAGTTCATTTCTAAAAAGGTTGGACAGGGATATTGCAATTGTTTTCATATTTTTCTCCGGCATTTGTTACATTTTCTCCTGCGTCGCATGTTGTCTTTCTTCGTGTCTGCATTGTTTTTGTTGCGCGCGTGCATTAGACAACATTTGCCAGAGAAAAATATGACAACAGTTGCAATATCCCTATCCAACCTTTTTAAAAATGAACTCACCCTAACGTTTCTGCCGTGTAGTTGTGGAATTGTGGAACTCAGAGGTCTTGAGTCCCGGACAGTAATTTCAGTCTCTTATGAGTGTTACCTCAAACTCATCGTTTCATCGTTTTAAGCTTATTCATTGTTGGGGGGCTATGTCCATATCACGTTTACGAAGATATAAGCATTTCTTCCGAGCTCGAATAAATGACCTTTGAACATCCTGCTTCACAGCACAAAAGGTTCATCAAGGGGATGGGGACAGGAAAGGAAACCATAACGTCCGAATTGCAAGAGGGCGTTACAGGTTATATTTGTAACTATATGCATATATACGTCTTCCTTAAGTTATCTGCTACTCAGTAATTTTTTTAAGTTTATATACATATTGCTAACTGGTTTGTTTTTTTTTGATGGTTTAGTCTCTTGCAGTACCCTTCTAAAATAAACGCTTAGCGTAGCCGCCTTCCATAGTTGTTGCGAGTGATGCTTCATATGAAGAAAGAAAAGACGTATATTGATTATCCTCATTGGTGTCTACTTAAACCCCAGAGACCCGTTGAGAATCTATGGCAAAATCATTTTAAATTAGCAGAGTCTATACATAACTGAATCATAGTTATACTGTTGCATAACTGATCAGTTATTTTTGTTTGTTTAATTCGCGGACTGTACTAGAAGGAATGTTGGGAAAATTGTATAAGTCAAGTTGTATTATTCTATCTACAGACCGTATTAATAATGTTAATTATTAATTGTGGTGATATTGATTCTATGTCCTGAGTAAAGATTTGTTCGATAATCATACAAAATTTTCTGTGTGTTAGCAGAAGTTGTTTAGCAGCAATATTATTTAAAAATTTTTTTTGTAATTTTACGTAATTTTTTCAATTGTTAAATGAAGTTAATTTGCTGATACCTTAAAGTACACTGATTGGAAGAAAGTAATTGGACACTTTCGATTTTAAACGTTTTGTCGCATATCTAGAAAAATACTTGACTAATTATCCTGAAATTTCAGGGGTGTAAAGAGTATGTTACACCTTATATATTTCAGCGAAAGTTTTGTCCCGAAGGCAAATAGGGGACCAGCAACGAAGTGAACCAAAAATAATGTTTGGGATCACCCTGAAAAAAATAACGCTTGAAATGCGTTGTAGCTTTAGCATAGGATTAAAAAGCTTCTTTTACTTATCCGTGTATATTTATATGAGAATAGCACGTATATTCATGGAGATATAAAGATTTCTTTAAAAATTTGAATTGTTTTCGTAAGTTTTTTGTTTATAACATGCTGCGTATTCAACCCAATGCAATGCCATTTTCATGAAACTTGACAAATTATAATAGAGACAATACCCTGCAATTAGAATATGAAAATATTAAATATTTGATGAAATATGAGCATATTTGCTAAATAATGTTTAACTGCGCATGTTCTAGATTTACCAAAATGTCTTTTACATAATTCTTAGCCAAATGTATAGAGCTACTCTTCTAAAAATCCCAAGCAAATATCGTAAAAATTCAGAAAGATATCGTCGATAGAATGAGTTGAATTTCAGTCGCTCTCAAAAATAAACGAAACGATAAGGGGTGTTCTCCAAATTTTTATTTTTGGACCGGACACCAGTAACTAAGTTCTTCTAATGCTGATATGAAGGCATATTGATTTCATCTCAGCACAAGGAGAAGAACTTCCAATCAGTGTATATGCTCTTTGTCATGGATTAACCTACTTTTAATCTTCCACTTTAATTTACGCACTTCTGCACCTGACATTGAGAGTTACGTTTTGTACGTTTTTGTATTTGAGTATCGGTTTAGCAATTCAATGACCATGTTGAGTGCTGGGATTGCTGTGATACATTTCCTGTCCTCATCATGTTTTTCTTGCACTTGTCAAACTGTAGGTCAATGAGATCTTTTTATAAGGATAAATTGTACCTGAGTAGCAAAAACTTCTCCAGAAGACAGATCTGGTGAATTACACTGTGTGGGTGCTTAATGCCACGGCTTTGAAAAAGTGACCTCCTAGATCTCTGCAACTCTATTGGCAGCAAATGGCTCAGCGAGATGGATGAGTCTTAAGCCACCTAAGCACGACCTTTGTATCATTTACAAGAATACTTTCCAATTCACAGTTAATAAACAGCCTTTCACTATTTTGTACCATTTTGTTAATAATTTGCAATAGACAATTCCAATCTTGGTAATGAAATTTGCGCATCCCGTGTTTTGGCACACTACAAATGATTTTTTACGTCACCTTTTACGAGGAGATATCAGAAAGTAACACCATTTATTTTTTCAAAGAAAATTACAAAACATGCAGGTAAAGAACTAATTGCAGCTGAAAGTACACGACTTTATCTACTTCTCCCCATAAGCACCTTGACGATTTACACATTTATCCCAATGCTGCACCAGTTTAGGGCATCCCAGTTATAGAACTCCGTTGGCTATCAATACAGCCAATGGCCCATGGCAGATGTGAGTTCCTCGTCAGTCTCAAATCTGTGACCACCCAAAAATCTCTTCATGGGACGAAAGAGGTGGTAGTCCGAGGCACTAAGTCTGGACTATAGGCTGGATGTTCCTGAACCGAAACGGACCAGTTTTGCTTTGACGACGTTGGCCATTTACAGGCGTGCGTTCTCATAAAGAAGTCGCATATCGTTTCCTCTTTCTGGTCGCTTATCCTGAATAGCACGCCGCATTTTATTCAACGTTTCACCCACAAGGCAGGAACTCTGCAAGTAGGATGCCGTGCATATCCCAAAAAACTGTAAGCATAATCATCCGAGCTGAAGGAGAAACTTCCAAGTTTTTTGCGAACCGGAGAATGTGGATGCATCCAAACAATGCTTGCAGTTTTAGGCTCAGGAGTAAAGTGCAAGATTCAGATGCTGCAGACAGCACGGTATTCTCGTTGTTGGTCTATTCTGGTGTCACACTTTTTGAATCCAACGCGAACAGAATTTGCGGTATCCAAGCATCTCATGCACCATATCCCAAGAAGTTCCATAGGATATGTGAAACGTTTCCACTCACTTCTTTCAAGGAAATGCGACTTTTCTCTGATTTTCTTTTTAATGTCCTCGAAAATGGCTGTGTTGCCCATTTCGCTGTTTATGGTCAAAGCTAACTCTTCCTTCCGAAACCTTTACACCATTTGCGCTCATTAGAATAGTCCAGACAGTTGGCACCATAAACTTATCCCCATGAATTTCAGTAAGAAACGTTTTGCGGAAAGAAATATAATAGCTCGATGTTCTTCCACTGTAGGTGATGTAATAGCGGCGGCCATTTGTAAAACGATTGGCATCATGAAGTGCGCATGCGCAGGAATAATTCTTCTTATGCTATGTCTGTGCTTGTAGTCAGCCTTCTTTTTGGCTTTGTTAACTTTTACACAGCGAATATATTTCTTCCGTTAAAAAATAAATGGCGTTACTTTTGAAATCTCACAGATCAGTGTAATTTACGTAAAAAAATTGCACCTTATGCTTGACCGGATGCATCGCAAATTACATGCAACTGTAAATACTTGTTTCGCTGAATAAAGTAACTTGGAATATGTATTTATGTACACCCAATTCTAAAAGCGTTTTCACATAGGTGTTCGGCATCCTTGTAATACCGGCTTTTGAAAAAGTTCCTAAGGGCCCCCGCAAATATGACAGAACTACATGTGAGGGCCCTACACATGTGAGGGCCCCCGCAAATATGACAGAACTACATGTGTGATGCAGTTAACACGGTTTTTATTATCAGAATTGATACTTGTGTGTATAGTGAAACTCCATCTAACCTCAACCCAACTGCGATTGGCCTTCTCACCATGCGTATGATTACACTAGCAGAGGACCCGGCGTTGCCCGGGATAATTACGCTTATAGGTAAACAGAACAACCTCAAAAAGCTAAATTAAACCTCCAAATTGCTTAAATAATAACTCAATCACTACAATATAAAGCGAAGGGACTATCCATTTTAAGAAAAATCCGAAATACAGGAATTTACCTCTTCACTGAAAAAATCCATTCTACGTGATATACCGGGACTTGATTTACCGAAAAAAATATTTTTAAGGGCTCACAATGGATGGACCTCTCCAAGGATGCCTTCTAGTCTAAATAATTTTTTACTCACGTAATCTTACTTTAGATGTACACATGATGTTGTTACAATTTCTTTTCTTCTTTCGATGTGTTGAAGCAAAACTAGTATTTGTGTTGAACTGAATTCCCTAGCTTCTCTAAACAATGGAAAATGGCGGCAGTTGAATGACTCCCTAATATGTAAAGACAATGGCTGTGGCAAGGATGAAGAAATACAGGATGGGAAACTCCATTGTTTAGAGCGTCAGTTTTTTTTTTCACTGACGCTCTCTGGCCATTTGCGTGGGCATTACTATCTGTATAGCAGACGACCACACATTGCCTTATTAATTTCGATGGCTCAGTGTTTGTGTGATCGCCTCTGATGCCCTTATACTCTGTCCAACGAAAGAAAAACTGGGCGTCTCCAGTTAAATTTCCAATTTCAATTGTTAACGATTGTTAATTTTACTTAGCAACAATGTCTAACAATTGAAATCGGAAAATTAATTAGACACGCCCAGTTTTCCTTTCGTTGAACAGAGTATAGATGTAACTTCAATCCCGGCCGAGGACGACGAGGATTTTTTCATGGGTAAAATCCTGTGATCACGCGCGCAAGAAAGTGGAGAGCAGCGCAGTCAACGCTAGAAGCAGCAAGATTACGACACAGACAGGCAAGGCAACGTTTAACTAATGCAAACAGAGGTCTTCATCTATTAGTAAAACAACAAAGAATTTAAGTAAGGCGGCGATTAATAGCAGCATCATTTAAACGCCTTGCATTTGAATACGATCCAAAATTGAGTATCATTACATTCAAAAATAATTATTGGAGATATAAATAAGTTATATCAATTTTGTCATGCAATAAAATTTAAAACTGAATCTCCTGGAATGTGTTGCGGTGCCAGAAAAGTTGTTTTACCAGAATTGCATCCACTGCCTGAACCATTAAATTCTTTATTAATAGGTGATACTGCCGATTCCAAATTGTTTCTACGAAAAATACGGAAATTCAATTCTTATTTCCAAATGACATCATATCACGTACTTTTCTTAAGCAAAATCTGATTAAGTGATAGAGAGAAGACGAGGGGAAGACTTGTAAAAGTTTCAAATAATATTTAATGATTTCTGTTAAATTACAGAATGATCTAAGTACTTTCTTTTGACAAGATTCGATTATTTTGACAAATTCCAATAAAATAATTGTCCATAGATTCTTGTTGCGGTTGATTTCCTTACTCCTCCTATCGAACTCAGATGTGATGCAATGGTGCGTTGCCAGGCTATCACTACTGGTAGACTTGGGCCGAATGGAGCTGGGATGCGAATCGGTGAATCCTCCTCTCCTAAGATACCGGTCCCGTTGCTGTCGAGTTTCGCCTGCCTCGTAGCCGTGAAAGCTAAGCGCGACTCGCTGCGAGAGATCTCTTCGCGGAGCGCGCTTGCGAAACGGTGATCGTCTTGGCGGGTCGACGTCGTCTCGATTGTAACCACCGGAACCTCGGCGTAGACGGAGCACGATGTCCTATCTGATGTCAATCTGGGCGTGGTCACTTCGGGAATATCCTCCGTGTTCTCGGAAGCTTGTGATGGCGTCTCGTTTGTGCGATGAGGCTCGTTTCCGATCCAAAGATCGTCTCGCAGTGGATGAGCGGCGGGGTATGGGTCGTCCGGTCGCTCGGAATCAGTCGAACGTACGATGTCGTCTATTTGGGCCTGATTCGCTGGATTCCACTTCACCGTCGCGCCTTCATCGGAACTCGCATTTTGTATGAGGTCAAATCTGGGCTCGTTATGGTCACTGTAGCGTTGGATGATTTCGCTGTCATCCGTTTGAGTGCCTAGATCCCTCTTCAAAACAATAGTCACTGAATCGTTATTTTGATACCCTTTGACGGGATTGTAATCCAAGTTATTACCACACAAATTCAAAGTCAAATCAAAAGTATTATCCAATTGAATATTTTCACTTGCCTTGCGTTGGCGATGGAAATTCCTGTCTCTATGTCGAGTCCTTCGTCCTGCCGTGTCGTCTCTCGGGAAATTAGCGTTTGTATTCTCGCTTCTCCGGGCTTGGTGTCTATCGTCAGCGGGCTGCCCTCCTTGGCTCGAGATACATTTCAATTTTCCGACTTGACGAACCTGGTATCCGGCACTGGGCTTTCGCTGCGCCTGATGCTTACGATCCGCATTGCCCGGGTTTCCATGTAGACACATTCGTTTGTCCGCAGCGGCCTTCTTTCCTATCGGCTTCGGCGTGGCGGACCTTTTTCCTGTAGACTTTTGTGTGGCTGCTGTTGGAGCTGAGGCAGATGGTATTGCCTCAGCGGACGCCTAATCAGAAGATCTTAATTGCTGCTAAATCTAGGCGCCCAGGCGCACATGCAGTAAGTGGCGGGCAGCCCATAAAGGGCTGCGCGACTTAATCAAACGCCTCAAAAACGAGGCCCGTCCACATCTGACGAGGAATCAGAAGGCCATCGGGAAGGTGAAAAGGAAAGTCTGGTCTCCTCCGATGACCTCGCATAAGCACTTAGATGACGTATAGCGCTTTTTAAACGTAACCGGACCTATCCGTGACCATTCAAGGAGCAGAAAAGAACGAAGTTGAACGGCCACTTTCCTCCATACGATCGACGTAGATAGAGGATGGCCCTGCGATCGACTCCAACGAGTTAACCAGAGTTCTTTATTTATGAAGACGATCGCAACGGCTAGATCCGGTTTTAATACCTCGCCAGTGGAATCGCTTAAAAGGAAGCGCACAGACTGATATGAAAGATGTACCAGCCCATAATGCTGCCTCAAACGATTCCAGATCGACATAGCGAACGGGCACTCGTAAAAAATATGGCAAATGGTCTCGGCTACGCCGCACACGGAGCATCCAGCAGACCTGACCACCTTCCACTGAAACAGACGTTGAAGGGAATAAAACCCATGATGCAGCAGCCGCCATTGATAGTTGAATAAAGATTTTTCAAAAGCAAGAGATTTTAAAAGCTTCATGACTGCTGCCCATGGGTGGTCGGGAAGGAGTCGAACGATGTCCGTCGATTCACCAGGGTCAGTCTGCTGGAAGAACCATGCAAGTCGGAGCATTCCCCATTGCTGAGGATCAATACGGCGTAGCAATGGTAATAAAAGTTCAAAGTCCAGGTTAATAACTTTATACAAGTCCGTCTGATGTTGATATGTTATAACTGGCAACAAGGGAGGTAACGGAAGCCTATTCACCTTGAAGAAAAACCTTAGATGTAGGAAAAAGAAGTTCACCCATAAAGGGGGAGGGCTAAGGAATACCCGAATCAAGGCGGCCCGCCTGGCCGCAATGAGATATCGTTTAGTATCGGGTAAACCCAACCCCCCTCTCTCAAAGGGAATAAAGAGGAACGCTGCTCTCAATGGATGACGTCGCTGAGCAGTCGTCCCCCAAACACAGTTCACAATTGCCCTCCGGAGTCTCATGAGAAGATCATACGAAGGCAAGGTGAATAGGCATTTAGATGTTAAAACTGGAAGCACATGAGTCTTAATGAATCTCACCTTGACAAACATCGATGTTGGAAAACGAAGACTTTTATCAAGGCGAGAGATGCACTTCTCAACCACTTGTTGCCAGTGCATGGAGTCCATGGTCAGTTGAAAAGAAAAGACATAACCTAACACTGTAATTCGGTCGCACCATGTTATTGGGAAGGTTTTGAGATAGTCCACAGTCCACTTCCCAATAGCAATACCTTTAGACTTGACGAGGTTGATGGAACTCCCCGTCGAAGTACTAAAGCGGTCGAAGGTTTCTTTAAAGATGCCCAAGGAATACGAATCGGACGCAAATAGCACTACGTCATCTGCATACGCCAAAGTCTTGATGTTTATTGATGCAGCTGGCAGATCGTATCCTCGAACATCTTGGTGGCGATTCAAGTATTGCAATAATGGTTCCAAATAGAAGATGTATAGCAGGGGGGAAAGAGGGCACCCCTGCCTGACACCTTTACACAAATTAAAGGTGGCAGATATGGAACCATTAATCGCCACACATGATGTGGCCGAAACATACAGTGCGGAAATAATCGTGGCAAAAGTCCGAAGACGAAGGTGTCGAAATACGTCAAAGAGAAACACATGGTTTACTTTGTCGAACGCCTTTTCTTGGTCAAGGCTTAAAACGGCAAGTGTTTGCTTACGAGCACACGCTTCTTCCATCACACACCGAATCATAATAAGATTATCGGACATCCTGCGCGACGGAATGGAGCAGGATTGTCCGGGGTTGATAAAATCTTCGGCTAGAAATTTCAGTCTTTGTTGGAATACACCAGTGAAGACCTTGTAGTCGGTGTTTAAAAGGGTAATTGGCCTCCACTGGGTAACCAACTCTGGATTCGGCACTTTGGGGAGTAGGATGATTTTCCCCATAGTGAAGTCCGGTGTGATGGAAGACGGGTCTTCGATGATCGCGTTAAACACTTGCACCAGAAAAGGCCCAAGAAGATTCCATGTAGCATTGTAGAACGAGTATGGTATGCCATCCATACCCGGGCTGGACTGATGACGGCCGTCCGCTGACAGGAACTTCTTGACTTCGTCTTCGGTGAAGGGACGAGAGATAGACAGGTCAGCATCCTCAGAAAAAGGTCTTAGCGCCTCGATCCACTGCTTCGTTTCGACTGACGGAATGACTGGGTTGTCGAAAAAGGATGAAAAATGGGCGTGAAAGGCTGACAGGATGTCGTGGTCAGAATTCACTTCCCCATTTTCCACCACCAATCGATGACATCGTTTTTTGTTGGCACGTCGTCTCTCCTCGGCGAAAGCGGCAGATGATAAATTCCTGACGTCAGTCGCCCAGGAAAGTTTAGCTCTGAGCGCTGCGCCAGCCGCCTTCCGGATCATTAGAGCGTTGATCTCACTCTTCACCTGACGAATCTCCATCTCGAACTCCTCCTTTGGGGTGGACACTTGGAGGAGCCGGAGGATCTCTTGTAGCATGAGGAGATGACGACGTCGACGACGAGCAGCGTCTAACCCAATCTTCCGAAAGAACCGCTTGATCTTGGATTTCAGTTCTAACCACGAAGCAAGCGTGGGAGGCACATTATGAAGGTGTTTTTCAACGAACTGAGCGAACATTCCCTTGTATTCCTCTTCGTCGAGCAGAGAAACATTCAGAAACCAATTGCGATGGACTGCAGAGCCTGTAGATGATGCTGGAAATGGAGGATTCCATGACCACATGATGGCACTGTGGTCGGAGAATGAGCATGGAATTACCTCCATTTTACCTGGCGAACCAGCAAAAGCATTGTCGACGAGAAAAAGGTCTAATCTTGAAGCAGTGGGCCCTTGATGGAAAGTAGCCCCAATGTGATTACTCTGTGGATTGCGTGTCCATAGGTCAAACAATGCATTTTGCTGGCACAAACGATACACATGACCAGACGAGAAGATGTTGTTGTCATCTGGATGGCAGTTCAGATCTCCAGCAATCACCACAGGCAACGATGAACACAAATAGTTATTTAAGTCCGTGAAAAACGTCGGTTTCTCTGCTGATCTACACGGAGCATATACATTAAGCAATCGGAAATTGACACCAGATGTTGAAATGTCCAAAGAGATTACCCTGCACTCGCAGTCATACACACAATTCGACACCAGAATGGAGGGGTTGAGGACGATAGAGGCAACCCCTTTCCTATCTGGCGACGAAGAGTTGATGAAAAATTGTCCGTTGGTATATTGACTGCGAAGGCCCGGAAGGTCGTAGCACTGTTGTGAAGTGGCGAGTTTTACTTCTTGAAGTAATAAGATGTCCGGCCTGTACAGGGCAATGAACGATGACAACACCGATTGCTTAAAAGAGGAACCAAGAAAACGCACGTTCAGGGAGATGACCTTCACTGAGGATTTTTAATGGCGCACCTGCTGACCTGTATCCGGTTGAGACCTGGGCTTCCCAGATGATACGGGAGGCTCCGTCGATCTTCTCATCGGAGATCGCAGACGACCTGATGAAGAAGAAGGGCTGCGCTGATGGCTCGCGCGGCTGTCTCTCTCGGAGGAAGAAGTTGCACGTCTCTCGTCCCTGCTGCCACGATCCCGTCTGGACTTTTTCTTGCGGGGACTCCTTGTCCTCACAAGAAGATCCTGCTGTTTCTGTGCTGATGGAAGCGAGGTCCCAGCAGAAGATGTCATCCTGGAAGGTGACGACGTATGCATAGTCTGCGCAGGCTGTGATGATGTTGACTGCGCTGGAGGAGGAAGGGGTGGAAATTCCTCCACTGAGAAGGCAGATTCTGCTCCTATTGAAGCATCTACGTCGTCAATACCAGAAGCTTCGTCTTCACCCATCGACACATCCAGCGATGATTGTGGAAGAGGTGTTATCTCTGGGAGCTTGGAAGGAGGTGGTGATGACCTCTCCCTCCTGGACTCCGAAGATACGGTTGGAGTCAAAGATGTTCGAGATGGTGGCGGCATCATCTTTTTCTGCTCCTGGGGAGAAGTCGGAAGAGCTGGTGAAACTTGGCTCTTCCGCGATGGTGATCCAGATGACGAAGTTCTGGTTGGCTCTGATGACTTGGCCGGTGATGACATCATAACTTGCTGCTGGGACGACATTCCTTTAGGCGAAGCTGGAACATCTGCTGGCGCTGCAAACACCCTCTCCGGGCACTGGTGGTACTTGCTGACGATGCGATTGCAGGCATCGCATTTCTTAAGGAGAGGGCAGTCTTTCCTGACGTGCGACGTTTTCTTGCAGTACCAGCAGCACTGCCTTTGACCCTTGTAAGACACGCGAACTTTGTTACCGTGCATTACAAGGTTTTCTGGAATGTCCCTCTGAAGGTTCATGTCCACTATGATATCACCCGTCATCTGCAGGGGAGAATCCGGATGCGTTGGGTATGCAACTTTTTTAACTTGACCATAGTCGGACATGTATCTCTTCAGATAGTCTTCTTCCATCAGCGGCGAAGCGCCTCGGACAAGGATGGGCAGATATCCGGGCTCAGCGTAGGCAAGGCGGACGGTGGTTTGCCCTACCTTGACATAATCTGCAGACACAATACGGTCTGCTATGTTTCGCTGTCGGCAGAGCATCCTCCACTCATTAGGAGAAAGTCTCTGCACGACAGAAACAGCAGGGTCGCCAGACGGCAGCACGGGCGGGATGCCCGTCTTAGCATAAACCTGTTTCATAAACATGCCGACGGCTATT
>JAHWFO010097534.1:0-14590 GCA_023313115.1 Rhysida immarginata
TTTTTTTTTTATGGCCATGTCAAAATGGAACTTTAATTATAAAGACTCTGTATGTAGCCAACGGTGATATATTGTCCATCAGTTATATGAGAAAGGTATCCTGATTGGTGGATGAGCCTGGAAATCGTGGACTCATACCTTGACATCATTGGCTTGGTAAGACTGTCGAATTCACTTAAGAAATTAATGAAGTCATCTCCCTCAAAAGAGATCTGATTGTTCAATATTTTAGCATCTCCGGGTGAATTGTGCGTTTTCGGATTTACAGATACTAAAGTGCTGACGGTTTTTGGCCATGTATTCTTTTTAGCTGCACACTTGCTTGTCCTTGATTTTTTTTTTACGCTTTACGGGCCATTTATTTTACACAAGCGTGATCCTGACTCTTCAGATGTTACAGTTTATCTGTTGCGGGGCTGGTCCTGTAAGCTAGTTGTGCCCGTCTTTCACACTCCCTTACCCATCTTCTGACATCATATCCATAGACAATGTTCATCCTTCAATGAATGTCTACGGGTGCACAAGGCTCATAGCACATTGTTTCAACTGAAAGTCCATATACACGCCATGTTCTCAACTATTCCGTGAATGTGTGACTTTGTAGAGGGTGGGCCATTTAAACCTTCGGCATCTGGCAACCCTGTAGCTTTCACGTCTGTTTTCAGATTGGCTTATGACAGCCCACATTCGAAGCGTCGGTCCAAGCGAATTTGTGTCATGGAACAGTACATGCCACCACATTATTATCGTGCAGCTTTACATTCAAAACATGTTGTCAGTTTTGAAAACTCAACATGCATATTGCAAAATGGTAAGTTTGACGATCGCCTGACTTGATGCCTCCAGACTTCTTCCTGTGGAGTTATTTGAAGTTCAAAGTTTATGTCAATAAGCCACGGACCCTGGAAAGACAATATCCAACAGGAAACTGCTGCTCTTCAGCCCGAAACAGTTCGAAAAGTAATGGAAAACTCCAAAAAACGAGCCCATTGTGTCATTCGCTCTGGCGGCGACCATTTACGCGATATCATATTCAAAAAGTGATTAGAACAGACTTCACAAAAAATAATTTGTGTTTTTTTTTTTTTTTTTTTTTAATTATTATCAAAACACATCCCGAAGGTTTAAATAGCCCACCCTGTAGATTGGTGCCGCTAGATGTCTTGATAGTCGATTAATCAGTCTTTCCTTTCATACTTGCATCTCGCAAATTGGTGAAGCTGTTACATAGGAGGTAAAATTTTTCAAAATTTGTACAAGGAGTGTTCAATAATTAATGCACCACGATTTATTTCTGAAAGAATGGAACCTACAACTTTGCAGCATCACATTGCTACAACCATCCGTTCTAATGATTGTGTTTGAAAGAAGTTTCCTTCCGGAAGACTGTATTCCCCTTCAGTATTATTTTGGTCCTGCTCACACAACCACTTTTTCACAGCACACACAATATCGTCATGGGACTCAATTGGATCCCAGAGTGCATTTTCCGACACTCGGTAGGATCCAATTCATTGCAACACGTTTTCCTTAGGAAACGAGAAGTTTGATCACAGCACTCTGCTTGTAACATGCATCGCGGACATCTATAATTTTTCATACCCACTATCGAGCTGCCACCTGGTGGTGGAGCTTGCAACTTCACATAAGAGGCGGAAGGTTCAAACTAGGATTCCTCAAAATTTCAGCCACATACAACTCAGTTCCAAAAATATACGATTACCTGACTTTTTATGTTAAACTTATTTTATTTTTAAGTATGTAAAAAAAAAAATAAATAAATAAAAGAGTGCGAATCCAATTCTCCATTTGTCTAATGGATTTTAGACTGTTAGAAGGTTCTAGGAAAAATAACGCTAAATTGTTACATGATTGTATTGGGTACAATAAATTAATAACTGATCATCCATGCGTTGGAAAAATATGCAATCGCCCTTTTACGTGTTACAAAAATTTCCGATCATCCCTTAAATAATAGACAGGTTCTTTAAACTGCTAGTTAATTTGCATAAATTCTAAGCTCCACAATTCTTGTACTTGGGTATGGACTACCGTAATTTTCGGGAGTAACGCCGCGGCGGCTGATACGCCGCACACGCCAAAATTTAACAAAAATGTTAAATCTCCGGGAGTAGCGCCGCGGCGGCCGATACGCCGCACCCCCCTCCCCCTCCCATCACACAAGGTCCGTTTTGTATATTCGTGTTTTATAAGAAATTCAATAAAGAAACCAAAATTCAATATTTATAAGATATATTTTATTAGTCAAATCCTTCAAAATCCGAAGTTTCCGAATTGGAATGAAATAAAGATAAACAGTCGAAAGTCAAAAGTCATTGGAGAGAGAAATACTGGGAGATTATGCTCGTCGGGATTGAAACCAAATACTGATTGCCATGAAACCAAAAGCGATCCCTTATATATCGCAACAGGTGTCATACTAGCGGGCGTCGATTATTCTGATTGGTTGACCTCTAGCGGGCGTCCATTATTCTGATTGGTTGACCTCTAGCGGGCGTCGATTATTCTGATTGGTTGACCTCTAGTGGGCGTCGATTATTCTGATTGGTTGCCCTCTATTGACAAACGCGAAAATTAGACCAGTTGACCATTAGCCAAGTGGCCTCTCTGGGCAAAAAGCCACACTAAAAGCGTGGATTATTTAAAATAATTTATTTCCTGTTGATGACTGATTACACTGCGCGATTTGCGGGAAACATCGATGTTTCTAAAACGATCCGATGAAACCGTCGATGAAAACCATCGATACTATAAAATCGTCGATAATAAGAGTGCTTTATTATCGAGTGAATCACCCGCTGTCGATGAACGATCACGCTCGATCGATATCGGAGTGAATTTTTGATCGTTTTACCACGTGGTTGTATATTGTTTTGTAAAAACTCCGGCAGTAGCGCCGCGGTGGCTGATACGCCGCACACGCCGAATTTTTAAGTTTTAATAACAGAAACGCCGCGGCGTTACTCCCGAAAATTACGGTAGTATACTGTGGAGAACTAATTGGATATTTTCTTGATATCGAAAAAATCCAAGACAGAATTTTAACTGCCAAAATGGGAATGGTAAAACAACTAGTGAAGAACTTCGCAATATAATGGTGCAGAAATATTTGGAAAAAAACTTTCAACTCGTAAAAATAGCTGCTGATTTAAAAATCTGTCAAAGTATAGTGGTGGAAATAATCAAGAAATGGAAAACAACATGTTCAGGAAAAATCAGATTTTTTTATGTAAAAATAGATATAATTTTATTTGTAATTAATTATTCTATTTTTTCTATTATTTAAGTTTTTTTTACTGTTTTGCAGACAGTGATTGTTGAGTATATATTGTTTTAATAAATGTTAATTAAAAAATCTCCACGTAATTATCACTGTCTGCAGCTAGTTGTCCCTCGCGAATAATTTTCATGATCACGAGGATGTGTGTCCCACTATTGATGTTCTTTCCATGGTTACTGTTTTTTTTTTTTATTATTATTTCAGACAGACCACTTCCAGCTTCTGGCTTGACCAGTCGTCCCTCCTTCTGCTCCTCCACGTCCTTCCTAGCCTGCAGCATGGCGTTCAACTTCCATTTATCATTTTCATTCCAATGCTCTGCAAATTACTCTTACCCTGCCGTTCGATGTTTAGTTTCTTATTGAATTTCTCACTTTCTCGCGGCAGCCATGATTCTTTACCGAGCAGCATTGTTTTGCGGGTTTACCCATAAGGTAATAATGAAATTTCTTTTAATGCTATTTCAACAATAACACACATAAGGGACGCCATGCTGCACATTTTCAATCTTATTCCCCATTAATAATTAATTATTATTTTGCAGTCTTTCTTTAGACATTTAATGGGAATTTGAAATTTCTTTTCCTTATTCTTTATAAGGAATTGGTCTGTCTCAATTCTTTTTTATATTTAAAGTTACTTCGCACAATGTAGCGATTAATATTTCTCGTTACAGTGTTTTGCTGTATTTAACGTACATTTAAGTATTTCTTTATTTTATTCCGAGAAATATTTTCTTTTGTAATTGAGATCGCAATGCCTATTCCTCAATTAAATCATATTGTATAGAACATTCTTATGTATTTTATAAATAAATATCGCAATTTTTAAACCAAAATAAAAGTCTTTTAACGAGCCACGTTTACTCTTAAGTTTTGGGGTTCTTTCTTTTAAAATACCTCCCATTAAATTCTATTTATTTTGCTTCCCCCTCTGAATACAACAGGAACCCCTTTGGCAAGCAAGCAGAGTGGTCGTCCACGGAAAACATCAAAACGAGATGATAAACTGCTTCCAAAAATTTTAAAAGGCAAACGTCATGTTACCACATCCGAAATCACAATAGACTGGTGTGAAAAAACTGGCGTTGTTGTTTCAAACACCACTACAAGAAGAAGACTGCGGGAAAAAGGTTTTGGGTTTTACACTGCTATTCCTAACAAATCTGCAAGTGGGCTAATGAGCATCTTCAATGGTCCTTGGAGTTTTCGGTTTGCTATGGTGAAGAAGTCTGAAAAGTCATCCATAAGAAGACTGAAGCGTATGCACCGGAATGTCTCAGTAAAAGTGTAAAATTCCCTGATTCAATAATGGTGTGGGGCTGTATGAGTGCACAAGGTGTTGGGAAACTTAATCATTAATGGAACGGTAAATGCATCTTGGAGGAATGTTTACTCCCATCTTTACCAAAGCTAGGCAGAAATGGAAAAGCGGTTTTCCAACAAGATGGGGCAGCACCACAGCGACATGGCTTCGTGTGAGAGGCATCGACCTACTGGAAAACTGGCCTTCGAACAGTCCAGACCTTTCACCAATTGAGAATCTATGGAGAATTTTGAAACGAGCTGTCAACAAGAAGAAGCCCAGAACAAGAGAGGAATTGAAAAATGGCGTGCAAACTGAATGGGAGAAAATCCAGGCTGATAAACGTGAAAAGCTAATTTCAAGCATTCCAAATCGTTTGCAGGCTGTTATTTCTGCTAAAGGTGGAAACACCAAGTACTGATCGGAAATTTTTGTAACGCATGAAAGGGCGATTGCATATTTTTGCAAAGCATGGATGATCAGTTATTAATTTATGGGACCCATTACTATAATGTAATAACGTAGTATTTTTTTTCCTAGAACCTTCTAACAGTCTAAAACCCATTAGAGAAATGTAGAATTGGATTCGCTCTTTTTTTTTACATACTTAAAAAATAAAATAAGGTTAACATAAAAAGTCAGGTGATCGTATATTTTTGCGACTGAGTTGTAGAAATAAATTGTGATATAATGCTTTTTGAACGCTCCTTGAAATATTTAATTCCTTTTTTTTTTTTTTCTTTTTTTTTTTAATTGTTGTTGCTAATTTTGATTACACATTAGTCCTGCATCTCTCTCCGAATTGTTATCTTGTTATTTTCATTTAATTTGTAGGTGGCCTTCAAATGAATGCCGATACAGGTGGAGCTCACGAGATTTCTCTATTAAAGCAGGAAATTGAAAACTTGAAAAGTATACTAGAAAATAAAAATGTTGAGATGGAGAAGCAAAAACACTTAATTGACGAACTTGTAATTAGCATCCTTTCGTTTTCGTATTTATGAATACTTGGGAACAATGAAAGGCTTTCTCTTCTATTGTATGTGTAATTTTTATTGTCATTGTAGAAAGTTCAAATAAGCAACGGAGCTGTGACGCAATCTTCAGCTTTGCTAGAATCATCTCTCGAACAGAATGATTTGCAGCAAGAGAATCAAAGACTCTCGTTACGCATAACGGAATTAGAACTAAATTTAAAGGAGAGTGAAAAAGAGAAAGAAACTTTAAAAACGTCGTCGTCACAGGTACGTTTATCTTTTCTGCCACACGTTTCTGTTTTATTTTTGATACTGGATTGTTTCATAATTAGGCTTTAGATTTGCATATACATTTTTTCCCCCGAAATACACTGACCGATCAATTGAAAGTGGACACTTTCGATGTTAGATGTTTTGTCGTTACGTAGAAAAACCTCATATATTTCAGCAAAGGTTTTGTCCTGAAGGAAAATAGGGGACCAGCAACAAATTGAACAAACTACACTGGCTGATAAAAAAAAAGTGAGGTACCCAGAAGGAGTGGTTGAAAGTGAATGAAACACCATATGATGAAAGAACATTGACTTTATTGTACTGATTTCAATATGGGATGAAACAAACAACGCCATTGGCAGTATAGGTGGAATGTTGGTGCCAGATCAGTAGGGTGTGACACCCCCTCTGGCCCCAATGCATGCTCTTATGCCATTCGGAATGGTGTCAAACAGTCTTTGGATCCTCTCCCGAGGCAAGTCAGTCCACAGTTGTTGCAGCTGCCCCTCCAGATCCCGGCAGGTTGGTACTGGGACGGAGTCGCCTTCCAATATCATCCCACACGTGTTCCCAACCGCGATGCCTGTGTGTCTCTCCACAGTATGGGAGGGTTGTGTCCTCTGCCCTTGATGCCACCATACGCTAAGATGGTCATCGGAGGTCATGGAGAAGCGGGAACTCATCACTAAACATGATGTGATGCCATTCGTCCTCTGTCCATGCCTCCCAGGCGTTGATATGTTGTGGTGTTAATGGCAACCGGCGGATGTGAGTCGTCGAGACACTGTGCTGGAAAACACGGAGTGTTGTAGAGTCTGCAGTATATGTTTGTGGATGGCGGGTGCCGATGCCATATGATTCCTTAATACTAGGAGCATTAAAGGACAGTCTTTCCTTGAGGTGGTGTTTATTGTTCGACCCAAACCTGCACGACTTGCACGAGTATCCTCATGTACCCATGAATCCCAACTTCGGGCCATTGTGACACCTGCATGGCCCACATGCCTGGCAATTGCACGATACGACCAACCAGCCTCATGCAGTCTCACAATGCGGCCCCTGTCAAATGCTGTCAATTGGTGGATAGGATGTCTAATGCATCTGTGAGGCATCCTGGGTGCTTTGTACAGTACAGTAATCCTCTCTGAACTTCTTGCGTAACTGTCGACTCACAGCAGTTGACTTGTAACAAATTATCAACAACATGCAGGTAACATGATGAATGCACTCTGGTGAGCGTTCTAGAGAGTACAGATCCTTGCGAATCTAATCGTTTAATCACACATCAATGGTATGATGTATAGGAGAAATAGGATAATATTGGACCACTCCTTCTGGGTGCTCACTTTTTTTGTCAGCCAGTGTAAATAATGTTGGGATCACCCTGTAGAATATATATGAAGTGTAACATGCTCTTTACACTCCTGAAGTTTCAGGATAATTCGTTGAATATGTTTCTACAGGATGGGTCAAAAGTCTGTTACCACCCATACAATTTTAACAAAAAACAAAGAGATTAAAAATAAGCGTAAAAATAAACCCATTACAACAAAATGAAATTTCAGTGCTCAAGGTGTATGCCACTGTATCAGCATCAGTAAATGATTTGTAACAACAAATTTAGCAGACTTGTACAGACATAATACCCATCATGATGTTAAATGTGATGGGTTCTGTGAAATACCGTGCACAGTTATACATTGCTACAGAAGGACACCACATTGAGCACTTCATTCATTGACAAATGTACTTGAGCACTGAAATTTTAAATGCATATTTCTGGCTTAGCACATGTACAGGGTGTTGCAAAAATATACAGGACTGTACTGCTGGATAGCCTATCCTCTCGCTTCAGGGGACGCTTAATGAAATAATTGGGAAATTTTATTTTGTTAACCCGTTTACGCCGAAATTGGTAATAATGGAAATTGAGACTTGATATTGGAGCATTCCATTCAGTGTGGGTGTCACATGTGCCCGGCGGAAATGGAGCATCAAACGAGAGTGATGTTCAGTTGTTTTGTTTTGAGGCTCATTTGTTCCTCTCTAGATGCATGCAATATATGTTGTTTTTTTGGGTTAATTAAAATGTTTTGATTTCTAAGCAAACTCTCAGTATCAATGTCCCTCCCTCATACCAGGCCCCGAACCCCTGACTATCCTCCCAGACATCGTTAATTGTAGCAGGTTTTCGTTTGCTATAGGGGTAAGGGGGGGGGGGTTACCCCCAATATCCTAAATTTATATTCTGTAGCATGTAAAGACTCGGAACTTGTTTAAAAAGTGACAATATGAAATGATAACGATGAAAAATTTTAAAGGTCTTGAAGAATTTGAATTTTGAAATTCAGATCCGAAAAATTTGAAAAGTTACAATAAAAATTTCGATGAAATGAAAATGCAGTCTAATAAATCGACAATTATTTCATGATACTTAAAATTAAACATGCTCCATTTTAATTTTTAATTTTAACTTTCAATTCATAACAACAGAAGAAAACACCTCTTATCCACAAATATTTTTTTACTAGACATGTACGTATTTCGAACCCTTTGGGTTCATTATTCAATGTCAAGGAATTATTGGTGCAAATCGTAAATCCTATATTTATAGGGGAAGAGGTTGCCGATCCTCCAATCACTGCTACTTCGCAAGAAGGACAGCCAATGAAGAACGAGGGAACCTTTTTTTACAAAAGCGCGGACCTAAGAGAAATACCCAGGCCGCCAAATAATACAAGATACAACCAAAGAGATAAAAAAAAATCTAAACAAAACCCTATACAAAATAAAAAATCGATAACTGGATATATCGAGAAACCCCCCCCACATTATACAAAACAAAATTCAACAATTAGACAGCTTCAATGATTTAATTAACGTTGAATCCCCTATGGGGCCCGTGTCTCCATTCAATAGTGAGTCTGGGTTCTTCCTGGCGTTTGCGGCGTTTCAAAAGTGTCGAGTGCGTTCCTGTTTCTCACGTGTCTAACTAGTCTGCAGTCCTTCAATAAAATATCGTGTCCTGTATCCAGCATGTGTTTAGCCACAGCATGGACATATCTGGCATGGGCTGTGGGTTCCTTAAATCTTTTAAGGATATTCCCGCAGATTGGATACAGGACATGATATTTTACTGAAGGACTGCAGACTAGTTAGACACGTGAGAAACAGGAATGCACTTGACGCTTTTGAAACACTGGAAATCGCCAGGAAGAACCCAGACTCACTGCTGAATGGAGACACGGGCCCCATAGGGGATTCAACGTTAGTTAAATCATTGAAGCTGTCTAATTGTTGAATTTTGTTTGTATAATGTGGGGGGTTTCTCGATATATCCAGTTATCAATTTTTTTGTCTTATATAGGGTTTTGTTTAGATTTTTTATCTCTTTGGTCGTATCTTGTATATTTGGCGGCCTGGGTATTTCTCCTAGGTCCGCGCTTTTGTAAAAAGAGGTTCCCTCGTTCTTCATTGGCTGTCCTTCTTGCGAGGTAGCAGTGATTGGACGAGGGGGCAGCTATAGCCCAGTTGTCTTGTCTTGCTTAATGCAATGGTGGAGTTAAGCAACCTTGGGGGCGGCTAATCACAGGTTGGGTGACCACCTGGAAATTTCCATCTCCCTCATGCTTCGGAGGGCACGTAAAGCCGTCAGTCCTGGCTGCTGCGCCCATCATACAGCAGTCGTTAAGATATAGGGATGCCGCAAAACTCCCTTGAAGGAGTAAGTGCCACAGATAAGTGATTGGAGGATCGGCAACCTCTTCCCCTATAAATATAGGATTTATGATTTGTACCGATTATTCCTTTGACGTTGAATAATGAACCCAAAGGGTTCGAAATACGTATATGTCTAGGAAAAATATTTTTGTGGATAAGAGGCGTTTTCTTCTGTTATTACGTCGCTTTCCACATTTATTTAACGACTTTCATTTCACTTTTAATTCACTTAACAAGAAAACTAAGTAGTAATGTCAGTTCCTGGCCCGTTGCTTAGCGATTTCAAACTTAGATTTTATTTAAAATTCTATGCTGTCGTCCATAGATGAAATTTTTGTCTTTACGTGCTACGGAATATAAATTTAAGATATGAAAAAGTCTCGATTTCCATTTTTACGAATTTCAGCGTAAACGGGTTAACAAAATAAAATTTCCCAATTAGCATTTTATGAAGCAGCCCCTGAAGTGAGAGGATAGGCTGCCCAGCACTACTGGTCTGTATATTTTTGCAACACCCTGTATTTGAATTAACTATGCAAGTTGCATATTTTATAATTCAACTTTCTTTTGTCTCTTGTTAATTTTTGTACATAGAATGCCTCGACTTTGGCAGAGAAGGTGGTGTTAGAAAAGCAAATTGCTGAATTAAATGACGACTTAGAAAATGTTCGTAAAGAACAAGAAGATTTGCTTGTGCTGTTGACTGAGCAAGATACAAAGATTCAAGCCTACAAAAATAGATTAAAAGAATTAGGAGAGAAGGTTTGTATTTTTCTATTCATTTAAAATGGCATTAAATAGGAAATATCACTAGCATTGAAAATAACTAACAAAAGGGCCATGTTTATTATTTGGGTCAAATTTTGCAAGTGGGTTTTGAGTCATTTCTTCAACATCTGGAGCTTTGAAATGGCGTGAATAGCATTTGCATGTTTTTTGTTTTGTTTATTTGTTTTCACGGTAATTATAAAGTATTGTACCATCCATATTTTGGAATAACCTCTAAATTAGTTTATCATCATTCCAAATTTTCTTCTCGATAGATTGACGATGAAGATGAGCTTGATTGTGAAGATCGAGATTTTGAAGATGAAGAAAAGGATTGAAATTTTATTATTTAATTATATAGATATATATGCATATAAATAATATAATTTTTTTTTTTTTTTTTTACATAAAAAATGCAAACGTTTTAAAATAATGTTATTGAGTACTTTTAAAAATTGTTTAATAAAATAATTAATGCAATTTGAATAAAGTAGAATTCATTTTGTAGAAAGAAAGTCTATTTTTCCATGACACATGTAAAATTTAAATAATGAAATCTCTTAAAGATAATTCTCAAAGGTCGTGCCATAATGAAAAGATAGGTAGAGGGTGAAATTCTAAGCAAAAAAGTCTTGTCGCGTTTTTAGATCCAAGGCTCCGTTAAAAAGTTATAAAGCGTCAAAGTTTCGTGACATCCCTTCCATTTCAGTCAAAAAATATTAAAGGTTGCATGTTGGTCGATATTGCTGTAACTATTAAATAAAAATGAGGTCGAGGAATAGCAATATGGTAGCGTTTATTGTGAAGTCGACGCATTTCGAGAAATAATCTCATCATCAGGACTCTGAAACGACTACAAAGAGGCAGTGCAAGAGACACAGGTTTGGACCTATCGAAGAGATTATGTCTGTGGTCAAGAAGATACTGACCCATGTGGCCTTAGAATGTACAGTCTGGTGCATAAAGGTTTTGACCTAAGTCAAAATTGTTCGGCTTCCTTACAATACTTCAATTCAATGAGGTTACTTTTTTCAGGTATCTAGTCGAGCACACTTACTATGGAATGATTCCATTAAGTTTTTGCTTAGCATCGGGGGAAGGCAAGTTTTATGTCATGTGCTCAATTATGTTGACAAAAAGATTATTTTGGCTGTTCTGATGAGAATAATATTTTGTTAAATTAGCAAATAATTATGTAAATGAAACTTAATCATTTTCAAATGCACCATTCATGTTCGAATGCAAATCTTTACGAATTTATAAGTTTTGGAACACTTGATAGTTCTCTATGTATTTCAGTTTTGCTTCATCCATCCAATTTTGTATTATGGATAATTATACTCTCACGCTGAATTAGCAGATATACACCTCATTTATGGCCATACTCTTGGGAATAGTAGAGCTGCTCAGCATCTGTACAGGAAACATTTCCGTAACACAGATGTTTGTCCAGAGCAATGTTTTCGAGAGACAGGATCCTTTCTCCCTATTACCCGTTCAGTTGGACTGCTCAGAACTGTTCTAATACAGTAACTGAAGAACAGGTTCTTAATATTGCCATGGAGATTCCAGAAATGAGCACAAGACAGATGACATTTTTAGATGCACCTTGTATGTTAGTTTGATTCAGAGCCGCAAGATCTAGAGCCCTGAATAAAATGATCAATTAACATACGTAAAAAAGAAAAGTTAATAATTGTTTTTTTTAATTTAACATTGATTAACATTGTCTCAAACATTGTTTAATATCATATTACCCTCATCTAGGAATTATCACCCCATACTCCCCTTTTTTTCTTCATTAATTGAGCATCTTTCTTAGATGTGTCTTAACTAGTGATGTCAAGATCCGGATATCCGGATCCTGTAATCAGGAAATTGTGTATATGCAAATTATTTTTAACCTTATAACGTGTCTCAAAGTCAAAAGACCCTAAACTCCCTAAGACTGAGCAGTGGATCGCTTTAAGGCCCGCCACAAATAAAAAATTAGGAGCAACCTGGTCGCTAGCGACAACTTGTCGCTCATTGCCACCTGTAGTGGGGGGTTCGTCAAGGTCACACGGCTGACATCAGTTGTCGCTCTTTGTCGCCAGCTCTTTCCCGCCGCAAATACAAGAGTGTCGCCGGCTCACCCGTCTTCTCTCCTATGGTATATACATAATGATAACTATTTAAATAAATAAATGCGGTAGTGAAATAGTCATGCCTTTGGTCATGTGAACTGATGTTAGTAATGGTTTAATTATTTTCAACTATTGTTTTTATTTATATCTCATTTTTTAAATCATAATTAATAACTAATTCAGAAAACAAAACAGGTGCAGATTATACAGAAAATTTTTTTGATAATCCAAAATTCAATTATGAAAATATTGAAACCAAATATTGTGCCTTTCATTAATTTTATGAATAAATTATGATGTAATTTAAGTATTATCTAAGTTCTTTGATATTTAAGTATTTTTGTAGGGTTGTTTTAATATTTATTTATAGTGCTGTTTAAATAATAATAATAAATCCGTATTTTACGATACCCTTGCAAATAAGATGAATTTTACGAACGTTTAGCTTCTCAGGCTAATGTAAGATGAATCATATATACTATTACATGAATTTATTTGTTCATACTAATATCAGTTATATCATAAAATGTTTTAAACATCACTGGATATGAAACATTAAAAAATTTCAAGGAATATTTAGAATTTCTTTATTATAAAAAATATTAAAACAACACTACAAAAATACTTAAATATAAAAGTACTTAATGAATAATTAGACAATAAAGAGAGAGAGAGGTATATATAAAAATAAAATCAGTAGGCGTTGGCCAGGGCCTGTCTTTCTCGTAAGCTATGTGATTTTTTTATGATGTAACAATGTATGACGTTTCTGCGCGAGGCCTTCTCTCTACGATGTGTTGGCCTGACGTAACCACCAAGAGAGAAGGCCTCCGCAAGGAATCGTAATACATTGGCTGAATTGACGTGTTTCGGGGACATACGTGGCCGAAATGACTGTTTCGGGAGCAAGCATTGCCGAATTTTCATGATTATCACCTAAAATCACCCAAATGGGTGGATTTTTGTATTTTTGTAAACAAATCTTTAGTTTTCGTTCTAGTTAGAATTGTACCATATCCCCTCAATCTACGAGGGTTGGGGCAAAAGTCATGGCAACTATTTTTTTTCTTGAAGATACCAGTCCGGTTGGAAAATGTGACATATACAGACGAAAGGGCAAGGTGTTAACTACGTGTGGACAATGAATAGCACTGAAACATTGTAACACACTAATTTATTACGGTAGTATACAGGGCAATGTGGCCTTCACGGTGCAAAAGAATGACAACACATAAAGTTGACATGACAAACCTGGGCCTAAAGACCCTCAAAGTAGTCCCCTGCTACTGTCACCACATGCTGCTCATCACTGTCGTCCCGAACGTTGCGCATCACTGGTTGACACACGTCCTTGCTGAAACTTTCCTACCCACCGTGCTACTGTACGGTATGGTAGGGTATTATTCCCAGTGGCTTCCACTAATTCACTGTGACATTCCATCGCATTTCTCCCTCGGAGAACGGCTATTTTGATGTAAGCGCACTGCTCAACACGGGTTACTTCCATCTCGCACGACACTCACCAACTGACTGATTTCACAGCCCTCACTGCGTTACTACCAGCTATCACAGAGCCATCTGTTGTTCTGCATAACACACTATGCCTGCAGAACTTCCACACGACACATATACGTTTGTGATCCGTTCACATATCTACAAGAAAAAAAATAGTTGCCATGACTTATGCCCCAACCCTCGTATATGGACTCGACTATAGTGATTGTGATAGCTTGAGTCCTCCTAAGTCCTAATACGCATCCAGTTAAAGGATCCGAGATTCTGGATCCGGATATTTTCAGATCCGATCCAACGGACATCACTAGTCCTAACTGAAGGTATGAATTTCTCATGGAATCACTCCATAAAAATTTCTGAAGTCATCAAGGCATTTTTACTGGGACCTACCGGATTTCTAATTTGTTCTGAGAACAAGGGCTCAGAATTGCTTTCCACACATGCAACAACTCCTTATTTATATTAAACCTCAGAAAGCAGACCAAAACACGTAATGTTACCAATATGCCGGCGTTTACAAACTACTCTGTCCTTCTATGAACACTTCTGAGCATAGGAGGTCGTGGGTGAGTTGGGATGGCAAGTCGGCTTACACCGACCATCTT
>JAHWFO010097535.1:2674-14420 GCA_023313115.1 Rhysida immarginata
AGTGGAACCATTATGGTTCATTGGAACTTTCAATGCTAAAATATGGCTTGTAATATATCAAACACCTTGGAATAATATGTCATGAATGTATATAAAATAAAATTAATGATAGTCGAAATTGATTTCAAGGAACCCGGTTTAGAGGAACCATTATGGTACATTGGAACTTTCAATGCTAAAATATGGCATGTAATATATCAAACAACTTGGAATGACGAGTCATGAATAAATATAACGTAAAATTAATGATAATCCAAATTGTTTCAAAGGTACGTATTTTAATGGATCATTATGGTCCATTAGAAACTTAAAATATTAACATAGTGCACTTTAAATTAAGTTTCCGCGAATTGTTTAGTTAAACCTTTCGGTACTTGGTTATGTCATTCCTTAATGGTTTATTAAGTACCGAAAGGTGCTTTATGCTATCACTGTAGTGAAACGCGTCTGTCTGTCTGTCCCTCTGTCTGTCTGTCCGTCTGTCTGTAACTCCAACTCCTCCGAGGCTATGAAAGATTTTCAAAATCTGTTTTCGTCAGTCAATGAATATGATTCTTGGCACGAACGAGTCATAAATATTATCTAAATTGGTTCATTGGCACGTGCACAAATGGTACCTCAATTTTTCCACTAAGCAATTTTGAATGGGAAGACATATTAATATATCAAACAAATCGTAATGAGGAGATAGAAGCAGATATAAATTACTATTTTCGCCAGATAATAAATATAGTTCCGGGAATTAACCATTTAGAAAATAGTTGAAGTCGAAACAATGGCACATGCTCTGATGGTACCCTTATGGCACCTTCAAATGTTTTCAATGATAAGATATGGCATGTAATATATCAAACGACTTGGAATGAGGTGTCATGAATGAATATAGCGTAAAATTAAGGATAGTCTAAATTTGTTCAAAGGTACGTGGTTTAATGGTATTTTTATGGTCCATTAGAAACTTACAAAGTTAACATAAGGCAGTTTAAAAATATAGTTCCGCGAATAGTGTAGTTTAACCTTTCAGTACTTGATTATGTCATTCCTTAATGGTTTATTAAGTAGGGAAAGGTGATGTATGCTATGAGTGTGGGGAAACGTGTTTGTCTGTCTGTCCGTCTGTCTGTAACTCTAACTCCTCCGAGGCTATGAAAGATTTTCAAAATCTGTTTACGTCAGTCGATGAATATGGTTCATGGCACGAACCAATCACAAATATTATGTACATCGGTTCAATAGCACGTGTACAAATGGTACCTTAATGACCCCACCTAGCAATTTTCAATGGAGAGATATAAGATAATATATCAAACACTTCGTAGTGACAATATAGAAGCGGATAAAAATTACTATTTTTGACAATTGATAAATATGGTTCAGGAAATGGTTGTAATCGAAACAATGCCACGTGCTCTAATGGTACCCTTATGTCACCGTCAAAAATGTTCAATGATAAGATATGGCATGTCATATATCAAACAATTTGGGATGACGTATCATAAATGAATATAACGTAAAATTATTGATAGGCGAAATTGGTTGAAAGACACCGGGTTTAATGGAAACATTATGGTTCATTGGAACTTTCAATGCTAAAATATAGCATGTAATATATCAAACGACTTGGAATGAGGTGTCATGAATGAATATAACGTAAAATTAACTATAGTCGATATTGGTTTCAAGGAACCTGGTTTAGTGGAACCATTATGGTTCATTGGAATTTTCAATGCTAAAATATAGCATGTAATATATCAAACGACTTGGAACGAGGTGTCATGAAGGAATATAACGTAAAATTAATGACATTCCAAATTGGTTTCAAGGAACCTGGTTTAGTGAAACCATTATGGTTGATCAGAACTTTCAATGCTAATATATGGCAAGTAATATATCAAACAACTTGGAGTGATGTGTCATGAATGAATATAACTTAATATTAATGATATTTGAAATTATTTCAAAGGTACATGGTTTAATGGTATCATTATGGTCCATTAGAAACTTCCAATGTTAACTAACATAGGGTGGTTTAAAAATATAGTTCCGCGAATGGTTTAGTTTAACCTTTCGGCACTTGGTTATGTCATTCCTTATTGGTTTATTAAGTACTGAAAGGTGCTTTATGCTATCAGCGTGGCGAAACGTGTCTGTCTGACCGTTCGTCTATCTGTCTGTCTGTCTGTCTGCTGTCCGTCAGTCTGTAACACAAACTCCTCCGAGGCTATGAAAGTTTTTCAAAATCTGTTTTTGTCAGTCGATGAATATGGTTCATGGCACGAATCAGTTAGAAATATTATCTGAATCGGTTCATTGGCACGTGCACAAATGGTACCTCTATTTTCCAACCCAACAATTTTCAAAGGGAAGAATATGAAGTAATATATCAAACAAATCATAATGACGAGATAGATGCAGATAGAAATGTTACTATTTTCTGCAATTAATAAATATGGTTCCAGGATTAACCATTTAGAAAATGGTTGAAATCGACACAATGGCACGTGCTCTAATGGTACACTTATGACACCCTCAAATGTTTTCAATGATAAGATATGGCATATAATATATCAAACAAATTGGGATGTGTCATGTATGATTATAACGTAAAATAAATGATAGTAGAAATTGGTTTCAAGGAACCTGGTTTAATGGAACCATTATGGTTCTTTGTAACTTTCACTGCTAAACTATGGCATGTAATATATCAAACGACTTGGAATGATGTGTCATGAATGAATATAACGTAAAATTAATGATAGTCGAAATTGGTTTCAAGGAACCTTCTTTAGTGGAACCATTATGGTTCATTGGAACTTTCAGTGCTAAAATATGGCATGTAATATATCAAACGACTTGGTATGATGTGTCATGAATGAATATAAAATAAAATTAATAACAGTCGAAATTTATTTCAAGGAACCTGGTTTAGTGGAACCATTATGGAACATCGTAATATAACATCTTACCCCTCTGGCACCTGGAGACATAATCCATGACAATCTCAGAGTATGGAACCGGTGCCCAATCACCTTATCAAAAAAGCAAAACAGCTGGCTCTGCTGTGTGTGTTGCCACGATGAAGGAGCAATCCCAGCCGTCACTGCTGGTGACTCAGAAATGCTTTTGCTGGTTTCACCCAGTTACATCAGGTTGAGATAATGCAAGCAAGGTTCAGCGTTCACTTCCAAATTGGCAGTAGGACCGATGTGATTGTGACACATATTGCACCTTTATGAGTTTGTTTGCCATCTCAATCTTCTTGCGAAGAATAAATAAATACACTCACCAGCACTGCTGAAATTACCATGCTTACTCATCAGCCGTCACTCAACAGCGATCATCACACTCCTGCACAGTCGGCGGCGGCGCTTCAGCTGCTGCTCTCGCCGCCCCATTCAATTTGCACAATTACGTCTGCGGAGTTCCAATGCTTAAAAAAACTCATAAAACATGACTACTGTGAATCCTATTTTAGTTAAGTCAAATAATGGTCATATATTTGATAAACGAAAATCTGGATATAAACTTAAAAATTGGATTATGACCATCAAAAACAATTAGTTTTTAATGGTTTTTATATGTTAATCAGTTTTAATTGTTGTTACCGTATATACTAATTTATTTCTTTTCTTTTGATGCTTTTCCGAATATACGAGCACTATGTGCTCATGGGAAATTCATCTTATTATATATTTGTATGTTTCTTACATTGGAATAAATAAACAAATAAATAAAAAAAAATAAAAATATTTGTACTTATTTACAATTACTTCGCTCAAATCCGTTTTCCTTGTTCGAACATCTATACAGCCTCCAAGCGCTCATAAATCTTACGACTCATATCCCCAAAGATAAATTTTATTATATCTAAAATAAAACACCATAACAAACGACACATGCATGCTTATGACAAATCACAGTTTCTCGGAAAACAACATTAACAACAATACTCCGTCGGAGGCTGAGGAAATCTTCAAGCAACAAATGATCGTCGACAATTGCCTCTCCCAACAGAGCATTGCATAAAATTGTTCATACATTTTCAAAACACATTTATTCACGCTACAATTCTCATGTATAAATAAAAACACAACACACAAACTAACCCACTCAGACAGATCACACTCTGGTGCCAATCCACTATGACTCACGTAATCTCGTTAAAAAAAAGATAAGAAAATATTACGAAATATAAATTACTAGAACACAATTAGCGCACCCCCTTCTTTTCTCTCTCTCTCTCCGCCAGACCCACGTGACTTCCAGCACCCCGGAAGGTCACATGCGCCTGACGGAAAGCCTCGAACATACCCCAACCGAGGTTATGTTCGAGAACAACCTATCATCCACATAATGAAATTAAATAAAACAAAACAAAAAAAAATCATTCCGACGCCCACTGGACCTTACATACAATTACCCACTCCAACCATGATGACTCACTAATAAACCTAAGAATATTCAAGACAAACACACCAACCTCACCTACACCCATTCAAACATACACACACAAACTAGACTACCATTCCAATTCACAAAATCCAGTCGCCCCTTGCCCTAACACTGTCGTAGGGTCCACATATTCATCATCGCTTGATTCCCCTATGGAGTGCCCAGTAATTAGGACGAGCTTGCCTCCATAAAGCATAACGAGGCGCCATGAGCGCATCCCCATTACCAGGCTGCTGCTCATCTAATGTTTCTTCCGACCCAGGCAACATCTCAGTCCTTCCCCCTTCTAGGACCTCTCGTCTATCACAGCCTGAGGGCATTCAACCCCCAACAACACCCAGCCGACCTGTCGCCTCTTCGGTTTACCTTTTGATGCGGGTTTCCAATCTTCCATTCCATCCTCATCTCCGTCATCATCCTCTGCATCCCGAACGGGCTCATGTTTCCTCCTCCTGCACCTTTTATTCTGCCTACCTTACGGCTTTAGCCAGCTCGACTTAACCCTGCCGATGTGGACCACTGACCTGCTGTGGTTACCAGTGTCTTCAATTTCGTAATTCACTGGTGACACCTGATGCACTATCTGGTAGGGGCCCAAGAATTTCAGCCCAAACATCCGCTTGGTACCCCCTTTCCGCAATAGCCACACCCGACTGCCTATTCCGAATGAACGTGCTGCCCGAGTGAGTGAGAATGCGATGGCTCATTACATCCTTCACTCTAACCAAGTCTCGCACCCGAGTGAGTTTCGCCACGAGTTTAGAACAATATTTCGCTATTTCGGGCACACCTTCGCCTCCCTCACTCTCATCATAATAATGCCCCTCGGGTGGGCCCGAGTCAAACCCGTACAGCAGGAAGGCTGGGCTCTCCTCGGTGGCCTCGTGCTGGCTAGTCCGCAGTGCATATAGTGCGAAGTCCAGCAGGAAATCCCACTCCTCGGGGTGTTCACTGCATAAAGTTGCAGTGGCCTCGCAGAGCGACTTGTTGCATCGCTCGGCGATACCATTGGACGTTGGGCGATATGTGGTTGTCAATTTCTGCGTAATATGCAGATCCTCGCATAATGACACCGCTGAGGTGAAATTGGACCCACGGTCGCTGATCACTTGCTGAGGCACTCCATAGCGACACACAACATTACGAGCAAAGGATTGAGCTACGGTCTCTGCTGTCTGGTTAGGAAGTGCCTTAGCTTCAGCGAATCACGCGAAGACATCCGTCGTCACGAGGATGAACCTGTTCCCCCTGTTGGTACATGGTACCGGACCCACCACATCAACAGCCACCTTTTGAATGGGGTGGTCAGCGGCTACCCCCGCTTGGTAAATGGCACGTGTTAAGTTATTTTTAACACACTGGCATGCTTCGCAGTACTGGATCATTATGCTTCGCAGTCTCACTTTCTCCCTTATACTGGGCCAAAAGTACCATTTTCGCAATTTATGCATAGTCGCATTAACCCTTCGGTGGCCCCCCAACAACCCATTATGATGCCACTGGATCACCCTTGTCTGCAGGCACTGATGCAGGTACACTCTTATGTCCACTCGGCCATCTTTTTCCTCGATACGTACAACTAGCCCACTCTGTAACGTAAACAGTCCTCCCACACAGTCCACTATGGTACGGGTCTCAACAGCTTGGGCAATTTCCTGAAGCCACCCATCCTCCCGCTGGGCCTCCAGGATCTCCTCACACATGAATGGGGCAGACAGCTCGGTCGTCGCTGAGCAGCATTGCCATGAAAGCAGGTCGGCCACAACATTCTTTTTGCCCGCCACATATTTGTACTCAAACCCATATTCCTCCAACTCTAGCGCCCATCTCAGCACACACTGGTTGGTGTTCCGTTAGTACCGTGGTTGGGTGTCCAAGAATGATATGATGGAAGTGGCCTGCTGCCCGGACGATAGCGAGAGCCTCTTTCTTGATTACAGAGTAGCTGTTTCTCCCCCCCTCCCCCTGCAACTTCTTGCTGAAATATGCAATTGGTTAAGGCCTCCCTCCCTCTCCTGTTGTAGGACCGCTCCAATATCGTTAGCAGACGCGTCCATGGAGAGGAGGAACTCTCGATTGTAATCGGAAGGAAATAACAGAGGCTCACTGCTCAAGACCGTCTTCATGTAGTCGAAAGCTGTCTTACAAGCGGCGCTCCATTGGAACGGCACCCCTCTCTTCGTCAGCTCCGTGATTGGCGACAAAATCCCGGATAACTCCGGAATGAAAGGTCGGTAAAATTTAACCGACCCCACAAAGCGTGCGAACCTCACGTGCATTCTTGGATTCTACCAGCTTCAGTATTGCCTCAACGTTTCCCGGGTCGGGATAGGCACCCTCCGCCTTAATTATATGACCCAAGTAATGCATGCGCAGGGTGCAAAACTGGCATTTAGCTGGCTTAACCACCAACCTGCACTCCCTGAATCTCCCCAGTAGCCACCGAAGAACCTCCACATGCTCTCGGAGTGACACCGTACTAATCAGGATATCGTCCAAGAACATGTGGATATTCTCCCCGATCCTCCCCTTCAGAGCTGCCACCGTATACTGCTGGAACAGATGGGAGGAATTCCTTCCTCCCTGGGGCAAGCGTGTTGATTGGTACTTACCCCATGGTGATTGGAAGGCATAGCACTCCCTCAGTGACTCGGCCAATGGTATTTGATAGTAATCATTATTCAGGTCGAGCACTGAGAAGTACATATGCCCCCGCAGCTCCTCCAGGATATCCTTGATGACCGGGGCCGGGTAGTCCACCGCAGAGGTCTGTGAGTTCTCCTTTTCGCAGATCTAAAGTGATCCTTATCTCTCCGTTTTTCTTTGGGACCTTGTGGACCGGAGAGTTCCACGGGCTTATGCTAGGTTCGATGATGCCAGCCCGTTTGATTTCTGCCAGTTTCCGTTTGTACGCCTCACCATATGTGTGAGGAATCTTGTACTGACGGGTGAACACAGGGTGCGACTTGTCGACTGCATATTCAGCCACATAGTCTCGCACCCCGTGAACCCCTTCCACCTCGTTTGAGAACACATCGCCGAATTTGTATAATGTTTCGATGATCGCCTGCCGACAGTCTGCCCTTATACCTTCCACCTGTAACCCCTCAATAGGCTTGCAGACTTCCACCACCCCACTCTGTGCACTCGCTGTCCGAGCCTCCATTGACAACCTGCTCGTCCTGTTGAGTACCTCATTTCAAGCATAGTCCGCTTCACCCACACCTACCATTACCTTAACCGCTAGCATACTGATTACTCCCCTTATGCTACCTAGGCTGTCCCACATTCCCGTGCATTTCGCCAACCTAACAATGCCTACTTTTGCCTATGCACCCAAAACCAAACACCAGCAATTAATACAAAACTCTTCTACACACAACAAAGTTTACATGCACTTACGTATATTTAACATGTACTATTTTTTTTCCAAAACAAACCCCAAAAAAGAAAAATATGTCATCAATATCACGCAATTAGGCAGCCCTCGTTAATCTGGCAATCCCGGATTATTGGTCCCTGTTCGGGTGCCATTATAACATTCACCCACCTCCACCAAAGTTCAGTATGGCACATATGCCTTCTAGGTAGTACGTCGGGGTGGGCTTAGTTATGAGTTGAACCAATAAAGAGAACACACCTGACTACGTGATATTGAATGTCTGACTTATTTTATTTACTAATACACACAACATCATTTCTAAACCAAAAACTTATATCTTAATTCAAAAACTAGGGGCCCCTTATGAAAAACATCAATATACTATTTACAAATCCACGGAGCATTCTCCGGTTTCACGGGTTGATAGGCACACGGGTTCGTACTAGTTAGCATATAGCCTGATTATGCTGGGCTGCCAGATAAATACTAATGGGGGCTGATGCCCCACCTGCGGACATAGGCTGTGACTTATCCCCATGTGCCTCCGAAACAAATATTCCTGTCACAATTCGAACGCTTCTGCGTGGTGTACCCTCCTTTTTATGGCTAAATAAGGAAGAGGTACAGGAACCCTTCTTGGCAGTCACGTGGGAAGTCTACCAGCGAGTCCCAGGTGAGTCGCGCAGTTGGGTCCATCCAAACGGGATAGTCATCACATTCCTGCGTTTGAAGTGACTACTATGCGCTGCAACTATAACATCTTACCCCTCTGGCACCCGGAGACATAATCCATGACTATCTCAGAGTATGGAACCGTTGCCCAATCACCTTATCAAAAAAGCAAAACAGCTGGCTCTGCAGGGTGTGTTGCCACGATGAAGAAGCAATCCCAGCCGTCACTGCTGGTGACTCATTAATGCTTTTGCTGGTTTCACCCAGTTACATCGCGTTGAGATAATACAAGCAAGGTTCAGCGTTCACTTCCAAATCGGCGGGAGGACCGATGTAATTTGACACATATTGCACCTTTATGAGTTTGTTTGCCATCTCAATCTACTCATGGTTTGAAGAATAAACAAAATACACTCACCAGCACTGCCGAAATTACCATGCCTACTCATCGGCCGTCACTCAACAGCGATCATCACACTGCTGCCCAGTCGGCGTCGTCGCTTCAGCTGCTGCTCTCGCCGCCCCATTCAATTTGCACAATTACGTCTGCGGAGTTCCAATGCTTAAAAAAAAAACTCATAAAACATGACTACTGTGAATCCTATTGTATTAAAGTCAAATAATGTTCATATATTTGTACTTATTTATGATTACTTCGCTCATATCCATTTTCCTTGTTCGAACATCTATACGGCCTCCAAGCGCTCATAAATCTTACAACTCATATCCCCGAAGATAAATTTTATTATGTCTAAAAAGAAAAAAAAAGAACCCCATAACAAACGACACACGCATGCTTATGACAAATCACAGTTTCTCGGAAAACAACATTAACAACAGTACACCGTCGGAGGCTGAGGAGATCTTCAAGCAACAAATGATCGTCAACAATTGCCTCTCCCAACAGAGCATTGCAGAGAATTGTTCATACATTTTCAAAACACATTTATTCACACTGCAATTCTCATTTATAATTAAAAACACAATACACAAACTAACCCACTCAGACAGATCACATTCTGATGCCAATCCACTAAGACTCACGTAATCTCGTTAAAAAAAAAGAAAAAAATATTACGAATTACAAATTACTAGAACACAATTAGCGCACCCCCCTCTTTTCTCTCTCTGCCGGACCCACGTGACTTCCAGAACGTGACAAAATCAATGAGTCTTCGCTGATGAGAGAAAGTTTTCCTTTTAATTCTGTGAAATACTGGAATCAACTTCCTTTTGAAATTCGTTGTAACTCGTATTTATGCTGCTCACCATTGTGTGTTTACTCCTGTATTCACGTTAGATTTTCTTTAAAAAGTTATGTTAAGAACCATCAGGAAGAGTTCAAATTCCTTTGATCTATCTTTTCTTGTAGTATTGTTTATTGATTTTTTCTTCTGTAATTTATCCCCTCTGGATGCCTTGACTCGTGTCTCCCACTATGCAAACCATCTCGCAGATTCCGGACACACTTTGAAGACACAAGAAGAGGTTATTTCTGTACGCGCACCATCTCTGTACAATTTCTATTTTGGTTTTTTCAAAATTTTTGTATTTATTCTATTTTATTCTACTGGCCATCACATCCTTTTTGAACTCATTGGCCCCCTTGCTTTAATTCCTATTGGTTCTTATATTTATTTATGCTCATTGCTTCACTTGTACCACTGTTCTTTATATATAAAGGCTTGCATGCTTCTTGCTGTATATTCTTGACCAAGCCGGGAATAAATGGCAAAACTAGTTGGAACTCCTGATGTCCCTCTGTTATACTGTAAGGCCACCACCTGTTTACTTATCATTTTCTTAGACACGTTTGAATAGCGAAATGCTCATAGACGGGTAGATCCAGTCTTTATTGTTGTTGACATGATTGGGTGCTTTCGGAGAACAGCCACTGGTGCATGCCTCAAGAATCAAAGAATTCTCCAGGAAACACGAGAAAATTCGAGAATTCACGTACGTCTCGAATGCCTCAGTGAATTCTCGGTGATTCGATCAGTAATTCAATATGGAGAATGTGAGTTCGCTGATTGCTTCTTTTGGAATATTATTTTCTCAAAATCATATGAAATATCAGTTAAATGAGCAAATGTGGGACACCAACAGTGAGGAAGAGGTAGAAGAAAATACTCTGCTATGTTTTGGAGTGCAAAGAAATTTTTTTCACTGAAACGTCCTTTCAAATTAATAATGAGAAATAAAATGAAACAAAAAAGATGGAATAATAAAACACTAATCTTGCGAAACTAAAATGGGAAAAAATTAAATTAGCAAATGAAGATAAATTATGAGCGTATCTTGTTCATAAAAAAGCCTACATTAATTTCTTTTATCTAAATAAAGTATATAATTTAAAATTTACTTTGTCAGGCATTTTTTAAACATTTTTAAACAATTTGCAGTACACTATCGCTGTCATTTGCAACTCAATCTGGTTTTAGTTTACTCTAAATTTGTTCGGTCGTTGACATCATACGTCATTTTCACTTTTTCCACTAGTTTTTGGCGAGAGGAGAGAAGTGGAAAGAAATCAAAGAAAAAATGAATTCTTGGTGGAATCCCGAACGCTATAAATTCACTGGTGGTGGTTTCTCGAACGACAAAGTGGAAATAGTGGAAAAAAAGTAGCTGTGCTCGGAACGCAGCCATTGAAGAAAATTGAAGAGTGTCGCCTCCCTATACTCTTTCCTCCCTTAAAGCTCTGTATATTGTAGCGGTCTGCTCGATGATCTAATTCACCTAACACTATAAATCATATATCATCGTTTGAAGATAGATCATTGGTCAAAATATCTCCTAAAATTAGTCTAAATAATCTCAATAAACAACAAAACACAGTCATGGATTCATCCCCCTAAGATTAGATGGGGTCATTTAATCTTTAAAAATTAATTCCAACGAGGTGAACACAAAAGAAAAAAAAAAGATTATTGTAAAACAGTAGGAGTGATTAAATTTTCATAAATTATATTGAATAAAGATTTCAGTCAAATATCGGTGTTTGTCTCATCATTAATTCTAATCGTTTAATGTCTAACAACTGTTAAGTCTTTATACGTTTGGCGAAGTTCTATGTTTCGTTCTGCACTATAGTCTTACTGGTGAGTGAGTTAATGAAAAACAACGTCGCTGGGAAATAATCCTTCTTTAAACAGTACACTGTAATATCAAATTGATCAGTAACGTTCATATTTTTGTCAAGTTAAGTCAATCAGTCACCATAGAGATTCCCAATGAAAA
>JAHWFO010097535.1:14520-35433 GCA_023313115.1 Rhysida immarginata
CGGGGGGGGGGCGTATCTTTCGCGTCAATCATTCATACAGGTAACGATGGGACAAAAGGGGGTAAATTAGTAGGGTAAGGTATCGCGAAGGTTCCTAACGGGGCTTTTAATACGCTCTCTTCCATCCTTGAAACTGGTGGTCAATGGCAACACACTCCAGGTAAGTTATCTCTTTTGTTATTTTTCTTTTACTTTTATTTAGGTCGGATTCTTATCAATTTCTTTAAAATAGGTTGTAAAGCTTCTTTACGTTCACAGCGGGGCCCACCAAGGAATAAATAAATATTTTTTACCTTGTTTTCCGTCGATCAAGGAAGAATTTCCACCGAAATGATATCTTCTAATCGGGTTTGTAGGCAGAACGTTTGTCCGAATTTTCTCGGTGAGAAATCAGGCGTCTTCTAATCCGATCGCTTGTCCTCATGGGAACTCAAATTCAAAATTTAAACAAAATGTTATATCAAAATTCAAAGTTCAATCGGCGAGTAAAAAAAAAGTATCGATAACGGATTCCCGTAAAGGGGGAAGATTCTACTCATCTTGATTCCTGTCTCCACCGCCTGCCTTATTTTTTTTTTTTTTTTGTTTCGTCATTTTCATTGTTTTTTTTTTTTTTGTAATTCGTTACCTTCTCATTGTAACAACGTCAAAAGTAGCACGCAACTGTGAGTTTTAGTTTTCTTCCTCTTAAATCTCATCGCAACAATACTAAGCATGATTCATATCCTCATTCTTGTGTCGTAATAAAAAACGTTGTTTCATATAAATAAGTTTTAGTATATTTTATTTAAAGTTCAGTGAATCAAACAAAATTTTTTTTTTTTTATTTTTAAAACAGTCTGGTAAGAGATAGCGGACGCTATAATATACAAGTATGGACAACTAAAGACATTTTCGCCATTTTTGGCCTTTTCGTAGGCTCAACTGCTTATTAAAATTCTCGAAAATTACTCGTTTTTTATGCAATTTAACGGTCATTGTAAGTATACTTAAATTACATAAAACCGAGTGATTTTTTAATTTTAATAAGCAGTCTATAGTGAGTGAACCTACAAAAAGGCCAAAAATGGCGTCAGTTGTCCATACTGGTATATGTACGGTGTGTCAAAATTCCTGGTACAAACTTTGCGAGGTGATAGAGGGTGCAACCATAAGCATCTTTTGTCTATAGTGTTTTTAGGGAAACTCAACCCCTGCAAAGATATGAGGGGCTAAAGGTAGGATGCACCACCTGCAATGTGGCTGACCTGCATAGAGAACAGCTCTAAACATCCAATGACTGTAATTGGATGTGACACAAAAAACGAAATACAAACATTGACAGTACAGTGTTTGATTAGAAGTACGTATTTTATTCAAAGCAAATGCTCAAAATTTCCGCCATCAACCTGTACACACAGTTGACATCTGCGTACTAATGATTGGCGTGTGTGTTGAAAAATTTGTGTATGGGCTTGGATTTCACCAGCTGAAACAGCAATGCGCCAGTAAGGTCATCAATTTCTTGGACTTCTGTTGCATACACAATGTTTTCATATGGCCCAACAACCAGAAATCGAGAGGAGAGAGGTCGGGCGAACGTGGTGGCCACCGTACCGAGCCTCCCCAACCAATCCACCAACCATCAAACAAGTTGTCAAGCACATTGTGTACATTACAGCGAAATGAGCTGGTGCTCCATCATGCTGAAACCACATCAATCGTCGACAAGCTAATGGAACATCCTCCAACAAATCTGGCAATACTTACTTCAGAAACACTTGATAAATGTGTCCGTTGAGGCGAGGAGGTAGTGGGTAATGCCCGATCAGCGTATTGTCATGTACGCCACACCGCACATTCACCCCAAATTGTTGTTGATGTCCATGGCGAAATATCGCATGTGGATTGGCCGTTGCCCATGTGTGGTTGTTTTGATAGTTGATAACTCCATCATGGGTAGAGAAGGTATCATCAGTGAAGAGAACATATGATGGGAACAGCTGATCTCTTTCCGATTCTTGTAGTAACCATTGTGCAAACTGCATTCGAGCCGGATAATCTTGGGGAAGCAACAGTTGTACTCGGGTGCCAAACCTTACCTCGTGAAATACCCAGGTTCTGCGCTGCCATGCGGGTGCTACTGAATGGGTGTTCATCAAAGTATTCAAGTACTTCAATCTCCTGCCGAGCAACTCGTGGATGTCCAGCATCGGGTCGCTGAACATGAAACGTTCCATTTTCACGGAGTCGAATGTAAATCCTGGTAAACAGTTGGCTGTCAGGATGTACTTGATGTGGAAACTGGTGACGATAAATTCCTGCTGTTTCCATTTGTAAATAAAATGCATGTCAGCAAGCTCAGCATTTGTGAATCGCTGCATGACAGAACTGATTCCACGACACAATGGACAGGCTTGTTTGTAATAGCAACATTTTATCGGTAGGCTTCGAATTTGCATGCATTTACATATTGTGAACTTGTCTTTGCAATAAAGGTGGTTGATGAATTTAATTATGTTTTATCAAGTGACACTTCATTTACGACAATCAATTAGCAACAGATCACACTTAAGTTTTGGGAGAGTTCATCATAATGCAAAACAATTCAAACCTTATTTTTCACTGTCAGTAATTGTGGTTCAGTACCATTTCGGTAATGGGATGACAAAGTTAAAGGAGTTCAAATTACCTTCATTGGATGTTTAGAGCTGTTCTGTATGCAGGTCAGCCACATTGCAGGCGGTGCATCCTACTTTTAGCCCCTCATATCTTTGCAGGGGTTGAATTTTCCTAAAAACAGAATGGAGAAAAGATGCTTATGGTTGCACCCTCTATCACCTCGCAAAGTTTATACCAGGAATTTTGAGACACCCTGAATAGAGCTTTATCCTCCCTGACTCTATGCTGCTGACAAACGTCGAGGCGTCGACTGTACCATTTCCAATCCCGTAATCCCTCACTTCACATCCACAAATGACATCAGATGCCATTGTGCAACTCCCTCATTGTTATTAAAAATTTAATCTCAATTTTGAATAAAATTATTAGATTAATTTTGGACAGTATCTAGAAACTGTAATTATTTTAATTTTTTTTTCTTTTATCATTATTTACTAAAGTTTCTATTGAAAATGCTCATATTGTAAGTTATTGCATGGTTGTACTTTAGCCTACAAGAAATGAGATAGCCTGCCCACTTTTCATTCTTGCATTGTTTTCATGTCTATCGTTACAGATAGTGGAGGAGAAAGCAGCGACTCTATATTGAAAACCAAGAAATCACAAAAATATTTCATTTCACGCTTTGATTTCATATCTTATTTTCGTATCTGCCATAAAACAAGACCCGTGAAAAATCGAAGTCGCCAGTTAGGTGGGATATATATCAGTTGTTTAGGCTCAGAAAGAATTTTTTTACAGGTTGGAATTTGGGTGTTTTAATTGTGCATGTAGCACCAAAAATGATAAATGCTTGGATGTTACGTGGGTCATGGCAGATACGAAAATGCATTATGAAGACACTGCGTAAAAGTAAAATATTTAAAGCATTTATTCTGATTGGTCCGCACTTTACTGGTCAATGGGATGAGCAACTGAAACTGAATCTATTTAAATTATTTTTGTAATTTCCTGGTTTTCCCTATAGAGGCACTGCTTTAGCTCCACTGTCTCTAACAATAGAAGAGAGTGGACACGAAAACAATACGAGAAGGAAAAGTGGGCAGGCTATGCAATGTTTGCATTGTATCAGTTTCAATTGTTAAGCAAAAAATTTTTACGACCTCTAGTGAGGATTAGTAACGCATTCATTGTTTCTACATAACTCTTTTTTTAGTCAGCTCCCACTATGTTCGTAATGTATGTTAATAGAATATACAAATTTTATTCCATTCATGGTTATGGGCCCAGGCAGAGCATCCGACTGCGAAGTAAACAAATGAGGTATACTGACTTTAATCTAACAAGAAATTAAGTGGTCAACTTCACTGTAACTCGAGAAGCCATGGAGAAATAACAATGCCGGCTTGTTTGAAGCCATGTGATGGCCGACATCTTGTAAACCAAGCAGCTATTTGTTATCAAGATACGCTACAGGGACTAAATTATTAGGCTCCTGTCAAAGATAAGTACTTTATTTACATTTAGAGTTACTGTTAATGTATTTAGCACACATTGTGCAGTAAAGTACAAAGAATAGTTTAATATCTGGTGTCATAGCCTGTTGCTCATCGTATTGAAAAACTGTCTGACCATAATTACAGAAGTTGGAAATATCAAAATGATGCTACTTGAGCGTGAACTATGGGATCATGCTAACGGAACTGTTGAACTGAAACCAAAAGCTACTGTTGAAGAAAGACATAACTTTACCTTAAAAGATGAAAAAGCTTTAGATACTATTGCTTTAAGTGTATCAACTGATCAAAAAATGCATGTTGTAGATGCTAAAACATCGAGACAAGCCTGGCTCCTCTAGCATCAGTTTATGAACCAAAGTCCCGACCAAGAATTTTAAAATTGAAGAAACAGCTCATGAAAATTCATTTGTAGGATGGTGAGTCAATGTCGTCTTACCGAAGTCGTTTGAAAGTTTGCTATGATCAACTCGTTGAAGCAGGCATTAAAGTAGATGACACGTTAAAGTATTCAATCTTGACTGGATTGCCTGATAGCTATGAAGCACTAGTATTATCACTTGCTAATTTGGAAGATGATAAATTTAAGTCTAAGGAGATTAAGACAACCTTATTAGTTGAATATGATAGAAGGCAACTAAGTGAACCAGAAGAATCCAAGAGTGCGTATCTGTATCAGAAACAGAAGGAAGAACCCAACCAAATCCCAGACTTAACAGAAGTCAAACACTACTACCAAGAACAGCCATAAATCGAAAATAGTTTGTTTTAGATGTGGAAAAACAGGTCACATAATGCGTAATTCCAGAAGTAAAAGAAGAAGAAACTGAACTTTACAAAAAGCAAATATGAAAGTTTTCTTCTAACCACTGTGAACCATTCAGAAGATGAAATACAATAATGGGTTTTAGACAGCAGAGCAACAAATCATGTATGTAATGATAGAATGTTGTTCAGCAATTTAGTAGATGATACAAGTATGCAAATCAAGACAGCAGAAGTGGAACAGTATATGTATACTATAGGCCACGATGAAGTGGAAATGAAAATGAAGATTGGCGATAGAATTCAAAACATAGCATTGAAGAATGTGCTATACATACCTAAAGTGAAAAGAAATTTAATTTCTATATCACAGATTGAGAGGAATAAGAAACTGCTCTTTTCTCCAAAGGATTAGCAACAATCAAGAATGCCAACAGACAACTATTGCATAAGTACGATTTAAAGATGGACTCTACATTGTTGATGGTGAATCTATCAAGCATCACAGGCCATTGTTTATAGCACGATGTGAAGTAGACTCGGAACAGATATGGCCTAAATGTTTTTGTCACATCTACAGTACCATACAAGAGATGATGCGTAAAAGAAATGTTATTGGTCTTGATGAAACTAAGGAAGATAAACAGTCTTGTGAAAGTTATCAACTAGGCAAATCAGCAAAAACTCCATATTTTCCCATTGACAAGTGACAGTCTTCAAGAGTGCTAGATCTAATTCACTCTGATCATTGTGGCCCGATGCCAGTGAAGACAAATGGTGGAGCTTCATACTTCTTAACATGCATAGATGACTACTCTAGAAGAACAGTGGTATACACTATCAACAAGAAAAGGGATGTACCATCATATATTAAGATGTTCATAGAATGAGGAGAATGTTGAACAGGACAACAAGTGAACAGATTCAGGACTGGTAACAGAGATATTATATTAACACGAGATATTAAACATGAAACAACTAATATGTATTGTCCAAATATGAACGGAATATCTGAGCAGATGAACCGTACGCTCATGAATCTTGCAAGATTAAGTTTGGATTCTGCACAGTTACCTCCATCATTCAGGGGTGATTCAGTTGTGAACAATACATCTAATGACAGGGGGAATAGTACCTGAAGAGCTATGGACATAACACAAACCCTGTGTAAAACACTTGAAAGTTTTTGGATGTCTTGCATTTGCACATATTTCTAAAGAGAAAAGAAGCAAGCAGAGTGCAACAATGCATCATGGTTGGTTATGCTCATGAAACAAAGGGATATCGTTTGTGGAATCCAAACACGAGAGATGCCATCAAGACTAAACATGTGAAATGTGATGAATCAAGATTCGGCATAGAATATTTAGACCAGGACCACTTAACATTTTATGATTTTCCTGCATGGAATGGAGGAACCGACACTGGAGACAGATGAAAAACAAGACACTCAACATTCGCATTGAGATGAAGACATAAAAGTAGAGTCAAGCTCAAGTGATAAGAATGAAATAGATTAAGCCAAAAGAGGAAGAGGAAGAGCTAAGAAGATTATACAGAAACCTTTATTTGGAAGAGCAGGTTAATCCAATGAAATTAATTATCTGAAAGTTGAAATACCAACCACTTATCAAGAGGCAATGCAAATGTCAGAAGCAAAGAAGTGGTACAAAGCAATGCAAGAAGAAATGCTAAGACACGAATCAAGAAAAACATGGATTTTGGCTAACCTACCTGAAGATAGAAATGTAATTGGTTGTTTATGGGTATTTGCAGTCAAGAAGGATTCAAATGGTCAAATTAAGAGATTTAAAGCAAGACTGGTTGCTTAAGGTTTTCTTCAACAAGAAAATATTGACTATTTCCAAACATTTTCTCCAGTATTGAATTTTTCAGTCATAAGAGCAATGCTTGCACTTTCAGTTATTTTGAAATGGAAAACTATTCATCTTGATATAAAATGTGCCTTTCTATTTCATCAGCTGGAAGAAGAAATATACATGCAACAACCAGATGGATGGATAAAGGAAGGCGAAGAAACTAAAATGTTAAAACTAAGAAAAGCTCTATACTGATTGAAGCAAGCCAGCAATGCATGGTTTACTGAACTAGATAGGACTTTTAAGACTGTACAATTTAAAAGGATGAATAGTTCAAGCTGCATCTATACTTATCAAGGAGTACTGATTTCGGTATACGTTGATGACATAGCAATTTTTGGTCCCAATATGCAAAATATTGAATTTGTCAAGCAACTGATCTCGTCCAAGTTCGAAACAGTGGATTTAGGAAGATTTTCTATATACTGAATGTTAGAATCCATCAAAAGGATGATGGATCACTTACATGTGATCAAATCAGAATTTATCAAGACGTTACTAATAAAATATGGATTCAATGATTCAAGAACTGCATCTACTCCAATGGATCCAGGAGTCAAATTTGTGGATAACGTAATATTGGTTGACAGTCAAGATAAGGAAAACGTGCAAGTTAAAACCATGTATTTAAATGCTCGATCAATAACAAGTAAATTGGATGATCTTTATTTGGTGTTGCAGATGAATTCAATAGACTTATGCTTCATTACGGAAACGTGGTTGTCCCCTGACTGTGAAAGTGAAGCTGTTTCCTTTCCTGGTTATAAAATGTACAGAGTAGACCGCCCCACGAGGGGAGGTGGAGCTCTCATCTTGGTTGTAAATACTATTACCTCCCTTCCAATTGCATCTGTTAGTAATGAAGGTCTTGATTCACTAACCATTAAATGTTTAGTGGCCGCCAATTGGGTCACCTTTACCCTTATTTACTGCCCCTCTTATGTCCCCATTGAAGAATGTGCTACAGTGATTAATAATCTCGAGCCTACTGATGCCAATTTCGTGTTTGGCGATTTTAATTGTAATTATCAGCATTTAACTCCAGATCTTAGGACTTTAATCACTAGTACAGAGGCGCTCGGACTTAAACAAGTGATTTCTTCTCCAACCAAAGTCACCGCAACTTCATCTACGTTAATCGATCACATTTATTTGCCAGGAGCCATTCAGCACAGTGAGCCTATATATACATCCCTACCCAAATTTGACCATATGTTGATTGAAATAACCTTCTTTTTTCCAGAAATAAAGACTAGAAATAATATTCGTACGACTGAGACTTTACCAAGATACAACAAATTTAAATGTGCAATGTTCCACAGAGAACTAGACAAAGTAAATCACGATGAATTTAGAATGATGGACGATGTCAACCAACTCCTGGAATTCATCAATACCTTTGTGACGACTGTAGCAATAAACGCTGGAACTGAATTTTATAATACCAAAGTGACTCCCAGGAGACGAAAAATATGGTGGAACATTGACTTAATTACAAAATGGAAGACCAAAACCGAAATTATATGCTTTTAAATGACTGTCAATCTTTACAGCAGTTCATACAGGCCAACAAGGTATATAAAAAAGCGATTAGAGAGGCAAAAAGAGCCACAGTTGCCCGTTATTCCAAATCGATACGCATTTGGCAATTAATACGCAGTAATTGCATATGTGAGAAACCTAGCATGTCTCAAGATGATTTTTGCAAGTATCTAGATTGGGTAAATAACCCTACGAATCTAACTCAACCTCTTAACATAATTGATTCTGTTGACAAGTGCCAAGATAGATCTCCAGAACCCGGTATACCGTATGGATGGAAATTTGTCAAACTAATAAAAAAGGTTAAGATCAAAGGCCCCTGCTATCCCCTTACCATGGCAGCAAAGTTAGTTAAAAATCTTAATGCTACCGGCCTTAAGATGATTTATCAATTATGTACTTTGATAATTAGTAAGAAAAAATTTCCTCGGGCCCTAAAAATAGCAAAAATTAACCCTATTTACAAACAGGGTGACCCGGCTGATATAACAAACTATCGCCCGATATCTGTTTTGTCACCGGTAACAAAAATTGTCGAGAAAGCTGTCTTTAACAACCTTAGTGATTACTTATGGACAAAAATCTCGAAACAACAAAGAGGCAGTAGGCCTCGCCAAAAGGTTATTTGGGTACCGCTTCAGATATATTTAAAAGCTGTAACTGCCTTTGATCAGGGTAGTAAATTTATCATTGCTCAAACAGACATATCTAAGGCCTTTGATTCAATTTCTAGGCCACAGCTTTTAAATGATCTAAAAGCTTTGGGTGTCTCTAGTGCCTATTTAGAATTACTTCATGATTACCTCCAGGATAGAGCTAACATCATTTGTTATGATCCTCTAATTACGAAACCATCTACACGTGGCATAGTTCAGGGCTCTGGCCTGGGCCCCTTACTCTATGCGGTTTCTACTGCCTCTCTTTACAGTCACCAATTTAATTTTGATTTGCTGAGTTACGTGGACGACAACTTCTTGTTCGCTACATCTCCCCGTCATGATTTCGATAATGCCATCAAACTTCTCAACCAAGACCTACTTTTTCTGTCCGACTGGTATAGTACTAGAGGCCTTAGTCTCAATAGTACTAAGACTAAAATTCTAACGTGTGCCAAGGGTGAACCATATACTAGTACAATTAAGATTTTGGGTATAACCTTTGATTCTAAATTACGGTTTAATGATATGATTGATCAACTCATAATGTCACTTTACCGCAAAAACTATCTTGTGAAAAGACTTAGGTCTTTCTTATCAACAGGTCAATTGTGTCACTTCATTATGGCCGTCATAGTCCCGAGTGTGGCGTATGGAGCCCTATTTTGGTCCTCAACATGTACAACTAATCTCAAAAGACTAACTGTTGCCTATAACAGAATTATACGGACAGCTTTTAAAATGAGTAGACTGGACTCTGTTACTAATAAGTGTTCTGGCCATAATCTACCAACTCTTATGGTTATTTATAAGGTTGCGCTGATTTCTGAGTTAGCGAGCGCTATCCGTGATGAAAACCATCCTGCTGCCTTCGTAAAAGAATGGTTCAAGATAGGCAACGGAGTCCGACAAACAAGAAGGTTCCTATTTGAGATTCCTTTTAAAATGTCAGGGTTCAAATCCAAAAGTTTCCCTTATAGTGCTATTGCCATTTGGAACGATCTGCCTTACAATATCCATAACAATGTCCTGCAGTGTACCTTGCCCCAATGTGCTACGAGTTGCATTCATTTTCAGCACTGTCTAAAGTCGTACTATATAAATTTATAGGGTCGGCTTTTTTTATGCTGTTATAGTTCTCTTTTCCTTTCCACATTAAGCTCGTTTTACTTCTCTTTTAGTCTCTATTGACGTTTTGGCTTTTACGAGCCTTTGATCCTTTCTCCGCGGTTCTTTTGTTTTTGGAGGTTATTTTTACCTTTTCCATTACTCCTTTGCGAGTGCTTAATCCTAATAATAATAATAATAATAATAATAATAATAATAATAATAATAATAATAATAAGAAACAGTTTCAAAGTATCATTGAATCATTAATGTATTTGTTTAACAAGACGCGAACAGATATTCTATTTTCTGTTACAGGGCTTAGTCATTATGTAGAAAAACCAACGTAGTGCATATTCTCTGTATTAAGCATAATTTGTAATATCTTAAAAATACTATACAAAAGAAACTATGGTTCAAGAATGAAGGTCACCACTAGCCTATTCGAATGCTGATTGGGCAACAAGCAATGATCGACATTCGTTCAGTGGAACTGTGATAGGTGGTTCACCGATAAGTTAGAGTCACTTTATTGGAAGAGTACCGCATTTCAGTGAACTGTGTCGCAAGGCTTCTGATTGGCTTTTCGGTATCACGTGGCATAATTGCAGTCATTTTGAGTTTTCCAGAGTGAATGCTTGCTAATCATTTCTATGGACTTCAGTGAGCTTTGAAACTTGAGACTTTAATCAACAAATAGTAAGTTTCAATCGATAAACAGAAAGTATTTTATCGATAGCAGTTGCATGTTTTAATAATACACAAAGTTTTCCTAAGGTTTAGAGATGAATAATTTCGTCAATTAGCTTTTGCTTTATCCGGGCCATTATGCCAAATTGTTGCGCGGTAAACTGCACTAAATCCAGTAGAAAAGGGAAGTTAATGTTTTACATTCCAACTGGGAAGAACAAATATCCTTGCCCACGGCGGGATTCGAACCCGCGACTTGACGGATTCGAGAACTGGAAAGCCTACGCCCCAGCCCTCTCGGCCACAGGACCGGCCCTGCCCACTCTAAATGAAATAATCATTGAGATTTAATTTAAGCAGTCCAAAAAGGATGTGAAAATGATATAGAAAAAAAATAGAAAAAAATAAATATTAACTTGTCTATTTTTTTTAATTTTAAATTCATAAATACCATGTAAAACCTAAAATTCTTTCTACATTCATTTGAATTAAATATTAAATTTACGAAATTTTATAAGTTAACTAAATACAGATTATATTTTGTTATTGACGGCCTAAAAAAAAAAAAGGGATGTAACAATTTAATTTGAGCAGTAGAGTTGTCTTTTATTTTTATCACGTTAAATATATTAAAAAACCTATTTATCATGTATTAAGTGAATTTACAAATCGTAAAATATTACATCATAACATTTTACTCGAAATGCGGTGTGAATACTTTGAAAAAATGTTCACAAAACAACGCATTCTCCTTACTACCCTTTGTATGCAGAGAAGAATCAAACTCAAAATGGCGTCGCTCAAGACGATTGCGATACTCTTCTTATAAAGTGACTCTATGATAACTTGGTGTACAACAAAACAAAAATGTGTAGCCTTATCCACCATGTAGCCTTATCCTATAAAATTATAGGCCCTGCCCGGTGGCTTCCCTTTGTACAGCTTCATCGTCGCTTCGATCAAGAGGACCGAACAGCTTCATCATAGGGAAACTATTCACCCAAAAAAATGATGTTAAAGAGGGCCGAACAAATGGAAGAGCAAGGTCAGAACTATACAGAGGATGCTCAATGACTTTCCACTTTAACTTTCTCAGTATCTCAGCTCTCTTGTTGGCAGTAAGTAATGTTCACAGTCTTCTGGGATTACGAGGGCATACTGCTTCTCATATAGCCCTGTCTTTGTTCCTCACGACTTCCATTTGTTCGGTCCTCTTAAACATCATCTTTCAGCCGTTGATGAAGCTATACATAACCTGATTCAGACAGCAGCCCAAAGAATTTTATCTTGGTGAATTTGAGGGGGTTGGGAAATGATGGGGCAAGTGCCTCAATGTACAGGGAGATTATGCGGAAAAATAAAAGTCGTTTTCAAATCAGCACTCGTATTTGTTTCATTTCTATATCCATTTGTAATTTGCTGACTTCTTTTCGTATATACACAAAAGTCTGGATTAACCTTGAATGGCCCTTGTACAAAAAAATTGACAACATTTTAAAAATAGCTGATGAATTGCAAATGATTTATGAGAAATGCACTTTATATAAAGTTCATAAGACTTAATGCAGCAGACTGCTCAAGGCTCTTGCTCACCTGATGTAGTCCACATGTCAAAACTCCGTATGTGGCTGAGCTCTCGTCGCTCGAGTCTTCTCCTTCATGGCGTGCTGTTTGCTCGCTTCTTGACCTGGTCACAGAGAACTCACTCATGACGCCACTCTGGTTTCCAGCAATAGCGTTTATTTCGCCATTAGTGTTGCAGGACAAAGGGCTACATCTTTTTCCGCCCTCATCCCCCATCCATTCCTCTCGACTCTCAAAACTTCTCTACTTTTCCCATCATTCCTTGTCCACACCCATCCTCTATTGGTGACGTTGTCTATGACACTGATTATGTCGGTCTCCTTTCCACTTCGATGAATAGAAGTATTGCGTGCAAAAGTGACCGACGCTGTCAACAGAATCTTTGATGTTATTTAGATTCTGTGACCTTCTGCCATCAGTTAAAACCAGTGCTTTCCAAACTTTTTTTATATGGCGACCCCCTAGCTATATACTGTATACAATACTAAAACCAGCAATTGACCAGGCGACACCAAGTTTGGAAAGCTCTAGATTAATTAGTTACTAAGAGGCAGAGTCAAAAAGTAACTTATACTTAGCACTATCTGTGGTCGAAGAGCACCGACATCATTCGCCGTTTTTAAGGTTGTTATCTGTATGTCTATAATTGCAACGTGGCATGATCCCCCGTGTTCACGCGTTCATTCCGTACGCAAGAGTATTGTAGAGATTCGAGGAACCATCAGTTTTTTGCGGAACCATCACAATTCCATAAGGAAATTTGCAGTGTCTACGGGGATAATGTGATTTCTCGTCCTGCAATTGTGAAGTGGTACCAGCAGTTCAAAAATGGGCTCTCAGATTTGATGGATGAATACCACGCAGGAAGACCAACCACATCCAACACTCCCGAACACATTGCCCGTGTTAATGAGATGATTCTGGACAATTGACGAATCAGAATTAAAGGAATCGCCGGAATACTTGGCGTTTCTTATGGGAATGTGCACTCGATTTTTCACGACAGTGGAGCAGATTTTTACCGCAGCAGCATGGAAAAATTAATTTCATGTTCAGACAAGTGTTTACACTTGCCAGAGCTTCTTCCGAGGTACTCTGTCATATGCTTTTTCGAGGTCCACAAAGCAAGCGTAGATCTCTTTTGCATACTCCCAGGATTTCTCAAAGATTTGCCTTAGCACAAAGATGTGATCCATCGTGCTTCGGCCAGGTCAGAAACCACACTGCTCCCCCGACCGTTTGGAGTCGACTATTTCCCGACTTCACGTCTTCAGACACTTAGGGTACACTTTCCCAGGAATGCTGAGCAAAGCGATGCCTCGATAGTTGTTGCAATCTCTCTGATATCCCTTTTTAAAAATAGGGATCGCAATTCCTGTCTGCCATTGCTTAGGGGCCTGTCCAGATATCCCAGCAACCTGACACACTCGAGTCAGCCACAAGATATCATCCTGATTTAAGGCCTTTAACATCTCGGACCGGATTTCATCATCACCTGCAGCTTTGCCAATCTTCAGGGACTTACTTGCCCATCTGACTTCTGCTTCAGTGATAATACCATGACTATTCTCCGCTCCTAGGTGCACCTCATGTGCCTCAGTTGTTGCTGTCACCGGATTAAGAAGAGATGCACAGTATTCCTTCCACCTATGCAATACGCTCTCCTCTGTTTTCATAAGCTTCCCATCTGAACTCTTAATAGTTTATGATGAAAGAGACTTCTTTCCACGGAGGCGGCGCATGATCTGCCAGAATACCTTGTTTGCCGAACCACAGGCTGCCTCCGATTTCTCCCCAAACTTCTCCCAGGCCTTGGCTTTAGCTGTTGATACTGTCTTTGCTGCTGCTTTTCGCGCCTCAGTGTACCGCACTCGACTCGAAGTTGACTTATTTGCAAGCCATAGCAAATAGGCTTCCTTCTTTGCTTTGACAGCTTCTTGGACTACATCGTTCTACCATGCAGTCCTTTTCTCACCACCTTGCGCCACACTCAGTTGCTTACGACCACAGCACAATGCAGCCATAGTAGTCAAAGCAGTTATAAACAACTGTCATTCCTCTTCAACAGTACCACGATCACTGGGTAGTTCTTTGAAACTTGAAGATATGTTATCTGCAAAGGCCTTCCTCACAGCTCTATCCTCCAATGCCTCCCATTTGATGCCCCAAATTTGTCTGAACCTAGTATTTCGCTTGGTTGGCATGGATTCAGAGAACCGCAAAGTGCAGACAACAAGGTGGTGATCAGTTGATAGTTCTGCCCCTCTTCTCACACGAGTATCCAACACTGATCGGAATAAGTCGCTGATACGATTACAAAATCAATCAGTGACTTCTGCTCCATTGCATCCCTGTACCAGGTATACTTATGGACATCCCTGTGCTGGAAGAATGTGTTTGTGATGGAAAGTCCATTGTTGCAACAGAGATCCAACAAGCACCTCCCATTCGCATTTAAATCGGGGATACCATTCCTCCCCATCACGCCTTTCTACGTTTGGTCATCCGCCCCTACGTGTGCATTGAAGTCGCCCACCAGGATGACAGAATCTGCACTCCCTCTTCTGCTAAGAGCAGCATCAACTTTATCTAGAAAGAGTGGGTACTCTGTGACTGCATTCGGAGCATATGTAAAGAACAGTGAGAGAGATTGTTTCCCTATCTGAAGCCTCAGGAGACACAGTTTTCCACCTAAGGGGGTCCAATCTGCAACATAATCTGCCAGCTGGGGACTTATGAGTATCCCCGCTCCCACCTGAGCATTCATGTTTGGGTCGACATCTGAGTAGAAGAGCTTCCACCCTCCTTCTAAATCAGTTGTTCCAGAACCCGGACATTTCGTAGAGGTAATACCTATGATATCCAGTCGATACCGTTTGGCTTCCTCCACTAACTCTGGTTCCTTTCCTGTCATGGAGAATTCGTTCCAAGTGCCGATTTACAGCACTCGATCCCATTGTCGCTTTACCTATTTCTCCTCCTGGGTAAAGGCATGTGCTGCCCAGCGAGTGCACTGGTGGGGCTTCTCGGCGGCATTGCTCCGAGATAATAATCGAGAGACTGTCGACTATTTTTCGATCGAGAGCCTCTGCCTAACTCCCGAACGCGGGTGACTTTAACCTGTGCAACACCCGTTGCAGTATGAATTCTTTCATTCGTCGACATCAAGAGATACATGTTTGTTTGGATACTCTTCATCTCACTTCTCAACCATGACCTTTCTAGTAAGGGTGACCCTAAAGTAGCAGTGCTACAACCAGCATAGCTTACAGAATCCCTGAAGCACCCAAACCCCTGACCCACGGTAAGGGGGCATCCATTCAAGGGATGAAGATCAGTGTGGGAAGAAGCTGGGATGAAGATCAGTGTAGCTAAAACTGAGGTTCTGGTCTTTCAAGACAGCCTGCTCAGTGTGCTCTCCATGTTAGAGGAGCCCCATTGAGACAGGTGGAGAAATTCAAGTATCTCGGGATTGCATTCACGAGTGGCTCTCGATCTTCAAATCTATCTTTGTCCCCATTCTCACCTATGTTCATGAGGCTTGGGTAATCACCGAAAGAGTGCAATCGTCGGTACAAGCGGCCGAAATGAGGTTTCTGAGAGGTGTGGCAGGTGTTACCCTAATAGATAGAGTGCACAGTAGCACAATAAGGGAGTCTTTCGGTGTTGAGCCGCTACTTCTCCGCATTGAGAGCTCTCAGTTGCACTAGTATGGCCATGTGATATGGATGCGGCAAACTGGTCTTCCTAGGCAGTTGTTATTTTCCAAGCCGGTGGGTAAGAGACCAAGGGTCGGCCTAGAACCAGGTGGCTAGACTACATGGAGAATCTGGGTTCGAGTCGCTTGGGTATTACCAGGGAGGACATGCACCTGATGGCGGAAGATCGTGATCGCTGGAGATCCTCCATAGGGCTGCTGCCCCCACGGCCCTAACGGATAAGCAGGTTTGAAAAGTAAGTACAAGTGTATACAGTTGTTGGGTGATTATGTAGAAAAGTGAAATAAATGGTGCACGTCTCCTCAGAATATGTGTATGGGATCTTAACTTACATCTGTTTTTACTGTTTCAGAGTGTAACTTACTTTTTTATTCACCCTCGTATTTATCCCTTTGGCATTGTTGACATTACTTTTCGGTTGTTTTTTGATAAGCGGTGAATGAGGCGGTCAAATTGTGGGGTAGTTTTCTTCGGTATCCCAGGCCTTGGACAATCTTTGACAGAATCTGAGGTATGGTAACGTTGATTTGTCTTTATACAGCAGGGTTTACTGCACTTAACAATTTTTGCAATGCTGTTAAAGGAAAATCCGTCATCTTATAAAGGTCTGATCTGTTCACTGCCTTCAACGGACATATTTCGTTTTTTCGCTATGACTTCTGACACTCTATGTAATACAAATTTTGCATATACAGTATAACATAATACATTTTGTGTTCTTACACGACAGCTTTAAGAACCTGATTGCTAAAAATCCGTTAGTGCTAAATTTCTTACCATTCAATATTTGTGTGTCTTCCAAAACAACTCGTGTAAATTCAGCTTTCAGTAATGTAGTTTACACATGATTGTTGGTAGATGCTCATTATGCTTATGGTAGGGGTGGCAGTTATTCAGACCCATTTGCCTTTTACAAATTCAATTTCATTTCTAAACAATACAGAGGCTGTTAAAGTTTTGGCCTCCATTGTATCAGTCATCAGTGATGCAGAATGTGGACTATAAAAGGTGTTAGGAAGACACTCGGAGGTGCTGTTCAATGTGGCCACTGTTCTCCACGGCCAAAATCTCATAACGAGTTACAAGTCCTGATCAACTGCGTGCTGCTGCAAGTCCCACAACAGTTGATCAGAAGAGGTGTTCCGTGCATGGAAAATATGCTGTCCTTCAAATATACCACTGAATGCTTAGGAGGTAACCCAAAAGCCAAAAATCGTAGTGGGTTAAATTGGATGAACGGGTAGCCACGTTGTTGGTAATGCATGGCTGAGGACCCACCTCAGAGAAATGTTATCGCAGCAACTGTTTAATATCACATATACTGTGTAGGGGTGCACTATGCTCTTGAAAAGTTGGGGGAAACATGAAGCGGGACCCACAATGATTTTGGTGAAAGATTCGATAACTTTGAATTTTGCGTAGTATTTCGAATGGTAAAATTCGGATAGTGTGAAATTCAGGAAGGTGAGCCATTATCAAACTCCCAATGAGGAACTGTGACGAGCAGGGATATCTTAAAAAAAAAAGACACCTAGTTCGAAGCATTGAATCATGATAATGTTTTTAGATGCAACAAACAAATAAATATTTTATACAGTACATAAACCTTTTATTTATTTATCAATGGACGAGTCTACAGAATCATGTACATCGGTAATACTGAATAAGGGCTTATAATAACTGAAGTATGAAATGTAAGCACGGGTATCGAGTCTCTCTATATGTTGAGTAAACAGAGCGTCTGTGCTCTAGGTGCGTCTCCTTACTCGCTTCTGTGTTTGCAATCGAATGTGGAACCACAAACATGGCACGTACAAGCTTGTCGCAGTATCTAAAATCACAAAACGAGTGCATTTTGTATGACGAAAAATTAAAGTTATTGTATCATCCGTAATGATTATTCCGTCACCTGTAACGGTTTTTTGGGTGGGAACATTATTCTTAACTACAGAGAGGAAGGAATCTGTAGTAATAAATTAAGCACTTCAAAGCACAGAAATTCAACAAATGCATAAATTATAAATAAGATGAAGACTTTAAAAATCATCAAAAGATCTAAATGTTTAAAAATAATAAATTATGAATTATATTGTGAGTAATAAAATATATTTATTGTAATGGAAAAGAGTTTATTCCAGTACACTAGGATTCATTATTCTTCATTCAAAACACTGAAAGCAAAACGTTAGGTCATTATATGAATTGGTTAGGTAAGACAGCGAAAAAAATTCCAGATACTCGTAAAGAGGTTATGAGACATGGAGGGTTTCTTTTAAATCAAGCCTTAGGTTAATAAAGGTACTGTGAGAGCATAGAGTACAATATGAGATAAAATGGTATGTGTATAGAGTTACGCCACGTATAAATGTCGCCACTAAGGTCAGAAACACATAAACTGCGCATGCTCAAATATCTCGTATGCAACAGAGACTTGCCAAGGAGTTCGAAAAATTTCTTTGTGATTTTTTTTCGTAGCGCACGAGAATCGTCTAATTTAACAGAAACACGTCAAATTTTTTCGTCTTCATACGAAAATTTCTCATAATGAAAAAAATCTTAACTCTTATGTATGTAAGTGCTATGCGTTTTGCTGGCACACGAAGTCAAAATTAGACATAGAAAAAATTCCAAGAAAAAATTTTGATATAATCAGGGAAATTACAATGAATTAATAACGAAAATACAGAGAAGTAAAATTTTTGGCGATATCGAGTTTTTGACTGTAACTTTATGCAAGATTTAAAATAATACAGTTAAAATAGATCTCATTAAAAGTACAAATAATAAATTTAGAAGTTAAGTTCAAATTAGCAGTTACTTTAATAGAAAGAAATGTTAATTTTTTGTTTCTTTTTCTCTAGTATATGATTGTTAGTCTGCAAAAATTATAAATGTTTGTATTACTTGATTATAAATATAGGGCAAGTCAAAATCATGGATCCGATTTCAGAAGTTTACTCTGTGAAATCTAATGAACCTATGGTATTGTGAGACAACTGCAACAAAAGGTAAATGTTCAAAGTTTACTTCACATCACATCTCAGGTGTTCTATGTGAACACCTTGCATAACTCGACACACATCAAGCCGATAGTCTATCTCATGCCAAACCTTCTGTGATTTCTTCCTGTGGGGGTTTGTAAAGGATCATGTGTACGTACCACAACTGCCACCAACATTGGATGACCTGCATGTTCGCATCACTGCAGCCATTGCTGATACTGACGCGACTTGCTGTGAAAGGTTTGGCAGGAGATAGACTATCAGCTTGATGTGTATTGGGTTACGCAAGGCACTCACATAGAACACCACTGATGTGAAGTGATGTGTTGAAAGTAAACTTTGATCGTTTACCTTTAGTAGCACATGTTTCACAATACCATATGTTCATTAGATTTCACAGACTAAACTTCTGAAAATGGATCCATCAATTTGGCTTGCCCTGTACATTATACAATTATTTTATTTTGTTTTACTTCTAAAACCATTTGCAATAGAACTTGGATATTATGAACACAGTTAATACAAAAACTTGCTTAATATGAAATTTTTTCTTGTTGAATTCCCTTAATATTAAAGTAGTAGAGCTATTGAGTGCGGAAAAAAACGCCGTGGCGTTTAATTAATTTGATGGCATCCTTGGGTGAGATCGGTTGAGATGTACATCAAAAGGATACCGCCTTGAGTGTGGGTATTATGAATTATCATGTCTTGGGTGGCATGGGGGTGAATTTCCATAAATCTACGGCAATTTCTAATTGGGCCTACTCCTCCTGGGTGCTGTTTTAATAAAGTAGGGTGTGGTTTTTATTAACCATGGCATTTTGAATTAAATGTTTGATTTTTAAATGTGTTTTATTAATTTTGAATTTGGGTGTCATTTGAAAATAGGAGGGGAGGTGCTGGGTGTCATGTTGGCGATGTCCATTTTGTTGTTGGTGTTTTGCTGGTTCTCAGAGCAAAAGGAATCTTGAATGTTTGGATTGACTCCAATATTTCTTACTTCTCTCCCCACTTATAAATTACCGTTATAATGGTTTTGCCTAATTACTAATTTTCTTTTCTTTTTCAGAAAACCGAACTTTTCTCCAAGACTCTTTGTTTCAAGGTCCTCAGTTTGTTTTTTAATTTGCAAATAATTTCCAAAAATTGCAGCATTGTCTTTATTGAAGCTGTTTTTTAAATTGCAAAGAATTTCCGTGACCTGGTGAAATTGTTGCAGGTGACTGAACTCACAAACGTTATAAATACCTCTCTCTGCAACGAATGGTTTAATATAACTGTTTGACATGCATGAAGCATTTTCCAACCCTGAAAATCCTGTAGGATTTGGTGGTGTTCGTGGTTTAGTTATATAAACAAATCATTCTGAAAAAACAGACACACAAATGGCTATGCAGTGTACCAGCCTATACACTGCATAAACCTGTTCGACGTTATTTTCTGCACAATCGCATGCGCGTTTTTTCACCATTTCAACAATTTCATTTCAAATATACATTAAATAAACAGGTGGTAGCCTTACAGTATAACAGAGGGACATCAGGAGTTCCAACTAGTTTTGCCATTTATTCCTGGCTTTGTCAAGGATATACAGCAAGACAATCGACAATCGAACAGTGAAGTGTACATTTGTTAGGATGGGACGAAAGCAGCGCTTTCACAAGCTCATCTAACCAGAATAAACTCCAAATGAAATACACTGAGGTAGTCAAGAAGCCTAACCAACCCAAGCAGTCTTCCATATTATACAAAAAAAAAATAAGATTGACGATTGTCAGAAACAAAAAACAAACGAAATAAAAAATACAAGGAGAAAGAAGATTATCACATCTTCCAGTAGTCTGGGAAAG
>JAHWFO010097535.1:54619-82773 GCA_023313115.1 Rhysida immarginata
ATTATTATTATTATTATTATTATTATTATTATTATTATTATTATTATTATTATTGTAACAACGATAGGAGAATACCCCACCAGATAATCTGGAGGGGAGAGCCCCACGTTGTTCCCCAACAGGCAAACTGCCCAAAACGGAGTTAATGAAAAACATATAAATAACAAGTTACAAATAATAATTAAATAATAAAGACAAACACATATTATACGAGGGTTGGGGCATAAGTCATGGCAACTATTTTTTTTCTTGTAGATACTAGTCCGGTTGGAAAATGTGACATATACAGACGAAAGGATAAGGTGTTAACTACATGTGTGGACAATGAATAGCACTGAAATACCGTAACACACTAATTTATTACGGTAGTATACAGGGCAATATGGCCTTCACGGTGCAAAAGAATGACAACACAGTACACATAAAGGTGACATGACAAACCTGGGCCTAAAGACCCTCAAAGTAGTCCCCTGCTACTGTCACCACACGCTGCCAACGATGTGGGAGGCGCCAAATATCATCAGCCTCAGGCACTGAATACCATCAGCCCGAACGTTGCTCATCACTGGTTGACACACGTCCTTGCTGAAACTTTCCTACCCACTGTGCTACTGTACGGTATGTTAGGGCATTATTCCCAAGGGCTTCCACTAATTCACTGTGACATTCCATCGCTCAACACGGGTTACTTCCATCTCGCACGACACTCAACAACTGACTGATTTCACAGCCCTCGCTGCGCTACTACCAGCTATCACAGAGCCATCTGTTGTTCTGCATACACACTATGCCTGTAGAACTTCCACACGACACATATACGTTTGTGATCCGTTCACATATCTACAAGAAAAAAATTAGTTGTCATGACTTATGCCCGAATCCTCGTATATATATATAAATTATATACAGGGTGTTTTTGAATTGAGTACAGATTTTCTGGGAGATGATAGAAGAGGTCCTTAGAAGTATTTTTGTCATATGAACATGGGGTCCCCGCAGCTCCGTTTACTTACAATACTGCATTGAACAATCAAATGACACCGGGACGCAGTGTGCGTTGGTAGGCCTAGATTATTTTATTTTTAACAATTAACACAAGCAATCTATTGTAATAACTTTTAAAGTAATTGTTTGCAAAGAAATTTCAAGGTGCACGTGCTTGTTTGTTGAAAAGTCTTAGGACAAACTTCGTCAAGGAGATTCCATGGTATCCAACCCCTTTGTAAAATACGATTAGTCCATCTGTAAATGAACTAATCGCATTCTGGGAAAGCAGTAGGTAAAGATTTGTTTTAAAAAGTTCACTTGATGTACTTTTTACATGTGTAAAGTTAAACAAACAGTATGAATCGTTTTACTTGGAATGATTATGCAGACATGCATCTGTGTCTCAGTGCTGCTGGTACCATGGATGGTGCAAGGCGTTTGTATGCTGAACGTTATCCCAACAGAATTCTTCCCAATTCACGAACATTTGGTACAGTAGATCGTCGTCTAAGAGAAACAGGCGCATTCGCTCATGATAATCATCAGCGTGGACGTCGTCGGTGGTTACGCTCCCCTGAATTAGAGGATGAAGTTTTGGAAAGGTTTAACCGAAATCCATCGACAAGTACTCGTGCGATCGGAGCTGCTTTGAATACTAGTCATACCACTGTATGGAACATTTTACATGACAACCTGCAACATCCGTTCAAGCTTCGAAAGGTGCAGGAATTATGTCCCAATGATCATGGGCCCCGGCGTGCTTTCGCGGAATGGTTTATGCAGCAACAGAATAGGATTTCAGACTTTCCTTCCATGGTTTGTGGACAGATGAGGCAGTTTACGCGAGAGGGAATGTTCAATAGCTACAATAGTCATCTGTGATCTCATGTCAACCCATGTGCAACACATGTTAACAGTTTTCAGCATCGTTTTTCGTTGAATATTTGGGCTGGCATTATTCACAATGTCCTGATTGGGCCATATCTCCTACCATGCCGTCTTAACGGGCAAACATACCTTGGTTTCCTGAAGGAGGAGCTCCCTGGTCTTCTTGAAGATGTTCCACTAATGACCAGACATTTGATGTGGTTTCAACAGGACGGCGCACCTTCGCATTACACAAGAGCAGTTAGAGATTACCTAAATGAGACATATCCTGGTCGTTGGATTGGTCGTGGCGGACCAGTTGCTTGGCCACCGAGATCGCCAGATCTCACACCGATGGATTTTTTTTTATGGGGAAGCATAAAATCAATGGTGTACTCCGAACCCGTAGATACCGAAGAAGAATTGGCGACTCGTGTTGTCGCGGCAGCAGATGACATCAGCGACCGTGCAAATTAACTGTTTCCACGCGTACATCAATCCATCATAAGGCGTTGCGAATTGTGCTATGAAGCAAATGGCGGACATTTCGAACAATTACTGTAAAAGTCATACAGTAGATTGCTTGTGTTAATTGTTAAAAATAAAATAATCTAGGCCTACCAACGCACACTGCGTCCTGGTGTCATTTGATTGTTCAATGCAGTATTGTAAGTAAACGGAGCTGCGGGGACCCCATGTTCATATGACAAAAATTACTTCTAAGGACCTCTTCTATCATCTCCCAAAAAATCTGTATTCAATTCAAAAACACCCTGTATATATAAATTTTTGGTCCATTGCAGGGAAATTACTGGGCAGGAAAAATAAAAATAATGAAATTTTGTCAGAGAGCTCTTTAGGCAATATTGCCAAGAATTTTGAGGAAAATTTTACCAATAATTGTTTTAACAATCCTAATTATTTGAATTTACAAAAGTGTTGGGGCAATATTGATAAGGAATTTCCCTTTCAACCTATTAGCGAATTAGAAATTATAAATATTGCTAGAAGAATTTCTGCCTCCCGTTCCTGTTTATTTGTTGATATTCCTGATTTTTTGTTTAAAGGGTGTATCTCTGGTATTATTTTGCCTTTGGCAGTTTTGTTCAATCTCTCTATATTTTCTGGTAGATATCCAACCAAGTGGAAACAGGTGACAATTTGTCCTATTCCTAAAAAAATAACCTCGGACGGTGCTAGAAGTTTTCGTCCCATTACACTGATCGCATATCCGGCTAAATTGCTAGAGACTATAGTTGCCACTTGTTTGTCCGGGTTTTTTGATAGTTACCTACCTGACTCGCAGCATGGATTTAGAAGGCAACGTTCTACACAGACCAATCTGGCGACTCTAATCCATGTTCTTTCTCTTCATCTGGATGGTTGAGAGCAGGTAGACGTCATTTATTTAGACTTTTCCGAAGCCTTCGATCATGTTAGCATTCAGTTATTACTTCATAAGCTTAATTTTATTGGTCTCCTTAAGAGTTTATGTATTTGGTTTTGTTCGTTGCTCAACGATCGTAGTTTTATGCTTCGCTCGGGTGGTTTAAAAGTTGGTGTATATAAGATCCGTAGCGGCGTCCCTTAGGGTTCTCCACTGGGTCCAATATTATTCAATGTGTTTATTGCTGAGTTACCTTATGCTGTTATGTCGCAGAACATCGGTTAACTATATGCTGATGATGTGAAAATGTTCTGTCGTATTTCAAGTTGGAATGATTGCGAGCTTCTGCAGACTGCTTTGAATAATGTTGATTCGTGGGCATTGAGGAATGGTCTCTCTCTTACCCCGCTAAATCTTTTGTGATGTCTTTCTCTAGAAAAGTCTCCTCTTATTATTATGATTATGTTTTGAAAGACAATTTTATTCATAGGAAATCTTCTGCCATGGATCTTGGTGTCTTGTTTATGAATAATCTATCGTTCTCCGCTCATATACAATCCCTTACTCGGGATATCTGTCAGAGATTAGGAATTCTGAAAAGATTATCGCATTTTTTTTCCCAGACCATTATCCTTCTTATGCTTGTTTGAAAGCATTGTTCTTTCGAAATTTCTGTACTGTCTATGGATATGTTATAGTACCCCAACGCAAAAGGTGCTTTTTTATAAATGAAAATATAAACATAAAACGGGTCTTGACCGATTGCCAGCTTTTAGTGTTTACCGCATTATTTACATTGTTTTATTTAATCTTTTAGTTAGTATTTTTTTCAGAATTTTTTTTTTCATCTTTATATCTCGAGTTTAATTTTACCACTTTACGTAGGACCCGCAGGTAGTTTGTTTTATTCCCACTATTACTTGGAAATCGTCTCTTCCTCGGATTAATCCTGTTTTTAAATTAGTCAAAAATAACGTGGAACACTCTAATGACATAGACCTTCTCCTTGCTAAGGGTCTGCATTTAAATTTATTTTCCTAGTTTTTTATTCTTTTTTTCCCCTAGTTTCTTTTCTTAGTTTTTTTCCTCACCTGTTAGTTTTTAATTCTTAATTTTTGTGTTTGTTCATATTATTTAATTATTATTTGCATTTTTCTCGTTTACATGTTTTTCATCAACCCCGTTTTGGACTGTCAGCCTGTTGGGGGCAACATGGGGATCTCCCCTCCAGAGTATCTGGCAGGGCATTCCCCTTTTGCTGCTACACTTATTATTAAAATAATTATCATTAACCCCTTAATGAAATGGAGGACCAAAATATCGCTTTTGAACCCGATCACGAAAATTGTTAATATTTATTTGGAGTATTTTAATAACATAGACCTCGAGACGTGTCATGATATTCATGTTTTTCTATCTACTTAAAATTCTAACTTCTCCTTTTTCTTCTTTACTTAATTTTTACTTACTTTTTTATGATTTTTTTTCTCCTTTAATTTTTTATTTTTTTCTTATTTTATTTGTCTATTTTTTGTATTTATTTGTCATACTTTTATCCTTTTCTCATTAACCCCAGTTTGGGCTTAATTGCATTGGGCTTAATTATCTGGTGCGACTAAGTCCTGTTGTTGTTACATTATTATTATTATTATTATTGTTTGGGGAAACCAAACTCGGATCAAATCCGGAGGCCTAGACCCAGAGGCGGACCCAGGAGAGGGCCAAGCCCAAGGGTCTCAAATGTAAGGAAGGGAGAAGAAGAAAAAATTACGCGCTCGTGGGAGTATTGATTTTCCTTACTATGTGACAGTTGTTTAGAATTGTGGCTTTCTGTAAGATTTTGACAATCGTGGCTTTGTACGGGTCCCAGACCCTAATTAATGCAGTCGTCTGCGCCATTAAAAAATAACACCAATTTAATCAGAGCCTGGTCCGTCCTTCCGTTTGTTGAATTAAACGGGTAGCCGAGGTTTATTAGGTTCGACCCGGTCGTGAAAGTGCACCGGGGTTTATAATAAGGTTAAAAGAAAATGTCTGGAGTAACCATGGAAACAACATTTAAAAATATAAACACACATTTATTCTATGATAAAATAATATATACAGCAGATGTAATATATGTATAACTCTATACAAATTTTTAATCAGAATGGTTTATAAAAGCTTTATATACTCTTTATAATAAATTCTTACGACAGATAATACTTGAAATTTACTTTCTTTACTCAAGGTTCAATATTAAAGATTAATTATTTATATTTCTGGTTTAACGTTCTCCTCATTATTTCACAAATTAATCATTATCTTAGGCACTGCCTTTATAACTTTGAAGGTTTTTAACTAACAATTAAATTACTTTTTCTCTTTTAAATGCAAGTTAAGTTAGAATAAGATTTTCCACCATTTATCATATTTACAAGTTTATATGCTTCGTGACCTTTGCGATATAAAGAGAATGAGAAAAGGAATGTGCACCATTACCCGTTCTTCTTGGTGACTCCGATGTCGCTCGTTGCTCGCTGCGGTGAGTAGCGGGGGGTGGGTTGATTTCTTCTGTCGTCGGGCTCCGCGATAATATTTTTAACTAACATTGGGCTAAGTTGTAATAATAATCATAATAATAATATTCATTTTTATTGATCTCTCTTTTGGGAATGATAAAACTGGTACTATTTAAAAGGTCGATTATTTAGTGAAAGTGCTTCACTCTATAACCACACACGACTGTTTCATGGTTTGTCTCGTCTTCTCCCATTCTATTTGACAAAACCTTTACATATCTTGCAATCAACCGCTTCTTCCGAAGTTCTCAACATCAACTGTTGCTCTCTCTGCATCTCTGTCCTCTGTAGATCTCTGACCATCTCTGAAGATCTCTGAACATCTCTCTCCAAACATTGACTTCAAGTCTCTATCTAAAAATTGTAAAGAGACGCCGCTCATCAACGATAGAATAATCATCGTTGATTGGTCAAATAATCTAATAGGTGTTCCGGAATTGAGAGATACGGCACAGAGCTCGCTGTCAAAGTGGAGGAGGGGGGGGGGGGGTTCAAGGGTAAAAAGACGATCTCAACTCCACTTGGCAAAGCTACTGTAAATCAATGCCGCTTGTCAAACAATTTCTGAAAATGAAACACCTCCACTTCATGAGCGTATTATTTAACAATTCCAATGGTTTGAATTATAAACCGTTTTTATAACAAAAGTTATAAAATCATCCCCAAACTGTTAATATTCTTTATTAAGAATTATGATTGTTCTTAAAAATATGGAACAACATAATCAGAGGGGGTGGGCCGTCACAGCTTTTCTGTAAGGTTTACAATTGTGGCTTTCTATAAGTGTGGGTTTAAATTTAGAGTTGACAGGCTTTTGTGTAGTGAGTGTGGAATAACCCCAGTGGCAGAAAGAACGACAAGAACAATGTGTACTTTGTTCACTCCCCAAAGGCGTTTTATTTCGTGTGCAAGATCCGTATATTTAGTGATTTTGTCAGTGTATGTCTTCTGTAAATTGCATGTGTTGGGGATGGAGATATCAATTATATATGTCACTTTGTTTCTCTGTCAAAATATAGTTTATGTGTGGTGTTCTCTAAAACAGTGTCTCGGATATATTTATAGCATGGAGTATGTATTTTATGTCCCTAAGCTTGTGTATCTTAGCTAGATGTTGATGTATGATGTTGGCTACCTGGTTATGTCTGTGTAAATAATCTGTCTGCGTGAGTATTTTGCAACTGGATATGACGTGTTGGATGGTTTCCTCTGCGATATGGCATTTCCTGCAAGACCCATCAGTCCTTATTATGATTATTATTATTTTTGCGTTGTTTCTTTTTTCTTTTTTTTTTTTTGTTTTCCAATAAGTAATACTGTTTGGCTTTTTGCCTGTTAAAAATTTTTTTATTATATATTTTTATTTTATGTTTTTATTTTTATTTTTTTTTATTTTTTATTTTTTTTTATTTATTTGTTTTGTTTTTTTTTATTGTTGTTTTTTTTTGCAGATTGTGATTGTTTCTCTTTTATTTATATATTGTGATCATCTAATCATTAATTCATAGATTCTAGCTTCGTTTTTACTGTTTTGTTTTTTTGATTGGCTTGGCTCATATTGTTTCTTTTTTTCTTTTTTCTCTTTTTATGTTTCACTCATCAACCCTGTTTTGGGCTTTCGCCTGTTGGGGGCAACACAGGGCTTTTTTCCTCAGGTTTCATCTGAAGGGGTCTTCCCTGTTGTTGTTACATTATTATTATTATTATTATTATTATTATTATTATTACAGTAGAAACTCATTATTACGTTTTTCAAGGGACCAAAATATTTATACGTATTAACGAGATAACGTACGTATTATCGAGTAATGACCAAAAATCCCATGAAATACGTATCTAATTGCATTTCATTACATATAAGAAGCTTTATTCATTATGTCCCGGAAAAAATTCCGTTAATGTCGATTGTCTACATGATTTAATGTAATTATCAGTTACAAGACTATTCACCTTAGTGTACAGTTGAAAAAGATCTTCATTTACATCTTTGCTATAAAGTAAATAAAGTTTCAAACCTTCCATAACTGCCATCATCCATTTGTGTGAGGGCACCGACGGCTGTACAGGCTCGTCCTGATCACTTTCTTCGTACGAACCGCCATCTTCTGCATCCCGCCGGCTTTGCTCGATGATCTCTTCTTCGCATAAGGGCTCTGAAGAGATGACATCATCGTCGAATCGGACGTAATCTTCGAAAGTCAATTCCACAAGTCTCTCTTTATAAACACTCTCGCTTTTTAGAACTTCCCACTCCTCAAATCTATCATCAAAATTTAGGTCGTCGTCAAGCATTATCGAATGATTCTGCCTGGCCAGCAGAGAATCCTGCCTTTCCAAAACAGTTTGGGACCACCATTGCAGGGACGCCTCACGAAGTGAGTGATTATTCCTTGCACCATTCTTTTACGGAATCGAGTTTTAAGTGAATGGATTATTCCTTGATCCAATGGCTGCAAATGAGACGTGGCATTAGCGGGGGAAAACTTAACTTTCAGATTTGATAACGAATCCGACAATGTATGGGATGGACAATCGTCAATGAATAAAATTGCCTTCCTTTTCTCCTTGACTAGCTCATTATTCCATTGCTTGAGACATTAATGGAAATCGCAGACGTCATCCATGCACGCCGATTGCTGAAATACAGGCATGGTAGATTTCGAACATTTTTAAAGCAGTGGGGTTTGGCAGATTTCATGATCACGATGGGTTTTTTTATCGCTTCCATCCATATTTGTGCATAACAGAACAGACAAACGCTCCTTGCTGTTTTGTTTTTCAGTAAACGTAAAAGAGATGATTACAATACTGTACTGTACTGAAATGTGCATTAAAAAAACTTTAATTGAACAGTAAATTACCTCCATGACACCTTTCTCCTTTCATACTGTATGATTTTTCTGGTGGAACATTAAAAAACAATGATGTTTCAGCAGCATTTTAAATGTTTTCTGGTGTGTAATTCTCAATCAATTTCGGAAGAATTTTGTTTCCAGTCGTCGACAACAATCAAGTTGACCGAATTTGCTTCAACGGCAACTGAATTGTAAACGATACTGTGTCTTTGTTTGAAAAGAGATAGCCAACCATACGATCTGGTAAAATTTTCGACGTTTAGCTGCCGCGCAAACTGGGCTGCCTTTTCCCTTAAAATGTCATCCTTAATAGGGATGTTTTGGCTACGTGCCTGCAGTACCATAGCCAACTAAAAATACTTTTTTAGTTGGCTATGCTGCAGTACATATACACCCTATTCCAAAAGCGTTTTCACATAGGGGAAATGATGTTCGGTGTCCTTGCAATACATCAAGTCACTAAAACTAATAGGCTTTAAACCAGTAAAATTAACGCAATCCGAACTCGACTTCTTGCTTGAACTGATTAATTTCACTGGTTTAATGTTTTGCAAAGAGGTCAAACATTATTCACCTAAGTGAAAACGCTTTTGGAATGAACTGTACAGTACAAACGTTCAAAATTCATTTACAGTACAATAGAAAAAACCAAAAGTAGGGAAAAAATTAAGTTTAGTACAGCAAGTATATCAGATTCAGAACGATAAAAATTTTCCTGCTTAAACCATGTTAGCAATGCCTCTTCCATAACCTTGTGATAACCTGTCGGCATTCTCTTTCTTTTCAACGTTGCAGCCTCATCTGCATGTTATCAGCGTTTTTCATGAGTGTAGCCACACTCACAACAATTTCCAGATCATAGGACTCATTTTATTAGGTTATAGCTCTCTGACTCGATTATAAGAATACAGTAGTTCGTAGATAAGTTGTACGACCCATCTTCAAGTGTTTACGAATCCCCGACTCATCTAACAGCGCTGAACACGGCTTTACGAGCCAAGTCATAGGAAATGAGAATCATTTCCGGCAACGATACGAAATCGAGTTACGAAAACATGGCGGATAGCGATAGGGACGATTTCGCCGTTCGTGTTAGTAAGAAGATTAATACAAAATTATTAAAACTAATACTACTCTTTAATATGACAATGGATGGGACAAGTTACCTAGAGACTATCTATCAGCAGAGATAGTTTCTTCAACTCTGAGTGCGAGAATAGGCTCCCTCAAATATCCAACATTGAATAAGTCATTCTCCGACGTTGTTCATCTTCCTCCTTCAAATTTTACCAGTTCAAGAAAAATTGAACGAAAACAGGAATCTAAGTAAGTTACACTTTTTTCTAACGTAAATTATTCTTATTTAATAGTTCCAAATTTAATTGCTAACACGTTTTCTTATTCATTATTGTTACGATTATTTTTTTTTTACCCTTTGTGATCTGAAATGCATTTCCACTGAACAACATTCATTATTATCGACTGCTAACAACATGGCTAGTTTCTCGTAGCAAGAATGGATCTATACACTGAAAGCTGTGTATCGGAGCCTTATAGAAAGTAAGAAGGGTGGGTGACTTAATTTCAGCACGAATATGATTTTAACAGAAATAAAATGTCACTGTTTCCATTATTGTAGGGAGTGTAACTTTTTTCTGCATTTCAGATTGCCAAGGATACAAATATGAGGCTTCCTCTTCAGGCTCCTCGTGATAGTTTCCATTTAGCCTACCCAAAGGAATGGAAAAGGAATCTTGCAGATTTATAATGAGAACGATGTAATGGTTACAATAAAAATAATCCCTTGATTTTTGTGCAAATCAGTTCTGTTGAGGTGATGATGAATTTATTGCATTGTACATTAGAAGTTGAATGTATTCTTAAATCAATAAAGGACTTTTTTTTTTAAATTGATGTTTAAAAATTTTAAAAAGATATCGTTTCTCTTCCTATTGTTGTCTACCGTTCAAGAGCTGTCGTTTCTCTATGAACACGGCGATCGGTATTTTAGAATTTAGCAACAGATTTATCATTAAAATCCTTTTTTCTGCCTACAAGCTTGGAGTTCTATTTTCTACTGGCGAATTTTGACTATAAAGATGATAAAATGCAAATACAGGTCGGTATACAAATATAAACTTGTGTAAATATCAGTATACACGCGTGTAAAATTGTGTAAATAGGTGTGTAAGCCTGTGTAAATTGGTGTAAATTTGTGTACCTGTATGTATTAATGTGTAAATATGCTATACAGATGTGTACAAAAGTGTAAACTTGTGTAAATAAGTGTATAGACGTATGTAAACCTGTGTGAATTGGTGTATATCCGTGTGTAAACTTGTATATATCGTGTGTACAAATGTGTAAACTGACTATACACGTGTGTAAATTTGTACACATATATGTATAAATGTGTGCAAACGTGTGTAAATAAGCTGTACAGAGTTGTACATAAGCGTAAACCTGTGTAAATAAGTGTAAACTTGTGTAAATAAGTGTATAGATGTATGTAAACTTGTGTGAACAGATATATACCCGTGTGTAAACTTGTGTATATTGTGTATACACGTGTATAAATATGACTATACAGGGTGTTTCAAAATTATGTACAATAAATTTAGTGACATATTCTTCAGGTCAAAAGAAGACGAAAATGTTCTATAGCACTTTGTTTGGAAACGATTTGTTTGCGAGTAATCCAATATCATACAGTAGGAAAGCACGGTAGTTAGCGGACGATATTTTAGCAGTTCCAGCGTTTCGACCCAACACTATGTTGAGTGGTTTGTTCCATTTAAACCTACTTTAGGGTTGTTCCATTAGTTGTGTACGGTTGTTTCCATTACTGTAGTTCACTACTGTACATCCACTAGGAATATCAATTTCAGAACGTTTGCGTGCTTTGACATACGCATTACGATTTACGTAAAAAAAAATCATGTACACGTATTCCAGTGCAGAATACACTTACATGCACCTAATGTATGGTCTTGCGGACGGAAATGCTGTGGAAGCAAGAAGACTCTACCAAGAGCGCTTTCCGAATAGACGTTTGCCAAATAACCGAACATTTGTATCTGTCGACAGACATTTGAGGGAGCGTGGTTCCTTTGGCCGTCAAACAGAACAAGGGCGGCCTGTAGCACATTCTCCGGATGAGGAGGATGTGATAACTGACATCATACATGATGAACCACAGACAAGCACCCGTCGTATTTCTTCCATGGTACACTTTCCGCACTCATCTGTTTGGCGCATTCTTCACCGTCAGCTTTTGCATCCATACCACCTGCAACTGGTTCAGGCACTGAACCCAACGGACTATCCACACCGACAACGATTTTGCCAATGGATACAACGTCGTCATGCTGCAGACCCTAGTTGTCTCAGCCAGATACTTTTCACGGACGAAGCAACCTTCACCCGGACAGGAATCGTAAATTCTCACAACCAGCACCATTGGGCATCAAGAGCGTTTCTCCGTGAACATTTGGTGTGGAATTGTCGGAAATAACTTAATTGGCCCTTATGTGTTGCCGCCACGATTGACTGGGCGAACGTATCTTTTGTTTCTGCAGAATGCATTGCCAGAATTACTGGAAGATGTTCCTCTTTTGATAAGATCTAACATGTGGTTCATGCATGATGGCGCTCCAGCACATTTCAGCCATGTTGTGCGAGCACACCTTAATGCTGCATACACGAATCGGTGGATAGGTCGAGGTGGACCGGTAGCCTGGCCTGCAAGATCACCCGACCTTAATCTCTTGGACTTTTTTCTGTGGGGTCATGTGAAAACGATCGTCTACAGCACAGAAGTTCCTAACATTATGGATCTGCGACGACGAATTGAAAATGCATGCCAAACCGTTCGTAATGCTGGCGACGAACTCTTCCATGACATCAGACGGTCGCTCATGCAACGAGCCGAAGCGTGCGTGCGAGCTGGTGGCGGGCACTGAACAATTCCTGTAATTTGGAGCCACGGGTTTAGTTGGCTGTATCGCGTAAATAAATCGTTACCAGACAAAATGCTATAGAACATTTTCGTCTTCTTTTGACCTGAAGAATATGTCACTAAATTTATTGTACATAATTTTAAAAACACCCTGTATAAGTGTAAATTTGTGTAAATATGACTATATACCTGTAAGTGTGTAAGTAGCTGAGAAAATATATAAATATGTATGTAAAAATGTGTAAATAAGTATATACGCGCATAGTAAACATTCCGTTAATGAGTCTTAATTCTTGTACAGTCGAGTCAATTGACCCGAGAATGGCGACTCGGAAATTCGGGTCAAACAACTCTTACTGACATCTGTGTCCAACGACTCTCTTAAATGGGTCGTATTGGAAGAATCATATGGGCCACATATTGCTGTGAGTGCAAGCTTGTCACGGGAATACCCAGCTCCTTTACCAAATCTTTTTTTTACTGTAAGATCGGTGTGTTTTCTCTTGGATGAAGTACCCATTTGGAGACGAAATGAATGATTGCAGACAATAGTAGATCGAAGCGAAAAATATTTTGATTACATTTTGTAGCCAGGATGTTATCTTGAAGGGGGGGGGTCGATTTTCTAAAATTCCGGACCTTTTTTTCAAAAATTCCACTGAGTCGGACCTTTTTTCAAAAATTCCACTGAATCGGACCTTTTTCCGTAATGGGTTGGTCGTCGACCCCCCTCGACCCCCCTCGACCCCCCCCCTCCTGGCTACGGGCATGGATTATAGGCAGAAACACAACCGTTTAAATAAACCACCATCGAGTTCAGAACGAATCACGAAAAACCAATCAGATTTTCGCCTGCACCACGTGATGTAAAGTCATCACTCTCTGTGGCTGCAGAGCCAATCAGATAGCGTTTACTTTTTTTTTCGAATAAACCACCGTCGAGTTCAGGACGAATCATGAAAAACCAACCAGATTTTCACCTGTGCCACGTGCTGTGTCGTCATCACCCTTTCAGGCTTTTTTTTTTCGAATGAAAAACACTGCCTACATGATTAGAGACAGTCTTGATCATTTCGCGCATTCCTATTCAAAAAGATTGTCTCTTTTTTCTGAGGGCAATTATTTCAGACTAGTTGTTACCCGCGGCTTCGCCTGCCCGCGCCATCTGTTGAGGGGAATTACAAAGAAAACCCCAGAAAATGGGGAAGGGGGGGGGGGTCGTAGGGGGCTGATTTTTGGCGAGAGAGCAGGTGCTTTATTGATAAGCCTGCCTTGAAAATTTCAAGTCGCTAGCTCAAACCGTCTAGGAGGAGATAGAATTACAGATAAATAAATAAATAAATAAATACACGCAAGAGTTTTAGAAGATTGTCACGAGATGCGCTGTTATTGTTCTGTTAGACACTACAGAATGTTTAAGAGAATAGCTTTTAATAGTGCAGGAAATGAAAAATAAAATTATATTTTATAATATTATTATTTATTAATAGCTTCTATAATCAAGTTTTTGGCTATATAGCAGTTAAATTACTAAATTAAATACGAATTTTATTAATAATTAATTAAACAGTGAGTTAAACGCATTTTATCAACAAAAAATTTTATTTTTCAATCCTCAACCGAATAAAAGTATTAAAAAAACTTAACAAAAATTAATGAATTTGATCAACAAAAATTAATTTCTTAATTTTAAAAATTTTTTTTATTATTTATGACGAAGCAAATAATTTTTAAATAACTGATGAAAATAAGAAAGAAAATTCCACAGCCTGGGTTCGAAGCAGGAACCTTCTGCTCACTGTGCAGACGCGCCAACCAATTGCGCCACTGTGGACACGAAAACATTACCGCTATCTATATGTCCTTAGGGCTAGTTGGAGCAGTTCCCAGTTCGCAGACTGGGACTATCTTTCCTACTGGCATAATATTCATCTGAAAGTAAGTAAAGAATGATCTAAAAAGGAATTTTTTCTCACGCCAAACCTCAGATGTTTAAATAATATTCTTTCCTATTTTCATCAATTATTTAAACATGTGAGGTTTGGCGTGAGAAAAAAATCCTTTTTAAATCATTCTTTATTTACTTTCAGACAAATAATTTTTGGTATTCCGTGATGTTCCTTACTATCAAATGGAACAGAGGACTTTTCTTCATCCATGGCAACAAAATCTGACATAGATTTTTCTTACTACATTACGTTTGTTCAAAAAGTAAGAAAGGGACTTTTTAATTGTTATCTCCAGCTTGTGGATGAACATAACAAATTCATTCTTCGGATAAGTCAGTTCTTCCGGGTCCAGGACAAAAACTCGAACTCCCATCGGAGAAAATTCTATTCTGAAATTATTCTTCTTCCATAATTTTTATTCTTTTTTTATTTATTATATGTGGAGTTGGATATAAGAAAAGCATTTATTTAAAAAACAACATACAAAAATTAATTTTATGAAAAATCATTAAGAATTGTATAAGCGGATCATCCTTTTATCAGTGATCCTGTACATTTTTCATTATAGAATATTTTTTATAGTTTCCATAAAATTGAATTTTCTTTAGTAACTTTTTCATCAATACATTTCTTGTAAGTTTATGTTAATTTTTTTAATGATTTTTTCATGATTTTCATAAAATTAATTTTTGTATGTCATTTTTTAAATAAATACACTGAACGACCAATTTATTAGCGACACCCCGAAAATGGTGTGTTGCGCCTGCTTTAGTGGCGAGAACTGCCTGAATACGTGTGGCATGGATTCCACAAGGTGTAGAAACTGTTGCGGAGGTCTAGCAGCCCAGGCTGACATCACAGCTTCCCAAATTGCTGCAGGTTGGACTGTAGTGTGGGAAGGCGTCGTATGGTTCTCTCCACTTCATCCCATAAATGATCGATCGGGTTGAGATCGGGCGGTCGAGCTGGCCACTGAAGCAGGTGGTAGTCCGCGTCATATTCCTCGAAACAGTCCAAGACCATTCGAGCACGGTGACAGGGAGCACTGTCCTGCTGAAACTGTCCGTCACCACCAGGAAACACAGTCATCATGAACGGGTGCACCTGATCAGCAACAATGTTCAGGTAGTGTGTCGCATTCAGGGATGTGTCTACGGATTTCAGAGGACCCAGTGTGTCCCAAGAGAAGACACCCCAGACCAACACTCCTCCTCGGGATCCACCCGCCTGTGCGCTTGTCTGCTGACAGGATGAATCCATGGCCTCGTGCTGTCTGCGCCAGATGCGCAGTCTACCGCCCGTATGATGAAGTAAGAACCGCGATTCGTCGGACCAGGCGACCTTCTTCCACTTTTCCAGTGTCCAGTGGCGATGCGTGTGTGTCCATAGTAGGCGCGCTTTCCTATTTTGCGGTGACAGCGACGGTACCCGTACTGGCCGCCTGTTGTTAAACCCAGCTGGGTGCAAGGTGCGCCACACCATGTGCTCCGAAATGGGTTGGGATCTCCCTCATTGAACTGCGCTGCAATTTGTTGGGCTGTTGCCGTCTTGTTGCTGAGGATGAGGTGCCAGTCGCCGTTGGTCTCGTTCATCCACGGCCCTGTTTCGTTCGGAATTGTGTTTGTTGGAGGTTGTTTTTTGGCATAACCTCCATTCACGGAATACCCTTGACACTGTTGCACAGGAAAACCCAAGGAGATTCATGCTATGCGAAATGCTCAACTGCACCCATCGAGCTCCAACAATCATGCCTCGTTCAAAGTCGGTCAAATCCTTGGATTTACCCATGTTCAGTCCACTTCTGCTACTGACTGCAACTTGTGATCCAATGCATTCCTTTAATACAATGCTTCCGCCTTGTTTGGGTGTCACTAGGAGGCCGATCCATTTTCTGTAAGAGGTGTCTCTAATAGATTGGTCGTTCAGTGTACTTTTCTTATATCGAATTCCACATGTAATAAATCATTTAAAATCATTAAAAAAAATTTAACGTAAACTTACAAGAAATGTTTTTATAAATAAGTTAGTAAAGAAAATTCAATTTTATGGAAACTATAAAAAATATTCTATAATGAAAAATGTACAGGATCCCTGATAAAAGGATGATCTGTTTATAAAATGTTTAATGATTTTTCATAAAATTAATTTTTGTATGTTACTTTTTAAATATATGGTTTTCTTATAATCGAACTCCACATATATTAAAAAAAAGAATAAAAATTATAGTTGTAAACAAACCAGAAGGAGTGTTTTAGAATAGAATTTCCTCCGATGGGAGTTGGAGTTTTTGTCCGCGAGTTCTTCTTCAGATCCCTCCTTCCCCACCTAAAATTTCTGGCTATAACATTTATCTTAATTTTTTATTATCTTTACTAGCTGTTTACCCGGCGTTGCTCGGGCTGCTTTTTATGAAATGTTGCAATTTCTGTGTGTGAATATTCAGAGAAAGAACACATGCAAAAACCTCAGAATTTATAAAGAAAAAATACATGTTTTAGGCTCTACTAAAGGGCCGTATTTGGAGACGCTATGCATTGGGAGCTTTTTAAAAGAAATCTTTTTGAATTTTCAACATGAAATTTTTCTATTTAAATTGAAAGCTTTTTTCGTTGCTCGAGCTCAAATTCGAAGAAATTTTGAATCATCTGAAAGTTAGTACACAGCCAAAATGAGCACATGAAAAACGTTTAGGATTAATAAACCATTAAGAAATGACATAACCAAGTATCGAAAGGCTAAACTAAACCATTCGCGAAACCATACTTTTCAACTGCCCTATGTTAACATTGAAAGTTTCTAATGGACCATAATGATACCATTAAACCACGTACCTTTGAACAAATTTGAAATATAATTAACTTTATGTTGTATTCATTATTACACATCATTCTAAGTTGTTTGATATATTGCATGCCATATCGTAGCTTTGAAAGATACAATGAACCATCATGGTTCCACTAAACCAGATGCCTTAGAACAAAATTCGACTATCATTAATTTTACGTTGTATTCATCATTTCACATAAATCTAAGATTTTTGATATATAACATGTCATATCTTAGAATTGAAACTTCCAATTAACCATAATGGTTCCACTAAACCAGGTGCTTTGGAACCAATTTCTACTATCATTAATTTAAGGTTGTAGTCATTCATTCCGCATCTTTCCAAGTTGTTTCATACATTAAATGCCGTATCTTAGCATTAAAAGTTTCCAATGGACCATAATGATACCATTAAACCACGTATTTCTGAACAAATTTGAATTATCATTAATTTTACGTTGTATTCATATTTACACATCATTTCAAGTTGGAAATGACCATAGCAGTTGAAAAGGACGTTAATACAAAACAAATCAAACCAACTAACCAATCAAGTTGTTTGATATAGTACATGCAATATTTTAGAATTAAAAGTTCCAATGAACCATAATGGTTCCACTAAACCAGGTGCCTTTGATCCAATTTCGACTTTCATTAACTTTACACATCATTCATGACACATCATTCCAAGTTGTTGATATACAGGGTGGGGAACATAATTTCCTGATTTCAAAACGCAATAAAATACATATTTGTTTTATTTTATTTATAATTTAGGTACATATTTAAAGTTTTGTTTTAGACAGTCTTGAAAATCATATGAGGTAGACGACGCCCTCCCTGGTCCATACACTGAATAAGCCGATTTCTGGCGTTGATCATTGCATGGGATATTCGGCAATTTCTGGCCGGTTGTTGGCTTTCAGGTCTTGCAGGGTCTTTGGACGGTTAACATAAACGCGGCATTTCAAAAAAAAAAACCATAAAAACCGCAAGGGGTCAAATAGGGGGAGCGGGTTGACCATTCCAAATCGCCCCTTAATGAGATGAGGTACTCCGGGAAGTGTTACATCAAAATAGCCATTGATGCCTTTGAAGTGTGATCCGTTGCTACGTCCTGTTGGAACCAAATGTCCCCTAAGTTCAATTCATGAAATCGTGGGAAAAGATTTCCTCCAACATGTTCACATACTGGTCTGAATTCACTGTCACTGTTACCTCATTTTCTTCGACAAACCAGGACCATTAACCCCAGCTGAGGAAATTGCACACACCACTGTGACTTTAGATGAATGCAAAGGCGTTTGATGCAATTCTCGGGGGTTGTTGTCGGTCCAGTAGCGCATGTTCTGTTTGCTGACTCATCCAGTTAAGTTAAAATGGACTTCATCACTGAAAAAAACAATTGTGTCCTCAGGAATGTTTTTGAGAAGTACCTCACATGATTTCCCCCGGAAATTGAAGTCGCATTCGGAGAGTTCCTGCACAATCGCCAGCTTGTAACGATGGTAATGAAGGTCATCGTGAAGAATTCGCTTCATTGGACGATCGGAAAGTCCAAGGGCAAACGTATGTTTGCGCGCAGAATGCCGTGGGGATCGCAAGATTGAAGCTCGCACTGCCTCAACTTTCACACGTGATCTGATTGGCCTTGGGAATCCAGATCTTCGGCTTGTCGTACTCGATGTTTGTCTGAATGTAGTGACCCATGTAACAACTGATTTTCGGTTCGGAACACGGCCCAACGGGGTGTACTGAACCACCGTCGAAAGGCGCGCTGGGTTGCCATCACAGATGAACCGTTCGAAAAACAGGCCTCAACAGCAAACGCTCGCACTTCACTGTTCTGACGCATCATGGTGACTGAACTGGAAAAGAACAAAACTTTAGAACTACGCCTGTTGAATGAGACCACTCCTGTCCCACTGCAGCTGCTACAGTCTGAATTGCGCACATTTCAAAAAAAGGAAGTTACATTGCCCCACCCTGTATTACATGCACCAGGTGCCTTTGAACCAATTTTAACTATCAAGAATTTTGCGTTATATTAAATTATAACACATCATTCCAAGGTGTTTGTTATATTACATGCAATATTTTAGCATTGAATGCTCCAATTAACCGTAATGGTTCCACTAAACCAGGTGCCGTGAAAACAATTTCAACTATCATTAATTTTACGTTACATTCATTTATGACACGTCATTCCAAGTTGTTTGGTATATAAAGTGTCATATCTTAGCATTGAAAGTTTCAATGGACCATAATGATACCATTAAACCACGTACCATTGAACCAATTTGGAATATCATTACTTTACGTTATAATAATTCTGACACATCATTCCAAATTGTTTGATATATTACATGTCACTTCTTAGCATTGAAGGTTCCAATGAACCATTATGGTTCCACTAAACCAGGCGCCTTTGATCCTATATCGACTATCAATAATCTAACTTTATATTCATTCATGACAGATCATTCCAAGTTGTTTGATATAAAACATGTCATATCTTAGCATTTAAAGTTCCAGTGAACCATAATGGTACCATTAAAGCAGGTGCCTTCGAACCAATTCGACTAACATTAATTTTACGTTGTAGTCATTCATTACACACCATTCCAAGTTGTTTCCTATATAACTTGCCATACCCCAGCATTGAATGTCCCAATGAACCATAATGGTTCCACTGAACCTGGTGCCTTTAAAACAATTTCAACTATCATTAATTTTACGTTGTATTCATTTATGGCACGTCATTCCAAGTTGTTTGATATACGTATAACATGTCATATCTTAGCATTGAAACTTCCAATGAACCATAATGATACCATTAAACCACGTAGCATTGAACCAATTTGGATTATCATTACATAATATAAATTCATGACGCATCATTCGAAGTGTTTTGATATATTACATGCCACATATTAGCATAGAAAGTTTCAGTGAACCACAATGGTTCCACTAAATCCAAGGTGCTTTTTAACCAATTTAGACTATCAATAATTTTAATTTATATTCATTCATGACACGTCATTCCAAGTTGTTTGATATACAGGGTGTCAAAGAGTCTGGTAACATGGCAGATATCTCGGAAATTATGCATTGTACGAAAAAATGTCCATAATCAATAGTGAGTTATTTCGTGGGGTAAATTCATTAGTTGGGGGAGGGGGGTACTTTGAAATCTTAAATAGTAACCCCTATTTTTAATCTTATATTCAGATTGTACACAGTTTTTAAGAAATGTTTTATTCTTGGTGTTTTTTCAATTGATCCAACCGTTTAGGAGACAGAAGCCCTGAAAGTGTAGAATTTTTAAAGTTTTGAACCCAATTTTATCGATGAAGTCAAAGAGATAGAGAGTGTGTCTTACAAACATTCCTATTCTAATTTTTCATGTGTTTAAGAATCAGAAGTCAGAATTTCAAAAATGCAAAATTTTTCAATAAATACTCACAGACTCTGCCTCCATAGGACTGCTGCCCCCAAGACTTTGCTTGTGCTCTAAAAATTTTGAATTTCTGAAATTTGATTTCGGATTCTTCAAGACCCGCTCTATCTCTTTGTTTTCATTGATAAAATTGGGTTCAAAACTTTAAAAGTTCCAATACACAGAACGATTATATGCAGTAGGAAAGTTCGGACCAAAAATCGATAATAGACGCTTCTAATGAATTGCTTTTTATTAGAATTTTTCGTAATAGAAAATTTTTAAAAAATAAATAAAAATCTACGAACTGGGTACTGCTCCAACCAGCCCTAAAGACATGTAAATAGCGTTAATGCTTCCATGTCCACAGTGGCGCAATTGGTTGGCGCGTCTGCACGGTGAGCAGAAAGTTCCTAGTTCGAACCCAGGCTGTGGAATTTTCTTTCCTATTTTCATCAATAATTAGTGTTCTAATTCACTCCCTCTGCATGAATGCATGCTTCACAACGTCGCCGCATGGACTGGCGTAAAAAGTTCAAAATTCCTGGTTCTTCGCGAATCTAGTCCGCAGCTATGGCGATTCCGGCTACCAGCTCTTCATCGGATCCCACTGGTGTCTCGTATACCAATGTCTTTAAGTGTCTCCACAGATTCCAAACAACTGTTTCCTGCAGGTAGGATTTCAACATTTTTTATCTCAAAAATAATGCCCCAGAGAAAAAATGAAAGATAAATGTTGCTTAGATTTTATCCCTCTATCACCAAGAAGCAGTGAGAAATATACCTGCCAAATTTCAAGTTTGTAGGCTTCATAGTTCTGGAGATTTCGTAATGAATGAATGAGTGAGTGTATACATTTTTTGCTCTTTCTTTTATACATTAGTATTTTCCCCCTGTAAAAATCCTCGTCGTCCTCGGCCGGGATCGAAGCCACATCTACGGGCATCAGAGCAACACCACCTAGACAGAAAGCCTGATAACGGAAACGTCATACACTGTTACATCATCATTAGTCGACCAATTTCTGCCTTAGTTGACCAATTTATCAGGCCTTCTGTCTAGGAGGTGTTGATCAGAGGAGATCACGCAACCACTGAGCCATCGAGGCCAATAAGGAAAAGTAAAGTTGTCTGCTAGACAGAGAAATGGCCAGAGAGCGCCAGTGAAAAAAAAATTACGCTTTAAACAATGGAGTTTCCCATTTTGTATTTATTCATCCATGACCATAGCCAAAGTAATTTTTTATGGCCTATTGTTGCAGAAGCTTTACTCTGCATTGTAGGACATGACATACATTGGGCGAGGTCAAAAACGCAAATACCGAGTTGGGTTGGTGAAGCAATTATCATTGCTCGATTGTTAACGTATTGTTGACTGTGGTAGCAACAATGGCTTTCTTCACTAACTCAACTCGGTGTTAGCATTTTTGACCTCGCCCATTGTTGGTTCGCGCATATCGTAGGCTCAAGTCAGACAGACAGATTAAGCAAAATATTATTTTTTTACCCTTTCCCCTTTGGGCCAACCTGACACTCAGCACATGTAAAGCTTACCCTGAACCTAACGAACATCTGGTGCAAGTATGAGCTCAAAAGGATAAGTGGTTCAAAAGTTTTGAGAACATTTACAGACGCACCCTAAATTTTTATATAGACCTTTCCATTGAAACCGAAACTGGAATAACTGCGCAGAAGCAGGACAGCAAAGAACTTGCGTTTCCTACCTTGAAATGTACAAACAATAGTACATATCCGGAGGAAAAAAACGGTAGTTTTTTTGCTGTCCTGCTTCTGCGCAGTTAGTCCAGTTTCGGTTTCAAGGAAAAGATAAACTCTGGCGCCATCTCTTGAGTAAACAAACAAACATAAACCAAGATATATGATTTTTACCCCTTCCCCCCTAAACAAAACGATAAGGGGCTTTCTCCAAACTTTCATTTTTGGATCGGACACCAGTATCAACTTCTTCTTCTTACGCTGATATGAAGTCAACATGAAGTCATATTTTTTCATGTCAGCGTAAGGAGAAGAAGTTGATACTGGTGTGTGATCCAAAAATAAAAATTTGGAGAAAACCCGTTATCGTTTTGTTTATTTTTGAGAGCAACTGAAATTCAACTCATTCTATCGACGATATCTATCTCAATTTTAACGATATTTGCTTGGGCTTCTCATAAGAGTAGCTCTATACATTTGGCTAATAAATTATGCAAAAGACAATTTGGTAACGCATGCGCATTTTTTGGTTCACTTCTTTGCTGGTCCCCTATTTGCCTTCGGGAGAAAACCTTCCCTGAAGTATATGAGGTGTAATATCCTTTTTACACTCCTGAAATTTCAGGATAATTCGTCAAGAATTTTTCTAGATATTCGACAAAACGTCTAAAATCGATAGTGTCCAATTACTTTCTTCCAATCAGTGTATATAACCAATTTGGAGTTATAATTTAACTTGAGATCGTTCTGTTTACCTGCAAGGGTAATTATCCCGGGCAACGCTGGGTCCTCTGCTAGTAACTATATATTTTAAAAGAGAAAAATACATCATAAAGAACTTACTAACTTTTCAAACCCACTGATCCGTTAGGGTCGCGGGGGCACCAGCCCAGCAATCGTGATCTTCCGCCATCAAGTACATGTCCTCCATGGTAATACCCTATCGACTCAAACCCAGATTCTCCATATAGTCTAGCCACCTGGTTCTAGACCGAACTCTGGTCTCTTACCCACCGGCTTGGAAAATAACTTCCTAGGGCGACCAGCTTGCGGCATCCATATCACGAGGACATACCAATGCAACAGAGAGTTATCTAATGCTCAACACTTAAAGACTGCCTTATTGTGCTGTTGTGGACTCTATATAGTAAGGTAACACCTGCCACACCTCTCAGAAATCTCATTTCGACCACTTGTACCCGCAGTCATACTCTTGCAGCCATTACCCAAGACTCATGACCATAGGTGAGAACGGGGACAAAGATAGATTTGAAGACTGAGAGCTTGGATTTGTTTCCCAGCTCATGTTTCATTACGATGGATCGCCACAATTCACGTTGTCTGACACACCTTAGTGCACCGATCCGAGCATCCAGTTCTTTATCCTGCTGCCCATCACTCGTGAATGGAATCCAAAGATGCTTGAACTTCTTCACCTGTCTTAATAAGGCTCCCCTAACATGCAGAGCGCACTGAGCAGGCTGTCTTTAAAGGACCAGAACCTCAGTCTTAGCCACACTGATCTTCATCCCAGCCACTTCACATATGGCTGCAAGCCGGTTTACTGAACGCCAAAGGTTGGTGCAACAAGACTCAAGTAGGACAAGATTGTCAGCAAAGAGCAACCTCTCCACTTAGCAGCCGCCCACACAAACACGCTCATCGCCTCAGGTGCCCATGTCTATCCAGTCCATAAAGATAATGAACAGGAGGGGCGACAGTATGCACCCTTGGCGGAGTCCAACACCCACAGTGAACAGTCTTGACAATGCCATTTATCCTCGCACACATCTCAACTTTCATACAGAGACATGATAGCAACCAGTAATTACCCATCCACTCCATACTCTTGCAACGCTTGCCAGAGCTTCTCCCGAGGAACTGTATCATGCTTTTTTGAGGTCCACAAAGCAAGCGCAGACATATTTTGCATACTCCCGGGACTTCTCAAAGACTTGCCCCAGAGCAAAGATGTGATCCATCATACTTTGGCCAGGTCGGAAACCACGCGCTCCCCCTGACAATTTGGAGTCGACTCTTTCCCGACTTCTCTACTCCACTTAGAGTACACTTTTCCTAGGAATGCTGAGCAAAGAGATGCTTCGGTAGTTGTTGCAATCTCTCCAATCTCCCTTTTTGAAGATAGGGACCACAGTTCTTGTCTATTGTTGCTTAGTGGCCTGGCCAGATATCCCGAGACACCCGAGTCAGCCACAGAATACCATCCTGATTAAAGGCCTTTAACATCTCAGACCAGATTTCATCATAATCTGCAGCTTTGCCAGTCTTCAGGGACTTAATTTCCCATCTGACTTCTGCTTCAGTGATACAACCTTGATTATTCTCTGGCCCAAGGTGCACCTCATGTGCCTCAGTTGTTGCTGTCACCAGATTAAAAAGAGAGGCAAAGTATTCCTTCCACCTATGCAATACACTCTCCTCCATTTTCAGAAGCCTCCCATCAGAACTCTTAATAGTTTGTGATGAAAGAGACTTCTTTTCAAGTAAGGAAGCGCATGGTCTGCCCGAATACAATGTTTGCTGAACCATAGTCTGCCTCCAATTTCTCCTTAAACTTCTCACAGGCCTTGGCTTTAAATGTTGATACTGTCCCTGCTGCTGCTTTTTGCTCCTCAGTGTACCATACTCAACTCGAAGATGACTTATTTGCAAGCCATAGCAGATAGGCTTCCTTCTTTGCCGTTCCACCTGCAGTCCTTTTCTCACCGCCCTGCGCCACACTCAGCCACTTACAAATACAGCACATTGCAGCCGAAGTTATAACAGCAGTATTAAACAACTGCCACTCCTCTTCAACAGTACCACAGTCACTGGTTAGTTCTTTGGCACTTGAAGATATGTTATCTGCAAAGGTCTTCCTCCAATCCCTCCCATTTGATCAGCCGAGTCTGTTTGGACCTAGTATCTGGCTTGGTTGGTATGGATTCAGAGAACCACAAAGTGCAACCAGCAAGATGGTGATCAGTTGAGAGCTCAGCCCCTCTCCTCACACGAGTGTTCAACACTGAACGGAATAAATCAGTTGACATGATTATAAAATCAATCAGTGACTTCTGGTCCATTGCATTCCTGTAGCAGGTATACTTATGGACATCCCTGTGCTGGAAAGTCCATTGGTACAACAGAGATCCAACAAGCACTTCCCATTCGCATTTAAATTAGGGTCACCATTTCTTCAAATCACGCCTTTCCACGTGTAGAACAATTAACAAAATAAAGAAAGCAAGGTTGACACTAATAGTCATCTTCTGAGCTTTGATTTACTTCAACGACTTTCAGATGAGAAACTCGACATGCTCTCTCTCCCTCTCCGCTGTCATGGAATGTGAATCCATCTGGCTTACATTCACTTTATCCCCAAGGGTCTGCTGTTCCAAAGATGAAACAACTGAACAAATTTCCAACGATCCTGAGAGGCTTCCACCATTTTTATTAACTGACGTCAAAATAAAGGTTATCAGTTCGACTCGCATGTATGTAATATTGTTGGAATTGCACAATATTCGTATATGTTAGTCTATGCGGGCTTCTAAACAAGTGTGCCAAATTTCAGAGGTTGGGTATGTATTGTAGCAGTCCAGCTACATGTTCGCCGAATGTGTCATGGCTTTTATTTCCTCCCCTCCAGCTGTAATTTTTCTCCAGCTGCATTAAGGCCCAAGAACTGCGGTTTCTCAATAGTGAAACGGTGTTCCAAATTAGTCAGGTGTTCGTACCCCCCTGCTGTGTTATAAACCTGGCGAATCATAAAGCGACGCGATGTGCTAGTCGCCGCACTATTAGTTTCCGACAAAATATTAGACTGCTAACTCAACCGGTCACCCTAAAGAGAGCCTAAAAGTGTTGTGGTATCAAAATTCTTGTGGACTCTGAATCTTTTCCTGGCCACCTTTTACTTCCGAACTTCCTTAGAGGTAAATTATACGAACGACTGTTCAGTTACGGAGGTTACTGTATCCCCCTCCTTATACTAAAGGGTCTACACGACACACTGTGAGCACGTTAGTTTTTGCTTCCGAGTTACATTCCGCACGATAAAGATTATTTTATTAGTGGAGCCCAAACGGTTTCCCTATGTAGTCTGGCCACACTAAGTACCGGGTGGGCAAGAAATAACGTGAGGTGTTCAGAGCTCGCTAGCGGGAATTCTATTAGGCCAAATGCTGTACATTTTGGTGTATATACTTAGTGGAACATGCAGTTTCGATTTCTGCAAAAAAAAATAGTACCAAAAGTCGCCATAGGGGGCGCTTATTTTAAGAAAACAATGAATACATTTGCATAAGCGCGTTCCGTGTTGAGCAATCTTGACAATAAAAGGCAAGGCTGAGGATTTCCCATCATTCACGAACGAATGGCCTGACGATGACGGGCGTTATTAGTCAAGTTGTTTTATCAGAAGAGCGACAATGCAAGTGCTGCCCTTCGTGAATTCCGGCGATTGAAAACGTTACGAAGAGGACCGATGAGCATAACTAACTTACGGAAAATGATTGAACGATTTGAATCTACCGGAACTCTAGGAGTGCCACCAGGCCGGGGACGCAAACGAATCAGGCAGCAACACGTTGAAGAAGTTTGCAACTGCCGTTGTGGAACAGGAGATGACTACTGTGCAGGGTACCAGCAGTGCACACGCAATAGCACGCCAAACAGATATCCCATATTCGACGGTGAGGAAAATATTGCATAAGATATTGACATTTTATCCCTATAAACTCACACTTGTTCAACAATTGCTTCCTGGAGATGAACGTACCCGAACTGACTTTTCGTTGAGATTTTTAGCACGTATGGAAGTGGATGATGCATGGCCATGGCAAATTTTATGGAGTGATGAGGCACACTTTTATTTGAATGGTGATATCAATACCCACAACTGCCGTATTTGGGCTGCATCAAATCCACAAGTGTGTCTGCCAACTCCTATGCATTCACCGAAACTAACAGTATGGTGCGGCTTTACTGTTTCTTTCATCATCGGCCCGTACTTTTTTGAAGAAATCCGTCCCCGTGGACCGGTGACTTGTTCCGTCAATTCTGCCAGGTATGCCGATATGCTTGCGAATTTTGTGATACCACGATTGCAGGAAAAGGGTTGTCTGGATTCTACCATTTTTATGCAGGATGGTGCTCCACCGCATATCGGACGTCAGGTGCAGCAGATCTTGCGAGAACGTTTTTCAGACAACAGAATAATTAGTCGTGCATTTCCCATGGTATGGCCACCCAGGTCGCCTGATCTCAACCCTTGTGATTTTTGGTTATGGGGATATTTGAAAAGCCGTGTGTATCAAGCACATGTTCCTGACCTCTCAACCTTAAAAGATCAAATAACGTTACATATCAGACTAATTAATGCAGATATGCTGCGAGCTGCCGTAGAAAATGTCGTGTACCGCAAGCAGCTATTGGAACAGCACACTGGTGGTCATATTGAAACACATTTGTAATTAAAAATAAAACATTGTTTATTGTTGTTACTAAAGTTGGTTTGTACGGTATTTGTTCATTTGACAATTAGGTATTCATTGTTTTCTTGAAATAAGCGCCCCCTATGGCGACTTTTGGTACTATTTTTTTTTTTTG
>JAHWFO010097535.1:83173-99291 GCA_023313115.1 Rhysida immarginata
ATGGCGACTTTTGGTACTTTTTTTTTTTTTTTTTTTGCAGAAATCGAAACTGCATGTTCCACTAAGTATATACACCAAAATGTACTGCATTTGGCCTAATAGAATTCCCGCTAGCGAGCTCTGAACACCTCACGTTATTTCTTGCCCACCCGGTATTAATACAAAATAAAGTTAAAAAAAACAATCTTTATTACAGTGGGAATGTGGCATTTCTATGACGTTAGAAAAAAACTCCAACAGCATTTTGTTAACCTCGCCGGAAAACTTAAGTCGGTAATATGGTGGATAAAGGGGTAAGGTCTTTACTGGGCAAATGTCAAGTGGATTTAGCAGAGTTAAATGACCAAGAGATAGGAACGAGAAAAAAAGTTTATTAAACTAAAAGTTTTATTGTAGAAATTATATAAATGACTACAAGGTGGCGCTGCCACGTACTGCATAAACGAAAATAAACGAAATTGGTGTAAGTTCAAAACAGTGGAAGCTGTATCTCTATATGTAGATATATTGTTACATATAGAAACGAAAGTCAAAGTCTTTTCCTTTGTTGCTAATGATCGATACCGATGACACTCAAAAAGACCGAGGAGCTCACCGGAAAACAAAAACTCAGTTCAGAAAACATTCCTTGGTCGGAACGATGACGGCGATGTATGAGACGCTTGAAGACCGCTGTCGTCTCGCCGAAAATAGGATGCTGTAGGTTCGGAGATGACTAATGAGGCAGGTGAGATTGAAGAGGGCACTGACGAATGACGAGGCCGAGGTTATCTCGCCGAGACGCCAGTAGACTATTGTTGTGGAAGGATGCTGTAAAGATGAGAAGATCCTTCTGTAGTATCTCCGCTGTGAAGAGATGAAGGGACCAGGCGAATGGCGAGGCAGAAGTTAACTCGACGAATCGCACTGGCTGACTATTGTAGAGTTATGGATGCTTGAAGGGAAGAGAAGAAGTAAGGCGTCGACATGATGCCTTGGGCGGATCCAATAAACACAGATCGTGGCACACTATAAGCACTTCTCGAATCTTACACGCAAGCCGCAAATAAACACTGGCTCACACTGAGCAATCTCCACGTCGTTAGCAGATCATCACTTGTCACAGGCACAATCACACAGAGTAGTGTCAAGGCAATCAATTTGCTTGAGTGCACACACACCTACTCCCGTAGCACAAGAAATCGTAAGACAACGTGGAAACACAAAAATGGACTCCAAATCACACTCGTATATGCAGATCACAGTAGAAGAATATCACACCAAATACTGCAGAAATTAACATGTAAAACCAACACAGCATTCGCCTCCGTCGCTCGCAACAACGATTCACTGACACTGCATGGCGCTGACTGGGCACCCTTGGCACTGAAATTACGAAAGCGTAGATTATACACCAAGCTAAACATACAGCCGTACAAAAATGCTGAAGCACAACACAAAATCACTTTAAAACACCAGCTACGCCTCTCCAGCGCAGAATCCGCAGCACAACATTTTCACGGCGCACATAATGGCTTCTCCCCACACGTGCAATGAAAACTTCTCGCCCGCTGAATACAAAGATACGGACTAAGGCCGGACGTTATGCGAAACTCCGACGAGCTCAGAAGAAAAGTTCTTCGCTGCGGAAACCTAGTATAAATCCCCCTGGTCCCCTTTGTAAATAACCTCTAAGGGAAAAGGGATAGATACCGGTCACCGAATCTCCCTCGTTAAATTCACTTGCGTCGCCCTCGAAAGCAGCGGCGAACAACGTAAATTGTGAATGAACGATAATGGTCTCGAATACGGCAATATTAAATACAGTTCTCTCGAACAATAGGGTATTTAGTCCAGGATATAATGAAAGTCTCTCGTACCTTGTTACAGACAGTCGCAGAAACTCCGCTTCGTTGCTTTCCGTCGGGGACGGTCCATTCGACGGAGGCGGGTCGGCAGAAGATAGCGAATTTCCCTCGCTCTCTTTCTCGTCGTCCTCGTGGCTCGTTTCCACACTTAGCACTGACAAAACTCGTTCTATGGCGTGGGCCAGGCGACACTCCCATTCAATGTTGCCGAATCCCACGGAGAATACAGGCGGCTGCTCGCTGCACGTCTCTCTGCAAAGGTCGTTGGCTCGCTCGCCGGCCGTCGGATAACGATAAGCTTCGAAAGCTCCCCCGCATGAGGCTTCCGCTGCGGGCTCGCCGACCATCCGTCGAAAATCACTGCTTCCAACGCGGCGTCTTCTCTCTCGCTCCTGCCGGGCGAACGACCTCCCTTTTTCGTACCGATTATCGAGAACCTTCCCTCGCGACCTCCTCTGCTCGCGCCAAACGTCCTTTTTTTTCCTTTTCTCGTTTTCTTCTCGCGTGGCTTTCGGAGAGTCGTTGTCATTGCTACGTCGTCGTCGTACGTCATCTTCTCTTCTTGCTTTCGTTGCACGCTCACTCTGGCGAAATCCACGTGACAGCAGATTATAGATATCAGCCTCACTTAACCCATCTCTTGGAAATTCATTTAATTTTCTTTTTCCTATTAATGGATATTGATTTCTAGTGGGCATTGCCACTTTAAGCGGTAATGGCATAATAAAAAATGCGGAGCCTTGTGGAATGGTTCTACTGGTAATAATTTATAAATTTATTTGAAAATTCCGTATATTTGATTTAGTATTATGTTTTTTTTAATTCGAATGTATTTATTTAATTTTTAACTTGTGTATTTTTACTTTTTTATCTCTTAGCATTGTTATTATATTTCTTCTCAATACTATTGTTGTAACGAATTTTCTCAATTTTTGCTCTTTTGCACTTTTGTTTAGCTCACGTTTTGCGTCCCGATCTCATCTCGGAATATCTTTTCCTTCTTTTCCGTTGCCTAGGTTTTTGAGTTACTTGCATCTGCGGCAGCAGCTAAGATGATCTGTTTGGTTCTGGTCCGAGCCTGGTCGCCCATTCGGTTGTACGGACCCTCGGACATGCCTTCACTAAAAAGTTGACGAATAATTAAGATGTTGTATTCCAGGAACGGCCTTCTCTAAACTGTCCTTCAGCGGAGTTGTTCTTTAGTCTTGGGAAGTTTGCAACATGGACGTACAGTTATTTTGGTGGATGGAACGCTTTCGGCAGGGGCTATGATTTAATTCACGAGGAAAAGGCTTCAGTGGCGTCTCCGTCTGGGTCGACTGTTCATAATCACTGAATTTACCCACGGTATGTTTCTACACCACGCTCCCCGTACCTCGTATACATTGGCATCCGCCATTTCCGAATGCAAACATTTTTCGTCTAGGAAGCTTGCACTGTCTAATTTGTTCTCCTCAAGTTACTACTACTCCGTCGTTCTCTGCTTCAGACCTTCTGGCTTGGTAACCTAGCAATTCTTTCCTGCGCCAGCGTTGGTCGCTCCCCGATTTGAAACATGGAGTGTTCCAAACAAAATTTTTAATTTATCAATTTGTGCATTATGTTAACTTTTATTATTTTCTGCAGCCCAGATCTTGAACGGAGTGCCCAGCTGCCCTGTAAATTCTTTCTTCAGTAGTTTTTTTTTCACTTTTTTAATTTAATTTTAATTTAATTTATTTTTTTAAAATGGCATAAAAAAAAATCCTGTCCAAGGGCCAAATGGCCACATGGCCTTGGAAGGACAAAGTAAAACAAAATAGTAACTAATAAATACAAATAAATAATAAAAAGCTATATAGAAAATAACTAAACAGAATAATCCAAAAGGTTAACGAAGGTTAGTAAGTGTGTTAATCGATAGAAGATAGATTTTCAAAAGGCGTTTGAACATATGACAAGAGGGGGAAGACCGAATGGCTTCAGGTAAATCAGACCACCATTTAATTCCTGCGTAAGAAACACTGCGTTGTTTATAATTACTTTTAGCAAGGGGAAGGCGAATAGAATTAGCTGACCGAGTAGTATAAGAATGGTAGTGATATTGATAAGTAATTATTAAAGGAGTAGCTAGTGATAGATGGGAATTTACGAGTTTATAAATGAACAAACAAAGTTGAGAAATGTAAATTTGGAAAATGGTTAAAATGCCAAGTGATTTGAAGTGGTGCGAAACAGATGTAGGTTTACGAACATTCAAGAGGCGTCTCAAGAACCACTTTTGGAGTCGATATAGACGAGAAAGACTAAAGTTTGAAGGGGAACCCCAGAATTGAATACCATAGCATAAAGCAGAGTGGATCAGAGAGTAGTATAGAAGGATTAAGATATCAGAAGGGAGATAATATAAACGCGAGATCATGCCTTGTTTTCTATTAAGAACAGACAGTAGATAATTAACATGCGAGTCCCAGGACAGATCACGTGATATGAGGAGACCTAAATATTTGAAGGAGTCGGTACCTGAAATAGAGTTGTTGTAAACTATATTAAGATCCAAAGGGACATTTATGTTTATTTCGCTGATAGAATAGCATGTACCTAGTTTTATCAAGATTTAAAACTAAGGCTCAAGACTGATAAAGACTGATTAATAGCCAGGACAAGATTAGAAATATTAGAGTCAGAAAACAAAAGAGTGGTATCATCAGCATATAAAATTAAAGAAATCGGAGATAGAGTATATGTAAGGTCGTTAATAAAAAGATTAAATAACAACGGAGAAAGAATAGAACCTTGAGGAACCCCAACATTACGGATTAGTGTGGGTGAAAGGAATTCATGAATAGATAGATAATAACTACGATTTGTAAGAAACTCAGTTAACCAAAACAACGGGGGACCATGCAAATTAAAAAAAGAAGAAAGTTTAAAAATTAAAAGTTGGAGAGGGATTGAATCAAAGGCTTTAGAGTAATCTAAGAACAGAGAAACAACAAACTTATTATCAGAGAGATCATTAGTAATAAACTCATGTAACTCGTAGCATGCTGTATCGGTACTGCGTTTCGGTGTAAAGCCATGCTGTAAAGGAGACAAAAGATTATTGTTATGTATATAATTTGAAAGACGAAGGAAAAACAGCTTTTCAAAAATCTTAGAAAAGAAGGGGAGAATGGAAATCGGGCGATAGTTTTGAAAATCATTGGGGTTACCTTTTTTGAAGATGGGCAGAATTTTAGCAATCTTCAGTGCTTTGGGAAATGATCCCATAGTAAGGGAAATATTAAATATATGGGCTAGAGGACAAGCAATACTAGTGTTAACCGCAATAGCAATGTCAGCTCGTATATCCAAAGGATCGGGGGAAATTGAAAATTTCATATGACTGATTATTTTGGCAACTTCGGAAGGATCTGTAGGTGCAGCAAAGAAAGAGACCGAAGGTAAAGAGGCTTCAAAAGAGTATTTAATAGAGGAAGAATGATAAGAAGGAGGAGTGGGCAAGAGCGCTGTTAGAAATTCCATAAGAATAGAAGGATTTAAATTGTGCATGTCCGCAAAAGGCGATTGAGATGCCGAAATATTAGATAATAAGTCATTAATTGTTTTCAATCTAGTTTTATTAGAACCCATTTTACCAAAAAGTTGCGCATAGTAATTACGTTTGGCTAGTTTAATAATGTTACGCAGCCGATTAGAGAAAGATTTAAATTGGAGATTTCTGAATTGGGTAGGATTTCGCCTGTATTTACGATACAGCATGTTCTTATGAGAAACCAAACGCAAAATGTGCGGGTTTAGCCAGGGCTTACGAAGAACTTTAGAATTACTAGAACAGGGAAAGGAAATAAAAGGAAAATATCGTTCATAACCAAATTTAAAGTGAGTATAAAACTTATTAAAAAGTATATTTACATCAGAAGAGCATCCTAGAATTTCGGTCCAATTAGTCAACAGAAGATACGAATCAAACATTATAATTCTAAAGGGAGTTACTATTCTCTTATTAATAGTTTTGCGGCTCAAGAAACTAATCAAAGAAGATTTATAGATAAAATATGGGGAAATGATCCGATATGGACACATCGAGATTTCCACATTGGAGTGAATTGCCTAAATTAGAAAAACACTGGTCAATAGTACTATAAGAATTATAAGCCATAGAAAAATGAGTAAAAGAGTTAACCGTGGAATGCAAGCCCGCTCTCTCGGTTAAATCCATTAAACAATTCAAATTTGCCGAAGGTTTGTGAAAATTAAGATTAAAGTCACCCACTAATGTGATATATTTGTTAAGCGCAAAAGACCAAGTAATAAAGAAGTAAGATAAATAATAAATAAAGAAAAAGAACCCGAGGGAGGACGGTAAATTGTGACAATAACATGCTTATTATTAACAAGAATCGAAAGCAGTTCATAGTCGTCAGTAATAGTTGTAAAATCAGGAAGAAGAGTAAAATGCAGAGAATTTGCTACGTAGATGATTATACCTCCTCCTTTTCTGGAGGTCCGATGAACAGCTACAGGAGCGTATCCTACAAGAGCAGGGATCTCCGAAGATGACTGCGTCCAAGATTCAACCAAAGATATAATTTAAGGTGAGGAATTAAGTACAGCTAATGAAGCACACAGGGTGGAAAAATTCGCTCTAACACTACGGATGTTTAAATAAAACAGAAATTGAAACGTCTGTGGAGAATCAAAATTCAACGTGGTTAGTAGGGTGTTAAGACAGGATGACGGGACAGAAGAAAAGGGGGAGAACATTAAGAATATAAAAATAAATTAAGCACTACAGAAAGAAAAAAAGAAAAAAAATTATATAAAAACAAAAATTAATAAAGAAACAAAAAAGATAGAATTAAAAAGAAAGTCAAAAGCCCAAGCCAGTGGGCCAAGAGTACTAATAAGATAAAAGAAGAGAAAAAAAACAAAAAAAAATTTAAAAAAAACAATCTAACAGTATAATTAACTTCAAGTTATTACTAGAGCAGGAAGTTAAATCAAATTACTTGATGAGTAAAAACAAAGTTGAAAACTGCCATATCGTAACATAAATGAAAAATTATCATACAGTGGGTATAATGTAATAATAAAGTTAGCAAAAAGTAGTTACACATACATAATTAAGGCAACTCGTTATTAAACAAAATCATGCCATGGTATGAAGATCATTCAAACTACGTAATATAATTATTTTACCAGACGGGTTTCTAGTCATAATCTTCCCACCGAAGGACCACGCCTGACGAGGGCCGAATTTTTCCTTGGCAGCACGTAGAAGTTGATATCTGCTAGCCGTAAGGTCTTCGGAGATCACGAACGGAGTACCACGTAGATATCGACGGTTCTTTATTACTAGGTCCTTAATGTCGGAGGAGGAAAATTGGACTATCACCGGGCGAGCTTTAGAGCCCGACCGAGCTCCCACTTGGTGAATGGTAGCAATGTCCGACGGATTTAACTTCAATTTTCGCATGCAGTAGATCAATTATTTTGGAAGGGAGATTTTCAGATGGATCTTCGGGAAGATTAAAGACACGAATGTTAGCACGCCTTGAATACTGTTCCAAGTCGTTTATACGTGTTTTGGAGCTGGTTAATGCACTCCATCGTTTCAGACGGCGACACTAAACCTGATGCAGATGGATCAGATACAAATTGCGTACAAATGGGCTCAATAGAATCAACTCGTGTTTTCAAAACGGCAAGATCTGACTCAACCTTAGCGATTTGGGAAGAGAGTGAGTTCATAGATTGATCCATTCTTTCAACAATTTTAGTAAAAATCAAATCTGCTAAGCGGTCCAGTGTGTTGACATCATCGAAAAATTTCTGAAATCCTCTTTCGATCTGCTTAATAATGGAATCATCCGAAGGAGAACAACAGGGAGAGTCCATAACCACTTGACGGGTAGAGGTTTTTTTCAAATTTTTATCTTCTTTCGGCATTTTAGCAAAAATTAAATGATTAACGGAGAGTAATAAAGAAATAAAAGCTATAGCAGAGCTTTAAACAACACAAATTGAATGTTAACTGTGCAAACAATAGGAGAACTTGACGTTGAATAAACCCGAGCCGTGTGTAATGTAACGGTGGAAAACATTAATGGATCATAATAAATATGGGTCGGAAAGAACAAATGAAAAATCACAATAAATAAAGCACATCACTGATGCAGTATAGAGTTGTTGGTAATTCACTTACAGTTTAAATCATTCTTAGAATGAGTCCTGACACCACTGGCAAGCAAGAGCGAGTTACGACCTGCTACTCACGTCCGCCACTTCGGTTACTTAAAAATACATTTTCCTCTTAGTATTAATTAGTATTACCTCTTTTGATTTTTTTTTGCCCATCTATGCTTAGGAGCTGATCTGTTTTCCTATTAGTTTTAATTTTTTTTTCTTTTGCCCTTTTACCAGCTTACCCTCCTCCTTGTTCCCCAGTCCTTTCAAAACATTTTCCCCTGTGGCTTCTAATCGTTCTTTCCTTTAGCTGCCTTCGTGGTCTTCTCGTCGTGTTGTCTTGTGCCCCTCGTCGACTCCCCACCTTCACCCGTCTGCAAGTAATCGTTTTCCCTTTTGAGTTTTTTTTTATTTCTTGTATTTTCCTTTTATTTTTTCTCTCTCTTTGTCTTCTCTTTTGATTCAGGGCTTGTGCTCCGTCTCAAGGGCTAATTACTTCCAGCATCATTTTCTTCGGAGCCAGACTTAGAATGAACTGTACCGGACCATAGTAACTTGTTGATTTGGTGGTCGATGCTGACTCTCTAGTATTAGTGTTTTTATTGGATAGATTTAATTAATTCTTGTTTCTATTTTTCTCAGAAGTTTTTTTTTTTTGCCCCTTGTCGGGAGTTCCTTGAAGTGGACTTTTTTTTTACTTCCTCGATTTCCAAATGAGATGGCGACAATCAGTTTCTAGGATTAATAGACTATCACCCATCAAACCAGAGTTTCCCATCGGTGACTTTCAACCCTTTTCTCGGTTCTTCATTGGATGTGAAGTCTCGCTTCAACGGTCTTGAACGAATGTCTACTCGCCAAAATTGTTTTTATCTGAAATTACTGTAAAGTCAATGCAATAAAATTACAATTTTCGTTTGGATTCCTCCTTTTTTTTAATTTTTTGATACCTACATTATTAATCTTTTAGAGGAGGTTCCATTAGAATTAGTTGGGAAGGGTTCTCGTTTACAATTAAGAGCCTTAGCTTGAAGTAATCCCAGTTATTTAAAAGTAAAATAGTATTTCTCCCCCCCCCCCTCCTTTTTGCTCATTAACCCCTAGTTTCTAACCACTACGCCTTGGCTGTACGTGCCTAGGTTCAGGCATGCTACAGTATTTATGTTTGTCCACGTATTTCTTAGAAACTAGAAATCGAATTGCAATTATCCTTTTTTTATTGGATTAAGTATCTTTCAACTTAGGAAACAGTCCAAGTTTCATCAAAATCGGTTCAGTAGTTTTCAAGATGTGGATGTTAAGTGTGTACCAATCACTGGAAAAACAAGTGGTCGGTTTTTTATTCTTTAAATGTATTTTGATTGTATCCATCTCATTGTCCCATAGTTCTAACAAAGTTTCATCGTGGCCACAGACACAGTTTTCATCCCAGCGATCATAACAGAGACACAAGACAGTTTTCCTTTTCATACGGTATCATCTGGAGAATAGAAAAAAAACACGACAAGCTTGAAATGTAACTTGTCCCAAATCCAAAATTAAAACCATGAGGCACTCTGATGTCAATCTTCCATCTCCTACTATAGTTGCAATATTTGAAAGAAGGATCCTTTAACAAAGTGTTTTAGAAAGAAGCAATATTTCAAAATATATCAAATTAAAATTGAAGGATCCTTTTTCTTTAACAACTTACAACCAATCTGGCTATATTTGATCCCAATTTTAATTAAATAATCGAGCATATATCTTTATCATTTATCAACGTACAATACATAACCTTTTCTTAAACTTGTTTCTTTATTAAACTACAATCAACAACAGTATTCCAGAAGTCAAAATTCATCCTTTCCCAGGATCTACTAAATTCAATCTCAATTCAGACACCTTCAGTAAACATTTGCAATCCAACAAAGAAACATTATAAATGTTCAAAATTGTCTTCTCCTCTCTTATTTTTTATCTCTTAATCATTCTCTTTTGCAGAGGCTTTACAAGGAGTGTATACAACAACGATTCCCTTGGTCATAAAACATCGCCATTTTCTAAGAGCTTTGAAACACTCCGACCTGAGATGTAGGAAAGCATTAATGCAGCATGCAACCCTTACCCAAACCAAAGCTCTGTGCGAGATCTGTCGTAATATTCTACATCATGAAGTCGCATGGACACGTCGAATTAGACAACATTTGAAGAAGATATAAGGTTCAGCCCATAAAAAATTTCATTAAGGGCGAAGAAATCTGATCTGAATCAATGTGGAAGCTGTTTCAGAACACTCAGTAGAATGTTTGAGAGGCTTCAAAAGGCCTAATGTCATCAAATGGAATAAACAAGGCACAGTGTCAGTTGTTGGGTGAATATTGTGAGGTTCAAACATCGCGATGTTAACAAACGATGCTTCATGACTCATTCCGAACCTTAAGAAACCACTGGCAGGCCAAAAATACTTTGCAGAAGTATTACAGTACCTCGACATCCCCAAAGAATTAATCATTAACCATTGTACCAAACTGCTAGCACAACGAACACACATGGAAACCAAAAGTGTGCATTGAAACACAGCGGTGTCAGCTGGCTCGTTTACAAATAACAATCATGAACAATTTTAAGTAACTCATATTGTAAAGCAATCATTAAATTTTATTTCAAATGTTGTAGGAAATTCGAATAAAATGTTTTTAAGTGTAAGAAATTCTGTGTTTGTGCAATTTCTTTAATTACTTTTTAAAGAAAACCTTAAAGAAACTTAAATTCTTTCAATTTTCTTATAATAAGAACCATTTTGAAGAAGTTAAACCAGGAATTTGTCGTTAATCTTCTATCTTCTATCTATCTATATAAAGAAGGATGTTTGTGGGTCTGTCTGTGGGTGGGTCTGTACGTTTTTTATACAAATCTACAGTTTTATTCCGATCTTGATGAAATTTCGCATACATGACCTTCAAAGCATGAGGAAGGTCACTGTCTACTTCAGATTTCGTAAAAATAATAATTATTGATAAAAAATCGATATTCATGGTTATAGCAGGGCATATTAATGAGAAATATCGCATGACCAACAATGCAAGATAAAGTTTTTGCAACAATGGTATCAACACGCAATTCACAAACACTCTGCACGGACCAACAATATATATCTCATGACCAACAATGCAAATAAAAGTTTATGCAACAATAGGTATCAACAATGGTTTCAACACGCAATTCACCAATAACAATGAGCTTAAAATGATGATGCAATGATAAAGCAGTCCTTTCCAAGAATTATAACAATGCAATATGGATAAGTTTCAATTTGTAACACTGCATAGAATTCCTGTTATTCAGGCTTTTCTTAGAAAAGAGAGTTCTTAGTACTTAACAATTTCTTGAAAATCTTTAAAAATGATCAGTAAATGGAGACAATGGAGAGTTAACAGACTATTGAGAAAGAGTGGAAAGACGAGAGAGGAAGCTCCGTGATGTATTGAGCAAATGGGAAGCAAGTAAATAGAAGATTCCGCGACCGCTAGACTGCACAAAGTGATGAATGGCCAAATTTTGCTTCAACACATCGAGAGAAGAGTGGAAATTGCAACAACACTAAGTATACATCTGAGGTAAGATTACGTGAGTAAGAAATTATTTAAAATAGCAGTGGCATGCTTGGAGGTCCAGCCATTGTGAGCCTTTAAAAAGTTTTTTTTAGAATTTCATTAAGAATTTTTACTGTATTAATTCTAAGCATTTTCATGTGTTTATTTTTAAGATATTGCAAAATTTAATTTAATTTTTTGAGATTGTTCTGTTTACATACAAGTGTAATTATCCCGGGCAACGCCGGGTACCTTTGCTAGTATATATATAAAGAAGGATGTTTGTGGGTTTGTCTGTGGGTCTGTTTGTCTGTATGTTTTTTATACAAATCTACAGTTTTATTCCGATCTTGATAAAATTTCGCATACATGACCTTCAAAGCATGAGGAAGGTCACTGTCTACCTCAGATTTCGGAAAAATAATAAATATCGATAAAAAAATCGATATTCATGTTATGGCAAGGCATATTAATGAGAAATATCTCATGACCAACAATGCAAGGCAAAGTTGGTACAACAATAGGTATCAACAATGGTATCAGCACGCAATTCACAAACACACTGCATTAACCAACAATATATATCTCATGACTAACAATGAAAGGAAAAGTTTGTGCAAGTGTAATTATCCCGGGCAACGCCGGGTACCTCTTCTAGTTAATTAATAATATTGAGACATCTTAAAATTTCTAGTTTTACCATTCAGTTAAATCTTACAGTCATTGTAGCTTTCAAATTCGACTTCGATGCAGAGAAGACAACGTTAAGCACTTTAAAAATCTTAAACGTGCTTATTTAAATATTCCTCCTCATTATCGCTGTTTACTTTTAGAGGAACACGTCCAATCTGTGAAAATAGTTTGAAAATCTTTTTGGAGTCCCGTCTTTGTATTTAGAGACATAATCAAGGCAAATCGAGAGACTACACCACTGCCTTTACACAGAAATTTATGCTCATCGCTCTACTTCGCCAGACCAATTAGGTCTATCAAAACTATTTGAAAATGTTCGAATGGAATAAAAATGCATATGCGATTGTGCTTGTAACAGTGACATACGATTTATGCTGCATGCAGGTAGTCACAGCTCAACCCTTCGTCTGTCTCTTTTCAGGACAAATTGTTTGTCCGGCTAAACCACACACACACACACCACTGACACTTGCTGCATTTCGAGGGTTAGAAAAAAATTTCATCATGTCAAACACATAAATAAAACCATTTGTGATGCATAACAGTATTTAAAAAGGGCTGTACAAGTCCAGTTATCTGTACTTCTACTACTCAAGTCTCGAAAGCTGACCCATCTCTCAAAAGACAGGGTTTTGTCATTTTATTAAATGGCCATGACTACGTAATTTCAAACAAACGGAAACAGTCCTGGTTGTAAAATTTTGAACGAAAAAACGGATGGCAAGAATTAGTCATAAAAACTTAGTTTGCCAATTTTTACAGAAAATTAACAGCAGTGAAATTATTAGTTAAATTCCAAATTAAACATCGCAGCAGTGACCAATCAGATTGCAGGGTTTCAGTCATGTGACCTTTGCTCACGGCGTTTATTTTTCTGGTCACGTGACCAATTTTCCCGACCACGTGACTAGTTTTTTCTGTGAAGTCTGTCTGATTTTAATTTTTTTTAAATTATATTCTGCATCTGAATTTATTAATTTTATAGCTGCCGACACATAAGTTGAACGACAGAATGACGTCATTTCTCACGCCACCCAATAGACGTTAACGGGAAGTAAATCGCTTAGCTATTCCATGAAACATCCGCTTTCGTTTTCGAAACAATGTTTTCGTATTTATATTTAGTTTCTATTTTCGTTTTTTTCTTTTAAAAAGATAAATGAAATTACTACTTACTTACTTACTTACTTACTTACTTACTTACTTACTTTTCAAACCCGCTTATCCGTTAGGGTCGCGGGGGCAGCAGCCCTATGGAGGATCTCCAGCGATCGCGATCTTCCGCCATCAGGCGCATGTCCTCCCTGGTAATATCCAAGCGACTCGAACCCAGATTCTCCATGTAGTCTAGCCACCTGGTTCTAGGCCGACCCCTTGGTCTCTTACCCACCGGCTTGGAAAATAACAACTGCCTAGGAAGACTAGTTTGCGGCATCCGTATCACGTGGCCATACCAGCGCAACTGAGATCTCTCAATGCGGAGAAGTAGCGGCTCAACTCCTAAAGATTCCCTTATTGTGCTGCTGTACACTCTATCTAGTAGGGTAACACCTGCCACACTTCTCAGGAATCTCATTTCGGCCGCTTGTACCCGCGATCGCACTCTTTCGGTCATTACCCAAGCTTCATGACCATAGGTGAGAATGGGCACAAAGATAGATTTGAAGACGGAGAGCTTGGCTTTGTTACCCAGCTCTCGTTTCGTTACCACGGATCGCCACAGTTCACGTCTGACACAGCTTGCTGCACTGATCCGAGCATCCAATTCCTTCTCCTGCCGTCCATCACTCGTGAATGCAATCCCGAGATACTTGAATTTCTCCACCTGTCTCAATGAGGCTCCCCTAACATGGAGAGCGCACTGAGCAGGCTGTCTTGAAAGAACCGGAACTTCTGTTTTAGCCACACTGATCTTCATCCCAGCTTCTTCACATTTGGCTGCAAACCGGTCTAGTGCATGCTGAAGGTTCGTGCGAGAAGACCCAAGCAGGACAAGGTCGTCCGCAAAGAGCAACCTCTCCACCAGGCAGTCGCCCACACAAACACGATCATCGCCTCGGCTGCCCCTGTCTATCCAGTCCATAAAGATAATGAACAAGATGGGCGACAGTACGCACCCTTGGCGGAGTCCAACACCCACGGTGAACGGTCTTGACTTAATGCCATTTATCCGGACACACATCTCAGAGCTTTCGTACAGAGACATGATAGCAACCAGTAATTGCCCATCCACTCCATACTCTTGTAACACTTGCCAGAGCTTCTCCCGAGGAACTCTGTCATATGCTTTTTCGAGGTCCACAAAGCAAGCGTAGACCTCTTTTGCCTACTCCCAGGATTTCTCAAAGATTTGCCTTAGAGCAAAGATGCGATCCGTCGTGCTTCGGCCAGGTCGGAAACCACACTGCTCCCCCGACAGTTTGGAGTCGACTATTTCCCGACTTCTCTTCTCCAGACACTTAGCGTACACTTTCCCAGGAATGCTGAGCAAGGAGATGCCTCGATAGTTGTTGCAATCTCTCTGATCTCCCTTTTTGAAGATAGGGATCACAATTCCTGTCTGCCATTGCTTAGGGGCCTGTCCAGATATCCAAGCAACCTGACACACTCGAGTCAGCCACAGGATACCATCCTGATTTAAGGCCTTTAACATCTCGGACCGGATTTCATCATCACCTGCAGCTTTGCCAGTCTTCAGGGACTTAATTGCCCATCTGACTTCTGTTTCAGTGATACTACCGTGACTATTCTCCGCTCCAAGGTGCACCTCGTATGCCTCAGTTGTTGTTATCACCGTATTAAGAAGAGATGCAAAGTATTCCTTCCACCTATGCAATACGCTCTCCTCCGTTTTCACAAGCCTCCCATCTGAACTCTTAATAGTTTGTGATGAAAGAGACTTCTTTCCACGGAGGCGGCGCACGGTCTGCCAGAACACCTTGTTTGCCGAACCATAGTCTGCCTCCAATTTCTCCCCGAACTTCTCCCAGGCCTTGGCTTTAGCTGTTGATACTGTCTTTGCTGCTGCTTTTCGCGCCTCAGTGTACCGCACTCGACTGGAAGTCGACTTATTTGCAAGCCATAGCAAATAGGCTTCTTTCTTTGCCTTGACAGCTTCTTGGACTTCACCGTTCCACCATGCAGTCCTTTTCTCACCGCCCTGCGCCACACTCAGCCACTTACGCCCACAGCACAATGCAGCCGAAGTAATCACAGCAGTTTTAAACAACTGCCACTCCTCTTCAACAGTACCACGATCACTGGGTAGTTCTTTGAAACTTGAAGATATGCTATCTGCAAAGGTCTTCCTCACAGCTCTATCCTCCAGTGCCTCCCATTTGATGCGCCAAGTTTGTCTGAACCTAGTATTTCGCTTGGTTGGCATGGATTCAGAGAACCGCAAAGTGCAGACAACAAGGTGGTGATCAGTTGATAGTTCTGCCCCTCTTCTCACACGAGTATCCAACACTGATCGGAATAAGTCAGCTGAAACAATTACAAAATCAATCAGTGACTTCTGGTCCATTGCATCCCTGTACCAGGTATACTTATGGACATCCCTGTGCTGGAAGAAGGTGTTTGTGATGGAAAGTCCATTGTTGCAACAGAGATCCAACAAGCACCTCCCATTCGCATTTAAATCGGGGTCACCATTCCTTCCCATCACGCCCCTCCACGTTTGGTCATCAGCCCCTACGTGTGCATTGAAGTCGCCCATCAGGATGACAGAATCTGCACTCCCTCTCCTGCTAAGAGCAGCATCAACTTCATCTAGAAAAAGTGGGTACTCTGTGACTGCATTCGGAGCATATGCAACGAATAGAGAGAGAGA
>JAHWFO010097535.1:114291-124404 GCA_023313115.1 Rhysida immarginata
TTTTTTATCGATATTTATTATTTTTCCGAAATCTGAGGTAGACAGTGACCTTCCTCATGCTTTGAAGGTCCTCCGAAATTTTATCAAGATCGGAATAAAACTGTAGATTTGTATAAAAAACATACAGACAAACAGACCCACAAACATCCTTCTTTATATAGATAGAAGAAAAGGACGACAGACAAAAAACCTGAGACTTCAGGATAATTCTCTAATATTTTAATTGCTTTTAGAGAATTATCCTTTTTGCTTTGATAAAGCATAGTCTCTATCCGAAACGTCAGCTTTTTATTTTATTTTATATTTCTAGTTTTATTTTGATTTTATTTATTATTTATTAATTATTTTGTTAATTATTATTTATTTTTTATTTTTATTTAATAACTATTATTCATTATAATATCAGTTATATCATATAATGTTTAAAACATCACTGGATATGAAACATTAACAAAAAATTAACATAAAATCAAGGAATATTTAGAATTTCTTTATCATAAATAATTTTAAAACAACACTACAAAATTACTTAAATATAAAAGTACTTAATAAGTAATTAGATAACTGTTTCGAAATAAAAATTATTTTTTAGGTAAGAAAATAAACTGAAATTTAACACGAATAATAATAATAATAATAATAATAATAATAATAATAATAATAATGGAGTGTCATCAATTATAATGGCAAAATGGAACAATGGAGTGTCATCAATTATAATAATGGCAAAATGGAACAATGGAGTGTCAAAATGTTTCATATCCAGTTTCTGCATAATTATTCTTAACATTATCCATCATTTCTCTGTCATCCACTGTATTTTTTCACTGGTTTCCCCTATGGAGGAATTAGATGTTTTGATTGGCTATCGACAATGTTGTCGCTGGTCGCTTGTTGCTTCCAATTGAATTCAGCTCAATAGAGGCGACGTCGCCTGAAAAACAGTTTTTTTCCGTCGCCGCGACCAACGGCAAAAACGAGGTCACGCTCGGGCGACAAGGAGCGACGCCGACGCACGCGCAGTGCCCATGGCGCGATCCATGTCGCCGCGCGGAAGCTTATTTGCGGCGGGGCTTTAATCTTGGGGTACAACTATAACAATGAAATGAAATTTCACTGCCCAGGCCTTGTCTTCAAGTGGTGTTGTTACTGGGCACTCAGCCTGTTACTTACAATTTTAAATAAATAAATAAATAAATAAATAAATAAATAAATAAATATAAGCAAGAGTAAAATTGGTGGCGGAATCTAATGGATTGCCAGCCCTGGTATGAACGTAAATTAACAAGATAATAGTTTTATTTTACTTAGCTTGTGTTTTGGATGTGCTACCATTGCCATTATCAATGGAAAAAAGATTCAAGCAACCTATTTTCAATTTTGGAGGTAAGCAGATTCTGATCAGAATTTATCAAATACAAGTGCACATGCAGACCCAGATCCTTAGGCCCGGCGCAAATACGCTTTGTCGCGCGCGACATGGGTCGCTCCATGGGCACTGCGCTTGCGTCGGCGTCGCTCCATGTCGCCCGAGCGTGACCTCGTTTTTTGCCCTTGGTCGCGCGCGACGGAAAAAAAATGGTTTTCAGGCGACGTCGTCTCTGCTGAGCTGAATTCAATGGAAGCGACCAGCGACAACATCGTCGATAGCCAATCAAAACATCTAATTCCTCCATAGGGAAAACCAGTGAAAAAATACAGTAGACGACAGGGAAATGATAGATATTGTTAAGAATAATTATGCAGAAACTGGATATGACACATTTTGACACTCCATTGTTCCATTTTGCCATTATTATAATTAATGACACTCCATTATTATTATTATTATTATTATTATTATTATTATTTTTTTTTTTTTTTTTTTATCGTCAACCTGGTATTATCTGTTCTATTTATTTAAGTGTTGTTTTGCCTAAAATTCTTTATGGTTTTCCTATTTGGTTCCCAGGCTTTACTAATAGAAAATTTTTAAAATTAATGAAGTCTCATGATGCATTGTTTAAGTATTGCGAAAAAGAATTTGGTAGTTCTGATATTACTGTGAGGGATCAATTCGCTTATTGGTCTCTCGATAGATTAAGAACCTGTTATATGATCAATTTTCTTGCGAATATTCTTAATGGTCGTGTTGATTCATCAATTTTTTTAGCTTCAATAGGGCTTCGTTGTTCTAGAGTTATTAGGGGAAATAGATTAAAATTATCTGTTCGCTCTTATTCTTCTCAAGCCGGATGGATTGATCCAGCAATGAAATTAGTAGTTATATAATGATTACGATTTTTCAACTAACATTTTCAATCTTGCCGACATTTTTATCTAACCCATAAATTAACCCCGTTTTGGGCTTTGCTCGTTGGGGAGCAATTTCTTTTTTCCATGTTCTCTTATATAGAGTTCGTGGTTGAGAGATGCTTGTTGCTACAATACAATACAATTATTATTATTCGTGTTAAATTTCAGTTTATTTTCTTACGTAAAAAAATAATTTTTATTTCGAAACAGCTATTTAATTCACTGATTTTATTTATATATATCGCTCTCTCTATTATCTAATTATTTATTAAAGACTTTTATATTCAAGTATTTTTGTAGTGTTGTTTTAATATTTTTTATAATAAAGAAATTCTAAATATTTCTTGATTTTATGTTAATTTTTTAATGTTTAATATCCAGTGATGTTTAAAACATTATATGATATAACTGATATTATTATGAACAAATAAATTCTTGTAATAGTATATATGATTCATCTTACATTATTAGCCTGAGAAGCTAAACGTTCGTGAAATTCATCATATTTGCAAGGGTATCGTAAAATACGGATACATTATTATTATTTAAACAACACTATAAAAAATATTAAAACAACCCTACACAAATATTTAAATATGAAAGAACTTAGATAATACTTAAATCACACCATAATTTATTCCTAAAATTAATGAAAGGCACAACATTTGGTTTCAATATTTTCATAATTGAATTTTGGATTTTAGCTTATATTTTCTAAGCAAAAAAACATTTCTGTATATTCTGCACCTGTTTTGTTTTCTGAATAAGTTATTAATTATGATTTAAAAAATGAGATACAAATAAAAACATTAGTTGAAAATAATTAAACCATTACTAACATTAGTGCACAGGACCAAAGGCATGAATATTTCGCTACCGCATTTATTTATTTAAATAGTTATCATTATGTATATACCATAGGAGAGAAGACAGGTGAGCCAGCGACACTCTTGTATTTGCGGCGGGAAAGAGCCGGCGACAAGCGACAAAGAGCGACAACTGACGTCAGCAGTGTGACCTTGACGAACCCCCCACTGCAGGCGGCGACCAGGTTGCTCCTAATTTTTTATTTGCGGCGGGCCTTACAGAGCGTAATACTGTTCCGCGTGTGAAAAGCATTTGCAAGGAAGCATTTCCCACAAGAAACGTCATAACCAGACATCTTACCACATTCAGAAAAAGATTTCGCTCTAAATTCAGCTATGCTGATAAAGAAAAAAAAAAAAAAAATGGAGAAATTGACTATTGTCGCTTAAATTGCCACTTTCTTGTTTTGTTTTATTTTAATTCAATGAATATTCATTTTAGTACTTTTTTTCAACATTATAGTAGTTTTTCATCTTATTTTAGATACCTTTTTGCAGGTCCATGTGTGGGATCCTGGTCTGGATTGGTTGGATTGAATGGTTCAAGTCCAAAAGGGGTCTTGAGTGACTGGTTCTCATTATTACTAAATGCCTAATTCGTTTATATACCCCTTCTACAGCCTCCATTAAGACGTATTGGTGCGTGTCAATGTTTGACCTTAATTACTAATTACATAAGGATCCTAGGTCTACCAAATTTTTTTCATGTGTTCAGGAACTTTGTTACTGCGTTTGTTTCAAGGCTTTCTGTTTGTATTTTCATTTTTCAAATAATTTTCAAAAATTGTCTTGTATTGTCTCGTTTGTTAATGTGTTTGCTCTATACAACCTGATGATGTGGTTGACAGGAATTCACAAGTCTCATTGCCATATTTTCAAAGTGTTCTGTTTGAAATTTGATTTTTTCAATTTTGCGGCCCTCAACGATTGCCTTGACTTACAGAGACCAGTTAAAGTGGCAGTATTTTTTTTCTCAGGTTGAGCTTGGTTGAAATGTTGAAACAAAATACAAATTTTATACTTTGCAATACTGGAGAGATAATACATGGTTCTCTTAACTAATTTGAACAGATTCAGCATGTTGATGTTAATACATGTCTTGTTTTTCTGTTCCCTCCTTACGAAATTCAGATGACTGCCTCTCTCTCACACTTCTCACATGGCCAATTCATGTTCGCAAAGTGGTGCTTAAACTTGTCTTCTTAAAAAACTTCTCGTTCTCTCTCAGAATACAACCTTTTCTGTTCACTTCATGGCCTTAGTCTAAGAGACAGATGTGCTTTGCACTCTTTATAATGCAAAAGGTAGTGCTCAATTTAATGCGACGATTTCACATGCGATGCCTTAGCAGCATTCACTGCCCATCGGCATGTATAGACGTTCACAAACTCACGCACTTGCAGGATTGTTTTTACAGCCTGAATATTATGGTTTTTAACAGACTTAAAAAAAAAGGTTATCAATTCAACTCTTATGTAATATCATTGGAATTGCACAATATTCGTATATGTTAGTCTATGTGGGCTTAAACAGGTGTGCCAAATTTCATAAGTGTATATATGTATGTTTGTCCACGTATTTCTCAGAAACTAGAAATCGAATTGCAATAATTCCTTTTTTATTGGACAAGTATTTTTCAACTTAGAGAACAGTCCAAGTTTAATCAAAATCGATTCAGTAGTTTTCAAGATATGGACTGGTTATAGCTAGACAATAGTGAAAGTTTCATCAAAGTCGTTTTTTTATACTATATTTAATCTTGTCTTTCGTTTATTACTTACTAAAGGGTGGGCACAATATGTACGTTCGTTTTACGAGACTCAAACGCAGAGTATCTTACAATTCATAACCCGGTGACAATTAACTTTAATCCTTTCGCGATCATCGTTATTCCACGACTTCGCTCGCGGCTGCGCTGTTTTTCACTTTCTCGGGCGTGCTTTCTCAAAGTCGAGGGCTTGCTGGTATGTTTTTCTGTCTGTCATTCATTTTACTTTTTTAAAGGTTTGTCACAGAGTGTTTGTTCGTTTTACGGTCCATATACCCAGTGTTATAAGGCGTTACGGTGCCTGACAAGTTTGTGTTCACACGCAGTGACGACTGCTGTACTTTTCTCGCGGTCTTCGTTGCTCCATGAATTCGCTCAGGCGAGGAAAGTGAATAGTGAGCCATTTCAAGCAAACCCAGCGCAGTCTGCTGGGAAGGTTTGTTTAATAGCCAGTGCTTAGGTAGACGAGATGATAGTAATACACTACTGTTTATAAAAATCGCAACACCCTGATGGAATGGTCTAATCCATATGCAATTTGCAATATTTGCATACAATGGGTCAGAGTATAAATGATTAGATTTTCAGAGTAATTGCTTGAAAGAACACCATGCCTCGACGACGACGAAGGGTACCATATCAACAGCTGACAGACTTTGAAAGAGGACGCATAATTGGTCTGCGTGAAGCGGGATGGTCGTATCGTGACATTGCTGCTCGTGTAGGACGTAATGCAACGACAATTATGCGTGCATGGAGGCAGTGGAGCGAAGAGAACAGGGCACACCGAAGACCAGGCTCAGGAAGACCCAGCACGACGACACCGCGAGATGACAGACACCTCTATCGCAAGTGTGCAGCAGATCGTACAGCCACTTCCACAGTGTTAGCACAACAGTGGGGTGCTACAGTAGGCAGGACAATGTCTGCTAGCACTGTACGACGCCGTTTGATTTCCAGAGGATTGATGGCACGAGTACCATTGTTGTGGATTCCTTTGACTCAAAACCACCGGCGCCTCAGGTTGCAATGGGCCCATCAACGCCAACAGTGGCAAGCTGAATGGCAACAAGTTGTGTTTTCGGATGAGTCAAGGTTTAACATGCAGCACCATGACGGCAGGATACGAGTCAGAAGACATCGTGGCGAGCGCGACCTTCCAGAATGCATCCTGCAGCGTCATTCAGGACAAACGCCAGGGGTGATGGTGTGGGGTGCAATCAGTTACCATGGCCGTTCCCGTCTGATCAGAATCCATGGCAATCTGAACAGTGACCGGTACATCAGGGAAGTTGTGCAACCCGAGGTCATCCCCTTCCTGCAGAACCTTCCAGGCGCTGTATTCCAACAGGACAATGCCCGACCGCATGTGGCCAGAAATGTCCTCGCCTTTTTCCAAGCATATCAGACGCCCTTGTTCCCCTGGCCTGCTCGTTCACCAGACATGTGCCCAATCGAACATGTGTGGGACAGGGTTGCTCATCGATTGGCTCGTCAGACTCCTGCAGCAGCAACTGTGGATGAACTGTATACCCGTGTAGACAGAGCATGGCAGGACATTCCCCAGGCCCTTATTCAGAGCTTGTTTGACTCAATGCCACGAAGTTTAGAGGCTGTAATTGCATCCCACGGTGGTTTCACCCGATACTAATGTGACAATAAAACGCATTGTATTGACCTGAAAATCTAATGGTTTCTTTTCTGACCCATGATATGCAATTGCTCCAAATTTAATGCAGATTGGGCTATTCCATCAGGGTGTTGCGATTTTTATAAACAATAGTGTAGTTTAACAATACTATCGATAAGCGTATGGTATCGATTGGACAACTATCGATAGTGTGGATAACCGATAGTCTATCGATAGGTTTTCAAAACTATCGATAGTTAGAAATTTTTGCAAATGGATTTTAATTTTTAAATGATCTACAATAAACAAACCATCTGAGGATTATGTCTCCTTCTGTGCTTTTGTGGTGTATGTGATAATCAGTCAAAATTGACCAGACAACACATTGTCAACAGTCCTTCCTAAGAAGGGTGCCAACTGAAGTAAGAAAAGGGTTGGGACAAAAATGATATGCATAAAAGAAGTTTATTTACAAAAATAGGCAAGATAAATACAATCTAACAAGATAATCAGGTAGTAGGTAAGCAGAGCATAACAATCTACTGCGATCAGCAATAACAAAGTAGTGACAGATTTATGATCATGTAATATTTAGTACCAGTCTAAACCAAAAAACTCCCAATTAACTATACTAGCCATATTGTCAAACCAAATGTGCATACAGATCCCCAACACGAACCTCAAGTCGCGTATTACCAAAGACCTCAAGCGTTTTGATTAGTGCAAGGGGAAACCAAAGCCAACATACCGGATCCTACACCAGCGGGCCACCACAGAGAACCCGAATGGGACTCTACCACCTATGCCACTAGACCGCACACCCACCAGGCTACACAAAATAGGTACCTAGTATGCACACCACAAGAAACACCTAACCTTTCCCAAAACATGATAACGGTTTAGTTACCCACTGTACTAAGATTACAATCACACATATTTGCCTCACAAAATAATCCAAATCAAATATAACAACTCTAAAGCATCTTAAGATAAGAACACAGTAGTGGCAAAATAAATGATAAAGCAAACCAGCACACAACTAAACAAAACACTCCCCATTAACTACACACATAAGTGATGTTAAACCTAAACAAGGGACTTAACAACCTCATCGTGCTAACTGGTCACATACACAAACCTCCCGTCGTGTAACATATAGACGCAAGGGGATGGTCGCTGCAGTGGGAAACCAAAGCCAACTTACCGGATCCAACACCGGCGGGCTACCACAGAGCACCCGAAATCCAGTCCGAACAAATGGGACTAGCCATCCAAAAGCGGGTCAACACAGCCACTGCCAACGACCACAACACCCAAACCCCTACACAACACCAGTACCAAGAATGCACAAATTCTACCAACCCAAACTTTCCCATAATAAGATGACTGTTTAGGTACCCTATGTGCTAGTATTGCTATCGCACCAAATGCCCCACTAACAATCCAATCAAAGTATACAACAATCAAATTTAACAACTTAGGCATCTTTCTCCATAAATATCCAAATACAGCTAAGTCCCTACTTTCTATAAATACAAATAGGTAAGACTTCCTTTTGGTCGGTTCTCTAATTAGCTTACAAAGAACAAACCATAAATTAGCAAACCATGGTCAATTGAATTCGTATTCCATTAATAAAAATCTTAAATTTCTACAATTCTATACAAACAGATATGTATAACTCTTCAAACAATAAATCTTACAAAGTTATGAACTTAAAATCCAAACCCACTAATAATTAGAATCCACAATCTAAATTTCTTAAATCTTATCATCCCCATACTAAAGCTTGATATTAACTTTTAAATCTAAAGAAATTAATGATCATCATCTCAAGAACATATCTAAAAATAAACTGAACAGTATAAAGTTACCACGTGGTTTTTCTCTTTCCAAGAGAGGGTTAGGCCTAACCAGAGACAAATGAAAGTAAGAGACTGGCAGTGCCCTATTCATTTCGCCGAGCGCTACTGGTGCCACCGGAAGTACAGCAATCAGCGTATGTTCTCAATGTAATTTCAGCTGTTTTTGTAGATGATTTCAGGAGGTATTAGTAAGGATAACCTGTTTTCTGATTTTTTTTTAAAAAAACTTTACTGCATTAACTAACGATAACGTATACTTTTAATGACTTTCAGTAGCTGATTCAATGCCTTACGAATTTTTAAAAGATCACGTACAACTCGTAACTCCTTTCGTTATTTAGACAAGTGAAAGCATAGATGAAGAATAATGAAGACGCAAAGTTATTTCTTCATCCAAGGTGAAACTAAATAAAACTAGAGGAAGGATGAATTTATCTTTTCAGTCTTAACTGATTTTTATTATTAAAAAAGTTGATTCTTGTAACTTAATCAGTTTTTTAATACCTAGTAAAGATTTTCATTTGTATTGCTAAATAAAAAGTAAATTTGAAGCCTCTTCATACAGCGTTACCACTGGAGTTTCGAAAATAGCTTGAGTTACACAAAAAAATTAAATTGATTTATTCTTTATTGATTTTTAAATATAATAAGTCGTGATAAGATACTGCGTATATTTTCTCCACTTATTTTTTCTTTCAGCCGCTTGGTTTCATGGTGATATCGAATATTACCGTATGTGATGACAATAATGATTAAGTCAAAACACATGATCGTCAGAAGGACTCGTTTCAAATGAATGGAGAGTTAAATTAGTGAAAATATTATTTTGTTTTCGGATATAAAATGGAATGTTTTTGTTAGAATTTTGATAGGCGTATTCAATTTAATTGCTTTTTGCTCTCCTAGATTATAAAATTCACTCCTAATGATTTTTTCTGAAATTTTGCACAAGTTTACTACATCTTTCGATGATGTGATAAGGCCTCTTTAATTTTTTTCGCAATGAAATTAAGGCTGTAGCAGCTCTGATATTGCTCTTTCAACGCTTCTTTACATTGAAAGCAGATTATAGATTTAATTAGACATAGAAACAAATCTTGCAATATATTCTACAACCGAATCACAACATTTTGACAAGATTTTAATTCCAGGGATTGGATAATATTGAGACGCATCATCTGATATGGATTCATGATTATATTCATCAGAGTTATACATGAATTAATGTTTTGTGCCCTGCACTCAATTTTAACCTGATATATTTAATGCCAATCAATTTGTCATTAATGTAATCAGTTTAATGAAAAATGCTGTATAATTTTGTTGCAGTAATAAAATGTATCCACCTTTTACGAAGTATGTCATTCTTTGGAAATCTATTGTGCAAATGTTTCACTTTCTAGTTTTTCGTTTAGCTTTGAAATAGCTATTATATACGTATTACTGGAAAATCCAAATATAAAAAAATTATATTAAAATTAAGTAAACCAATACAGCAGCTTAAAATTCTTAACAAAATAATGCTTGCAAACAAAAAAAGTATAATTTCTATATAAAAATGTTCAAAAGTGGGTGTAAGAGCTTGGTGCTTATTTTTTGAGTGACAGTTGTTTTTTTTTTAATGTATTCATCGCAATAAAAACGTTTATACTTATGTTTACTGAAATGTCAGTTTTATTTATTTATTTA
>JAHWFO010097535.1:136498-161640 GCA_023313115.1 Rhysida immarginata
AACTTGTTGATCTTGGTGGCGGCATTTTTATTTCTGTTCATATCTCAAGTTATCATTCATATTTGAAACCCATGTTCATAGGACGTTTTGTGTTTATCTTAACCTGTATAATACCCCCTTTAAGTATTTTACATTCGATGTAAATCACCCTGTATGCTATCTTGCCCCACATGCATAGTCAACTTGCCCCGCAAGTGGGGCAAGTTGCTTTTTTACCATCGTAATAGAAAATTTCATGTTTCACTAATTCATGTGGAGTAAAATGGATAATAAATTTTTTTAGCACCCTAAGAAACATAGCTAGTATACCTGTTAATATCAAGAAAATCCACATATTAGAAACATAATTAAAAATTGAAATGCCTTAGGTGCGTCGACTTGCCCCACTTTCCCTTATGCCTGTCTTGTAGTTCGTACATTCCAAAGTTAAGTGTCTGCATTCATGCATTTTGCAAGAATTGTCCTGTAATGTCCAAAAGACTTTTGGTATTAAAGGTGTCAGTCCAAATATCCTTCGTTAAGTTAACTTAATGTACAAGTTGGTAATTATTAAATACATATTTGAAAGTTTCAAGTTATAATAAACATTCTTGAAGATTTGAGGAATATGCCAAAAATGGCAGAGTTGTGTGGACGGTGTGAAAATGAGCTTCCGGTAGATAACGATTATGTTATCTGTGGTGCGTGCAAAATAGGGTATCATTTTGCTTGTTCGTTAGCCGAAAGAACATGGCGCAGCATGGGGGCACCAGCGAAAAAGAAATGGAAATGCGAAGCATGCAGAGGAAAAAGTGGAGAATCTGGTGCCAAACGCTACGTCAGTGAAGAAGAACCGAGCGATAAGGAAGGGTTACAATCCTGTTTAAAGGCGTCGCATGACAAAATGGATCAAATAAGACTAGTAGAATTTACCAACATAAAAATCTATGGATTTTCTTTCAGAAAAATATGATGTGCTAATCCAGGAGCAACAACAGCAGAAAAAGTTCAACAAGAACTTCAAAATAGAAATAGCGAATTGGAAAATCTATGTTTAAAACAACAAGAGTGTATTGAAGAATTAACTTATCAATTGAATGATATGGAGCAATATAGCTGTAATGGAAATGTGGAAATAGCCGGGTTAAAGTGTAACACTAATGAAGAAGTTAAGGCGACTGTGGTTAACTTAGGTGAAAAATTAAATATTAATTTTAACATGTCAGAAGTCATAAAAATGCACCTTGTTGCAACAAAAGTTAAAGAGGACAAAAAAGTGATAATTAAATTTAGAGATGAAGAGGTAGCGGGAAAATTTTTAGCTGGAAAGAAAAAATTGAGAGATTTAAAAGTAAAAAGAGAATTACCACAAGGAATTTTCATAAATGAAAATTTGACAAAATTAAACAAAACTGTATTTTGGAAAGCGAAACAAAAAGGTAAAGATTTTAATTGGAAATTTGTATGGGTGCGCTATGGAAATATTTATTTTCAAAAATCATCTGACACTAGGGTTTTTAAAATAAAGCAAGAAAAGGATTTAGAAAGGATGAGAAATTGAAGGAACAGTTCAATTTTGGTAAAATAAGTAAATATTTGTTTTTTTTCAAATGGAAATGGATGAGTTGAACTGGTATGGTGAATATTAGGAGCATAAAAAAATATTGGAATAAACTGTTAATATATATAGAAATGGTTGGAGAAGTGAATTTTTTTGTCTTACTTGAAGTGGATATTAGTGAGGAGGAAAGTGAACTATATAATATTACAGGATTTAAGCAATTTCCGTTTTGTAGAAAACATAAAAAAGTTGGTGGCATTATTATCTATACTAAAGAAAATTTAAATTTTGTGATAGATGATGCATAAAATATTGAAGAATGTGAAAGTGTTACTGGAAAAATATTTTTTCCTTGTAAAATATGAAAGAAGTTCAAAAATATTTGTATTGTATAATAATATATAGACCACCTAATTGTAATATTAATAGGTTTATGGATTTGTTTAATAATTTACTAAAAATGTTTGGAGATAATGAAAAGTTAATTATAATGGGAGATTTTAATTTGAATATACTTGACAGTGCAAATCCAGGTATTAATAGGTATTTGAACATATTAAGCCAATATGGGTTAACTCAAAAAGTCAATATGCCAACAAGAATTGAAAAATATGGTAGAAAAATTACAAAATCAATTTTAGATCATGTGATAAGTCGGGTTTTCGACTGGGATTGCAAAGTTAAAGTAATTACAAAAAAGTTTGCTGATCATAATATTCTCTGGGTTAATTTAAATTGTGGTAGAAACAGTATTGTTGAAAACGTTGGCAAAGATTGGATGATAGATGTAAAATTAGTAAATAAGTATATTAAGAAGGTAAATTGGAACAGGGTTTCAGAATATTAAAAAAGTGATAAAATCTATGAATTTTTTGCTGAAAATTTTAAAGATATTTATAAAAAATCAAAAATTCAGGGTAAAAAAAACAAAACAGCAAAAAAACCGTGGATAACTCAAGAAATGATGGGTTTAATATGGAAAAAGATAAGGCATGGAAAAAATGCAAGAAAAATAATTATAATGATGAGAATATGAGTGATTATAGAAAATTAAATAACATTGTGAATACCCAAATACGAAAATTAAAGAAAGAGAGGATAAATTCCTTGAACAGCATGTATAAGGGTTTAATAATAACTTTCAAGAACAAGTTAAGATCTTTATAGATGGAGTTAAGGATGAGAAATATGATGGAAGTAAAATTATATCGTTACAAAATTCTATTGTTATAAATTCTGTGGAAGAAAAAGAAATTGAAAAAATTATTGCAAGTCTAAATATAAATAAGTCTTCAGGAATTGATAGAATTAGGGCAAGGGACATTAGAAGTAATGGTAAAATTTTTGTAAAACCTTTTACTCATTTATACAATGTAATATTGAAGACAAATGAATGGCCGGAGCAGATGAAAATATCAAAGGTTAGACCAATCTATAAGAAAGGTAAAAAGACAGATTTAAATAATTATCGACCAATATCTATACTTTCTATAATTACAAAAATTTTTGAACATTGGATTAAAATAAAACTGGAGGAATTTTGGGAAAAGAACAATATTTTTGGTAAAGAAATATATGGATATAGAAAAATATATAGAATTATAAAATCAATGGTTGCTGAAACATATTTGGAAAAAAACAGCTTATTAAATACTTATAAAAAATTAGGAATACAAAAAATTACAGATTTGATAGAATATCAGATTATTATAGAAAATGTTTTTTCAAAAAATTATTTAATTAAAAGAGAAACTCAATACGGTTTAAGAAAACAATACAAATATGCAGTACCAAAAATCTTTAATTTATATGGTGCAAGAGAAAAAGAATATTACATACCACAGACTTTTAACAGACTCCCAACATGGATATTACATATAATAACATATAGAATGTTAAAAAATTGTTTATTAATTTGGAAAAATTACTTGTAATTATTTTTAGAATTATTTTTGTTATTTGAAAACTTTATTTGTATTTTGTATACATTTGAATTTGTTTTTGTATGTTATTAATTTTTTGTTCTTGTTTATATAATCTTTTGTCCCTATAATCCCATACAAGCCTGTAGTAAGGCTTCGGGGTTTGGCAAAACTGTATTTTAAACTTAAATATCAATACTGTATTTTAAATATATGATTATTAAATTAAAAAAAAAAAAAAAAAAATTGTGCGCATTTATTTGGTCTTATAAATAAATATTAGTATGAATATTAGTTATATTTATTTATTATTAATGCTCTGTTTGAAGTTTTATTAATTTGAATAAAAATATTTTGGTTAACCTTCACTATTCGCACATCGCACGATGACTGATCATGCGACCAAGGAAAATGAAATTTTTATTAATTTAACCACCACTTCTTGGTCATTTACTGTGACTAAATAGAAAAGGGGGTACATATCAACTCGTTAGAGGGGGGAGGGGGGGGGGCTTTAAAAAATAAATTCACTTACCTTGGTCGAATGATCAGTCATCGCACGATGTGCGGATAGTGATGATTAACCAATTTTTTATTATTTTTTTGGCATTAATAATTGTAAAAACCTGCAAGAGACATAGCATTACATGAAATAAACTGTGAGAGAGGCATGCCATACAAAGAAGCAAGCAAAGCAGAGGCGAGGGGGAGAGCATCGACACGCAATGGCCACCTATATACTAATGTAGTATATTTGAAAGAAATGTAGAGTTTCTTGAATTGCAGATTGTTGGAGTTATTCATAATATTAATTTTATCTTATATTAATTACTCAAAATGAAGATAAAAGTGTTTAATACGTGGCACTTCCCCATTATGCGAAGCTAGTCCGCTATGCTGGTTAGGAGGGTGTTCTCACTCTCGTTTTCGTTCTTGGCGTTCTCGCGAGAACAACGTAATGTGACGAGATCCTGTGCAAACTAGCTCATCCCGTGGTGTGCTCAGCCACAGGATAAAGAATACACAGAAGTGACAATCTGTGATGCCCTATGGGGAAAAATGGAAAACTGTCACTTGATAGCGATCTACCTGCTTGCAGCGGTTGCCATGGGTATAACGCACACAAAAGCATTGAAATAAGTGACAGGTAATATTCGTCTTCGCATTTTTTGGAGAATATGTGAATATTTACGATAAAAGAGACTGAATACAGGTAGGTAATTATTCACAAACATGTTTATAATGTTGATGTAGGTGAATAATATTATTTAAAAATAGATAAAATTTATTTAAAATCATTTTCAGTGATTGCGGAAAACAGTTCACTACAGAAGAAGACTACAGGTTGGAAAATATTCATAAATATGTTATCTTGTTAATGTAAAAACGAATAATGTTGTAACATTATTTAAAGGTATTGTCATTTAAGTTGCTTGCAGAAAGCTGTAATATCATTTAAAAATAGATTAAAATTATTTAAAGGTTTCATCATTTAAAGTGTTTGCAGAGATGCAATTTACAATACAAAAAAGTTCATTATAAATATTAAAATTTAACATACATGTTTAATAATAATAAAAATATTGAAATTTAATAATAATTATTTTTCCTTTGGAAACATTGTCTGATAGAACAACAATTTTGGTAACATTAGGATGAAAAAATTCTTCAAGATATCAATCTGTAACTATTTTATTTAGTTGGAATCACTGATAGTTTATTGTGAACTGATTCCTGGAACTGGGTATAGCAGGTAAGCAAAACAATGACGCAATGATCTGGAGAGCAACAAGGCAAATAGTTAATTGTGCGACCCCATAGCAGCAAAACGGTAGCCAACATTTTGAAAACATAGTTAATTAACTTTTATGGTAATCAAAGTAACTTTTAAAATGCACCCTAGCCAATAAATAAATCTAATTGATTTTTGTTGTTTCCATTTTTCCTGAAAAGAAGTGAAAACATGCAAGGGTATAGCTTAAATTAACTTACAAGGGAATCCCTCGAACAAGTATGTCACAGACTTCCACCAAATTGAAATATGTTACTCAATTGAAGCTACAATAGATGCTTGCAAAATAAGAGTGCGAAATTTTGTTTCTTTCAAAATAAACCACGAAAACAAAAAAGTTTGAGCACACACATTCATACAAGGACTTAGTTGTTAAAGCGGTGTATGTGTATTAATGCGCTTAACGGAACTTCTTTTTTCCACTACTCACAGCAATAAGCACGAATCCACTTCAGATGAAATAGACAGCAGCAGACGATAATTGAATGGCTTCTCAAGTTTCTAAACAAACTTATAGTTTTTAAAAATAGATTATTACAATTGGCTAATTGCCTTCCAGTAAAAAATGTGTATAGTAATTAATAACCATTTCTTTAATTTATTATTTCATTTTATTAGGTAATTTGGTAATGAAACACGGGGCTGGCTTCATGTGCAACGTCGAGTAATACGTTGCATTTGTGAGGGGTATGTATCGTGGTGCATTATAATTTTAAATAAAAATAGTATTCATGGATGCTTACCTCATCTTATAAATTATATCCAGAAGAATAATTGTACAGCAAAATTAAGGTTTTATGCTTAATAACAGTGCTCTAACTGCAATTCTTTGGTGACTGCTGCTAACGAGTTTGTTTTTCCTTCTTACTGCCATGTTTGTTGAACTCTGCACACTTCTGCAGTGCTTCACTGCCGTGCAACGCTATGGCTTCCAGGGTGTGCTTGCGTGCAAAAAAAAGGCTATACGGGGTTCCCTTGTTAGTAGAACTTAAAAAGTGAAAGAAACAGGGACATCACGTTTTTTTTCAACGAGAGTTGTAATACTACAATTTTTTATGAGTTTTAAAAAAGGTACCTTAATTGGTGTTTGTTTTTGTTTTTTTAGATATCAACAAAAATGTGAAAAAAAGTTGTTTTTTTTTATTCAATTTTTTTCACGTAAACGGGTGCAGATTTTTTTAATTTTATTTGCATTAATTTGAAATTAATATTTCCCCTGACAGTAGATTCCATAGGCAACTTAACAAAAATAGAAATATGACTCTACGATTGATAGTTTAAGAACCGCAGTGAAATTTATAAAGGACGAGAAAATTTTCAAGAAATAGAAATCGAACTCCTATTAAAACTAGTCAAGACAGTTTACACTACACACACCAGCGTTTTCTATAAATAAAATAATGTCATCTATCTGTCTCTTTAAGCTCTACACATTTTTTGGACATAATAATACGCATTATCCAAATTATATCACATTAGGCTAGTAGATTGTAATTTTCTGTATTTTAAAATAATAGTAATTTTAAATTCTTTTCATTGTAATCGATATGTTTTATGTATATAATTTTTTTTTTTTAGTATTTAATATATATTAATACAGAATGGTTTATTAAACATCAAAATACACGCGAGAGGCAATGCGATCAGTTAGCAAAACCCATGGCAGCCGCCGCGTGCGCTACAATCGACGACGTCAAAAGCACGAGTCATCCACTTTCCACTCGTTAACATTGGTTGTCATTTCTGTGTATTCCTTATTCTGTGGCTCAGCCATGCTTCTTTTTGGTCACATGCTCCAATGCTCAACTGTGATTGGATGAAGGTCGCCCGTCCATTGGCAAAAGTCGAACACATTTATCAAAGCTCTGCTAGTCGAAAATGTGGCTAGAAGAATAGCTTGGCAACGGCTACTACCACTACCTTCTAAACTACAGGCCTCAAAACAGATGATGAAAACGTCATCAATATTAGGCCCAAACTACAGCACTCGTAGGTTAAGATAGTTTTATCAATGCAAGCACCGTTTTTTCTCCTTAATATTATTATTAAAAATATTTTAGTTGCAATTGTTATAATATTGTGCAAAATATTCTTAGAGCTATGTTGTTCTTGGGTGCATGAAAAATAAGAAAGGAAGAAATCATTTTTTTTACTACCTGCTTCTGCTAAGAGCGCTGTTGTTTGGGCCTAATATTGATGATGTTTTCAGTCTATTGTAAGGCCTGAAGTTTAGAAAGTGATGCTACTACTCGCAATGCTACGTGTTTGATTCCCGATTTGATGATAGTAGCGGTGGTGCTGCAATCGATATAGATGCGAGTTAAGCGGGAGATAGAAATCTTAGGATGACGAAGGTTTTTTTCAGCTATATTACGGGTGAGTTAAGTTTATTTATAACAATTTAGTATACTTTTAGGTAATTGTTTTGCAAAGAACTTGAGGACACTCTTTAACGTTAAAATAAATGAAAAATATCTGCTGTTTTAAATAAGTTGAAATATAAGATCAGAGATGGATGAAGGTAAGATAAAGCATGGAATATGAGCCCTTCCGAGCCAGAGGAATTAAATTTTGATTAATTAAGCATTAAACACAGATCTGCTAAATTAAGTCTAATAAAATATAAACAAAAAATTTAATAATATAATGCTGTACACAGCTGGCCACCTCACAAATGATAGAAAATGAGTTTTCACAGATGTTTCAGGAGAAAAATATCAAGAAATAAGGCGCTCGCCCCTCTAGCTTGGAAAGTCTCATATGTGAAATGCACAATACTGATAAATATATAGATATACAGGGTGATTATAATTAAAGTTACGATTTCAAAAATCGATAATTTGAAAACCACTCGTCAGAATGACCTAATATTTTAGCAGAACGATGTGAGGCAATGGAATTTTGTTTGGCGAAGGAAAAGAAAAATAGTTCCAAAATCTGCTGATAGATGGCGCTGGCATGGTTCACATTGTCTGGAGATATGCAAATTACTAATACGTAACTTGCACACTGCAGATATAGCTGCCATAAAAAATGCAGAGCACCAGCTCTTTGCTTGAATGCTTCATCATGACTGACTATGAAGGATCGCGCTCTGCTCTTGAAGCTTTTTTATAAGAACGATGAGTGTGCACTAACAGCTATTAGGAAGTTTCGGACATTAAAATCCATAAAATCGGGTCTGCGAAAAATGACTGCTAAATTCGAAGAGACCGGTTCATTTGACGTGAAACGGGGTAGAGGAAGGAAACCAGTTTCGGCTGTGGCAGTGGAAGATGTGGCTACAGCATTAAAATAACAGACGAACAGTGATGCTGGAATCAGCAGTGCACGGGGAATTGGCCGAATGCTGGATATGCCGAGCAGCATGGTGTGTAAAGTCCTACGGAACATCTTGCGCTGTTACCCGTACAAGATAACTCATGTGCAGCAGTTGCTATCTGCTGACCTGGAAGCACGTGAATCTTTTGCACTACGATTTCTTGCTCGGATGGAAGTGGACAACGAATGGCCATGGAACATTCTATGGTCTGACGAAGCCCACTTCCATTTGGAAGGTTCTGTAAATACGCAAAATTGCCGGATATGGGCGACCGAGAATCTGTTCCAGCTATAGCCATTACCTCTTCACTCTGAAAAGGTCACTGTGAGGTGTGGAATAACGGCACAGTTTATCGTCGGTCCGTTTTTCTTCGAGGAGATCACACCTGCGGGTCCCGTTACCTGCACAGTTACTGGCAAGCGGTATGAAGCACTTTTGCGTAACCATGTCCTTCCGGCACTTCAGCAGCGTCAGCGTGTGGATCGCATAATATTCATGCAAAATGGCGCTCCTCCACACATTGCTACTCCTGTGAAGCAGCTGCTGAGTGCTCATTTCGGAGATACTAGGATCATAAGCCGCCATTTTACAACAACGTGGCCGCCACGTTCCCCCGACTTAAACCCGTGTGATTTCTGGCTTCGGGGTACCTGAAGAATGTTGTTTACAGCGGGCGGATTGAGAATCTAGCTGACTTGAAGGCAAGCATCACACACCACATCCATTGCATCAGTACAGATACCCTTCGATCTGTTGTGGAGCATGCCATTTTGCGCTTCCAATTAGTAGCGGAACAAGGCGGAGGGCATATTGAACAACTTCTGCCTTAATCATCAGTAAGATGTTTGTTCCATGAAGCTGTTTTTTTGGCAAATGACCTTGGGGCAAGTAAGTATCATTAGAAATCTTTTTTATTTATAAATAAAAAGGCAGGCTTGGAAGGGTTAAACAATCTTTATTTTTAACAATAAATAACACAAGGATCTAAAGTTACAGTTTACTTAACACTATAGAATCATTTAAAAAGTCATAAAAAATTCCACTCAAGGAATGCAAGATCACATTACATTTATTACTGTAAATTGGCCATCCTGCACAAGTATTTCAGTTTGTCTTGTTCTTGATATCCTTAAACTACTTCAGCAACTTGTTCATGAAGGAGAGTATATTTCTTCTTCTTTACTTCAGGCTGCCCAATCTGGGACTTTGTTAATGTAAGTTTGTGGATGGCCATGTCTTTTTCAAGACCTTGAAACAAAAGCCAGACACTAGGATGACTGTAGTGGAATAGAGAGTTTAGTGTGTTATGATATCCTTCACAGCAGTTAGTTGTTTTAGGAGATCTCTCAGTGGCAGCTTCATATTGGTTCCAAATTCTGACTGGAAACAGTGGATCTCTACCTGCTGCACCTTCTATGTATGTAGAGAAGAAGTAAGTGAGGACATCATTGTACATATCCTCATCAGGGAAGGTGGCTGCAAGGATATCAAAGACGGCTCTCACGTCATTCATTGGTGCAAATGCCAATGCTGCCAGTGATTTCAACTGTAGCTTTACGTCTATATTAGACTCAAAGTCGGCTTTCAGGCCCACACTGTTGATTTTTCTGGTCAGACTTTGGCATAAGTGGAAGTAGCATCCCTTGACATCAGCATTGGGAAATGCTAAGACAGTAGCAGAAATACAAGCCTTCTCAAAATCTACCAAGATCTCAAAAAATGTACAAATCTACAAGATGTTGTATGTTCCCATGATTTTTCTCTGCAAGAGAAAATACACGCAAGGGGGATATGAGTTTCCCACTTTGGTATGCCAAGTGTATAGTTGGTAGAACATGTTTGGGGCTTTGTCAAATGTGCCATCCCCAAAGATGTTCTCATTTTCCAACTCCCGCAACAAATCTCTGTCCCCAATTACTAAAATTCTGTCGGCAACATTCTCGCCAGAGTCAAAGAGCAGCAGAGATGCATACTTCTCCGGAATAGAAAAATTTGGCGTGGTAGGGTTAGGTAACTGTTCACCTGCTCTGTGTCTCAGATGATTTCTTGATACGGATGATGGTTTGGGCAAGTGTGCCAGACATCACTATTCACTCCTGTCAAGGCTGATCCTATGACATTTCTTGCAGTGGCCCCTACAGCTTTCATATCCTCCTTCATGTTGCTTTTGATCAGATTTGCTTTGGCCTTTTGAGGACAGGAATCATGTGAATGGATTGGAAGATTATCAATGATGCTTTTATCTTCAGCCGTCTTCAGAAGAGCCTTGCAGTTGTTGTCATTGCTGTTATGTTCTCTGCATCTCGAAGTTGTTATTCCTGTCTTGTTATGTCTGAATTTGGTGTATTCAAAGCCCTAAAAAAGCAAAACTGTGTTTCCCTTTTGGGTTTTGGAAAACTCCATTGTAGCTGGACTAAGTAAGAATGATCGGGAGCAGTACTTGAAGACTGGCAGATCGAGAGAAACTGGGAAAACTCAACACCAGTGAGTAAATATAGGAGAAAGTGACTTTCCAGATTATTCCTGATTGGGCGTGAAAGGACCGGAAATGAGAAATCCGATTATGGTCTTTTGTTTCATTTGTTCTTTTTTAATATTTGTTTGCTGACCTGAATATCTGAAAAAATAGTTTCAAATAATTTCTCGTATTTGGTTTGTTCCCATAGATGGCGAAACAATAAAAAAAATTGTACAAATTGTATTAATGTTGCTTTAAAAAACTAATTTTTTTTGAAATGATAGTTTTAAATAAAATTTTACTATTACACATTTTGTTAGAGAAGTATATATTTTAAAAATAAATAATTTAATGATACAGATAAAACAGCACGAAATTTAATATTTTGTCCCCTTCGTATTTGTATATTGTTGCGTGGCGATGAATCGATGTATCGAAACATCGATGATTTTGTGTGACAATGAATCGATGATTCACATCATGATTCTGTCCCGTTTTGCCTATGTTTAAGTAAACTGTAACTTTAGATCCTCGTGTTATTTATTGTTACAAATAAAGATTGTGTTAACTGAAAAGTGGACACTTGCCCACAATACTGATGTATATTTATCACCATCGATCATCATTGATGTATATTGATCGCATCCAATCATTTAATATTCTAGTTTTAAATTTTTACTGGAAATTGTACTGGAAATTTTTATTATTCTTAAGTTTATATATATTTTATAAACTTTCGTGGAACGTTTTTGTGTGGCGATAAATCGATGTAACGAAACATCGATGATTTGAAACATCATAATTCTGTCCCGTTCTGCCTACAGTCAGTCCCAAAAAATTACGAACATTGGTTTTTTCTGTGTAATGGAAAGAATTCAACAAATTGTTAACATAGTTTATTGTTACTCTATAAGATAGGAAATTATTTTAATGCTGCTATATGTTTAACAGTCAGATCACATAAGAAAACATCTGAAAAAAAGAAACGGGCGTTTTTGCTGTCCCAAAAAAGTATGAACATAGAATGAAAAATGTCAAAGATCGTATGAATTAATAATCAATAAACTTGCCATTTCTTTTAATCACTTCAAAAACACGATGTTTCATTGATTCAATGAGTTTGCGCAAGTTCAGAAGTGGAATTTCCTCCCATGACTTTAGAACGGCCGTCTTAAGGTCCTGAAGGGAATCAAATTGACGTCCATCCTTATAAACAGCCCTAACCAAGATTCGCCACACATTCTCGATTGGGTTTAAATCAGGACTCAATGACGGCCATTCTAAAACAGGGAAGTGCTTTTGATTAAGCCATTGTTTTGTCGATGCTGATGCAAGAATTGGAGCATTGTCTTGTTGAAAAATGTAATGCTCTCCACCAATACAGACAGCGTGTGGGAGTAAATGTTCGTTAAGCATCTCTTGATATGCCGTAGAATTCATTCTGCCATTGACGGTTGCAAGTGATGACTTTCCGTTCATGCTGAAGCTACCCCAGATCATCAGGGAACCACCTCCTTGAGCTCTCTTGCTGAAGTATTAGTCTTCATGGCATAGGTCATGCCAATATCGCTGTAGTCCATCAGGTCCATCTAGATTGAATTTTTTTTCGTCACTGAATATGACATGTTTCCACTCCTTGTCCCAGGTCATGTGATCTTTGGCCCATTGTAGACGTTGTTGCAGATGTGTTGCTTTGAGGGCTGGTCGTTGTTTGCGTTTCATGAATTTGATGTTTTTGTCGCTTCTTAAAATGCGATGCACACTTGATTTGGAGATTTCATGATCCAATTCTTGGGCTATTGTACGTGTTGAGCAATTTTTGTGGGTAGCTAATCGCACTACTTCTCGTTGCCTTTTTCTTGCGGCCACTTGCGTGTTTGCCGCTTGCAGTTAGTTTCCCTTTCAAATATTCATTAACTGTCGATCTTGCACGACCAATTCTTCTGGCTATTTCAGCTTGTGAAACACCTTCAGATGCCAGGGCATCCATATAACCTTTTTCACATTCTGTAACATCTTTCCTCTTCCCCATCTTGTGAGAAGTGGTCAATTTATTTTTAAAACTTGTAGGACTACAAGCAGAGTTCCTTCTATCTATCTATATGCAACTTTCATGTTAATAAATGCTTCCACCTACTGCGAAATGATCATGTTCTGTGTGTTCGTAATTTTTTGGGACATCACATTTAAGGTAGACTGGGGGTTTGTTATTTCTTACGTGCCTGAATGTTAAACACATAATAGCAACATTGCGATAAATGCCTATTTTGTACAGTAACAGTAAACTGTGTTAACAATTTGTTGAATTCTTTCCATTACACAGAAAAAAACAATGTTCGTAATTTTCTGTCATTGTCCCTTTTTGTCACCGTCCCGTTCCATCCTTTCCAGTTTTGTCTGTCCCGTTCTGCCTTGTCCCGTTTTATCATGTCACCATTAAAATGATATATTATTTAATGTTCTGGAATGAAAATGAAATAATAAATCAAATTAAAAATATTTTTCGAAGAATCAGATTTGAACGCTTGCTGCCGCACTATTCTTCTAGCCACTATAGCTCTGCGGCAAAGGCAATTTTCAATGCGTTCACGGAAGTAAAGAAACTGCGTATGCACTATAGCCTCTTAAATTTGAGACACGTAAACCTCTAGATTAGAAAAGTATGGCAATCCTTTTCCGTGCCGCCTGCAGATGCTGATTGGTAGGACAGGAGTCACGAGAGTTTGTCAGCCATTGTTGGCCCAAACCAGCGATAGATACCATTGAAATGCATGTGGAGGGTGTAATTTAGATTAACTTTTTAGTAAAATATTCGTTATTTGATCCAAAATTTTAATATGAATAAGCAAAACTTCAGGCCCCTTCATTCTATTGCTCCCTGGAGGTTAATAAATTCGAGTTAATTCTGGTTAATCTTGAAAGTAAAGGAGGAAACATTGCTGAAAATGGAGGTGGCAGGGTTAAGAAAATGCCACAATGTTTTTCATTGCAAGGAGAACAGCCCTTAGTAGAAGCACATGGTTTAGTGATAGCAGCATGGACCAGAATATCTTTAAAATTAGATGTCCTTTTAAAAAGAACTTTTGGTAGTTCCGGTAGAATGGAATGGAGAAGAGGAGAGTTGTCAATAATATGTTGATGTTTCCTTAGGACATTTTTAATACTATCTGAGGGTTGGATGATAAGGAAGAACTAGCATAGGTGTTGCCACGGCTGGAGAAGGTTTGGATCAAAGGAATGGGAAGTCGGCCTACGAGGATCACCTCATAAAATCTGGACATTGTATGGGGAAATGGAAAATTGCATAGATATCCTGTGGAAAGGATGCGACAGAAGATATTAATGAAAGAAAAATATGGAAACCAGAAGACATTAGCACTGAAGCGAGGTCGTTCTCCTCAACGGACAAGCATCATTCGAGAGGGATGGCATCATTGAATATTTGATAAAAATATGGACTATGAACAAAAAAGCGGAAAACTCCCCCATAGGTCAACGCATTGGAGGGGCGCTCTACTAGGTCTGTTATCGCTGTTAACATAAAATGGGCACGACTTCCGCGTTCAACTTTGTAGCTGGATAGCCTCTGAAGATGATGGCAATCGAAACGCATTAGGCAATAAACTATCTTAGGCTGTTTGTGGTAGGCATTATTATGGTCAGATGAAAATGAAGATAGACACTAGAATTGACGAACAGATAAGATGTATTAAAAATATTAAATATTAAAAATTGTGACTCAGAAAAATCCAGTTTTGGAAAACATATTATGGAATCCAAACATAATTATGACCGTAATCTTGTGAAAGTCTTACACGTGACTTGTGACCCAATCATGTTCAACATCTTAAGAGTCAATTGAGATTACCAAAGAATCACCCAGTGAGCTACTTAGTGACACTGGCCCTATGAACGTAGCTCGATGGACAAACATTACTAAATATATTAGGTGATTACCTTGGCTATCTCTGATTGGTGTTTATTTCTTATATAGAGGCTTGTATAATTTTCTAATTGTTATTCTGTACACTTGTTTGTATTATGCTGAAGAAGACGACTGGTCGTCGAAATCCGCATACGTATTAAAATAAATTTGTGGAATTTGTGGGGTTTTTTTCAGTCATTTCTTTTCTTTCTTTTCGTTATTTCTTATCATTAATAAACTCTTGTTTACCACATCACTTTTTGAAACTGTTTTGTTATTTATTAAATCCTTTTTATTACTATGAGACATATTTCAGTTCAATTTCTCTTTCGTTTGTATTTCTATAATATCTCAAAGCGAGTTTACTCATCTTCAATTCGCACAACAACAACTGCGTAAAAAATGTTAGCTTTGTCTTTTTGAAAATTTTGTAATACATACACACCAGTGAGTTTGGTTTCTTACACAATTTTATGAACTGATTCAGTATTTATTATTACTATTATTATTGATTTACCGTTTAATCTCATCAGTGATTTGATATACAGGTTGGTTATAAAGTAAGTCCGCCTACTCAGAGCCCTCTAGAGCCCGATCTAATGAACTGATTGTGATGCAAATTGAAATGTAGGCTATTTAGACCATGGGAGAGAGAATTCTGGAAAGAAAAAAAAATTAGTGCAAATTTTCACCACCAGCCGAAAATGTGGTGCTGTGGAATGACAAATAGATTTTTAAAACTAGTTTTATTGTTTTAAACAAGCAGACAAGGTTTTTGTTTGATTACAGCATATGTTCAATATGTCTGCCCCCCCCCCCCCACGTCAATGACATGTTGAAAGCGTAACACAGCATGATCAATTGTTGCATATGCATTTCCTGGAGAATGTCTGAGACATGTCGCCTAATGCTGGCTTTCGTCTAAAATATTTAGCAAATATTTTTTATAATTGCTGTTTTGTTCAGATAACGTTGGTTTGCGACAGTGGGTGTGTTTTTTAGTGCGACAAAAGCGATGAAGTTAACGTGACTGTGTTTGTTTAGTCTTGTCAGACTGACTACAAGTGACACTGATGCAGTTACGCTTCGTCGCCCGACTAACAAGGGAATCCCTCAAACATGTACGTCACAGATTTCCACCAAATTGAAATAAGTTACTCATCTGAAGCTACTACAGATGCTTGCAAAATAAAGTGCGAAATTTTGTTTCTTTCAAAATATACCGAGAAAACGAAAAAATTTGAGCCCATATAGCCATACAAAGACTCCATTGTTACAGTGGTGTGTATGTGTATTATTTCGATCTCAACTTATTTCTTCACTACTCAACAACACACACGAATCCACTTCACATGAAAGCAATGCTATCGCTTCCAAGGTATACTTGGGCGCAAAAAAAATGCGTCGAACAACTACGTGTACCTCCCTTGTAAGTCGACGAGCAAAAGCAATCGTCAGCTTTTGCGGGATTACCATTAGAGAAGGCGATCGGCGTCTTAGCCAATATTTATTGCAAACGAAAGAATCAGATCAAACAGAACAGAACATTCATACCAATAGGGTTTGGATCATTTCGAAAACAAAATTTAATGAAAATATTGCTTTATCATTTCGTTACTTACCGCGAGCATTAGAAGTCATATATTGCTGTTGTTGATTGCTCACTTGATAGCAGTCGCTCTCATGAAGCCGTTTGTATTTGTCAGGTTGACGACTTACATGGCATCGTGATTCATAGTGACGGCTAGTCGCTTTCGTCGCAAACACACACAATAATACCTAAATTTCGGTAATTAAAATATACTTAAGATGTAGGGATGGGTGGTATGTTCAGATTTGGGGGATCATGGCATTTTTATATTTTTAATAACAATAGACTTTAACAGTTCATGGCTTACCTGGTGTTAGACAATCATGATGCAATAGTGACAAGTTTTACAATGCTGCTGTGCCATCTAGTGACAATTTTTATAATTGCAACATGAGGAAGGTCAAGGCCTCTATATTTACTATCTAGGGGGTAAAGGCCCACTCTTAATATTTCTAGTTGGTAATATGAAGAACACCAATACTTAAGTTAGAAAAAAATAGAAATGGGTCGATGAAGTTGCTTTGTATCTGGATGCTGTAAGTTCACGGGCAAAATTTTTTTTTCTTCCCTTTTAACCTGGAAGAGACTTTCAAGAAAAAAAGTATCAGAAAGCAATGGATTATTAAAATAAAAGTGGGATGTAGAAAGTCATTTTGTAGTTAACATTATCCATATATCTTACCCTGCACAGCATCCACAATAAACATTAGATGGAGGAAAATGAAAAAATATACACACAAAATAATGTCACTGGGCCAGGAGCACATGAGATTTAACTGCAGGAATCAAGCCTACGTTTTCTTGAACCAGATCTTGAATTAATTTTTTTTATTTACATAAAGGTATATTAAATAGTTGTAAGCTTTATGAGAAGTTCCCAGTCTTATTTCCAAAAGCCAACAGATTTTAATTTTAGGGAACGGATATAAACATCAGCTCTATCCCGTTTCGTATTGAAAAGTATCACGTGCAGATCCTCCATCGTGAAAACTTGAGCCGTTTGAGCTGAATTAGCGAAGAGCCTTCCCCAAGAGTGGATTTCAAATTTTGACACCAGAATGCGTAAACATATTTCACATGCGCAGTAAAAATAAAGTCGAAATCGCCAATTGCCTCGATGGATGGATATATCACTTATGCTGTACACTTGCATATGATTTATTTTTGCCCATTTGGATGTTATCGAAATTGTTTTCTATCAGTCATTATTTCCAAAAAAAAAAAAATTGTTCATCCAAATTCCACTTTCAGTATAAATTAATTTCCTTATTTTAAAAAGTTTACACGAAAGTTGAGAAGCAAATGTATGGTTTAAATTTAATTATCATCCATACACCTCAATTGTATCCTATATAAAACAATAAAAAACGATAAAAAAGCTACGAAGCAAAAAATTAAACTACACCAAAGCAAAAACAAATAATAGGAAATGCAAGTTTTTTTGGTTGTTTCTGTTTTAAAATAAATATAAAATAAATATTGTTATATTGAGCTTATGAGAATACTGTTTATAAAAAATACACATTTTTTAATTAGTTGTAAATTGTTTTTAATTTTTCACCCTACATGTTTTACAGCATTTCTCATAATTGATGTGTTTCTAAATTAAATATATTTTAAATAATAATTCTGTAATGCTAATGCAATGAACTAACATTTTTATACTTGAAGTTTAAAAAAAATATAATAAACAACATAAAATGGCATATTAAAAATTATTTTAAATATGAAATGCAACGTTAGATAATGATTGTTGTAATTACATATATTAAGTTATTCAAGACAAGCTTATTCTCTTGTCTTATTTCCACTGTTTGAATAACACTGGTCAACAGTGAAAATGTACTTTAATTAAAAATAGCCAAATCCGGACTAAAAAAGTGTCCTGAACACAAATATGAAAACCAAATTTATTTTTTGGCTATGACTGCTACGTGGTATGACTTATTCAACCTTTTATATATAATGCATATATAGAAAAATCAGTAATTATTATCACCTGCATAAATATTATATACTTGCAATGATATTATATATATTATAATATAGCTATATATACAGTATACACCCCTTATAATAAGTACAAACTTTGAGAATTAATATGATAGCTGTGGTTAATGAGAGGTGTGGTTACGTAATACCTGCTTGGATATGAATTTATGATGATACAACACTACCATCACTTTGACTGGTCTGCAGCTGGGCTTTACAAAGTACAGCTGCCTCTTGTGTGAATGGGACAGCCGTGCAAGAGACCTGCATTACATTCAACAAGAATGGCCAAAGAGATCACAGTTTCAAGTTGGTCAGAAGCGTTATCAGGGCAAATGGTCAGCAAGTATGTTTGCCCTGACCTTCAGTACAAGAGAAAGATGAAAAGACATCACCTGCAGGTCAGGGCAAACATTAATCATTCACCTGCAGGTCAGAAGAGATGCTCCTGACCTTCAGTACAAGAGAAAGATGAAAAGACATCACCTGCAGGCAAGTATAATGCATGTTATGACATTCAAAGAGCGTGATTTTCGGTATGACATTTTCTAAATATTTGTAGCCAACTCAGAATTTTTGTTATGATATTCGTTTTCAGCAATACAGAATTAGTATAAAAAGATCACTTTGGTTTTGGGTACATGATTTTTATAAAAAATTGTTGCCCAGTGTAATCAATGATTTGTTACTTGGAGTTATATTGTTTAAATGACCAATTGCTCATATCAATTGATGATCAATATTAATTTAATTATAACAGGAATGAAATTCAGATAAGGACTTGAGATTTAACATGAAAACATAAGGATTTTTCATGAAAACATAAGGACTTGAGATTTAACATGAAATTCAGATAAGGACTTGAGATTTAACATCTTATGCATCCTAGCAATTTAACGATTTTAAAAAATTATATATGATTCATGTTGTATAAAAATAATTTCCATTATTTATTCACTGTCATTTATATCATACAACAAATGTCATTGCATTTACTTTGCACAGCTTTGTTGATCCAGTTGCCACAATTTTTTTTGCCTAAATTCTATGCATCAAATCGCTCTTGTCCCTTGTTTCGCTTTCCTGAAGCATTAGCAAGTAATCTGCCTTAACAGTCCCTCAGCATTTGACAGCACAATATACTGTCATTTTATTTTAGGAGAAAAAAAAAACATGGGAAAGATACGTTTGAAAAGCAAAAACTTCATTACAAGCTAGCTTGACACCTTCCTGTGCATCACTTCTAGCTACTATACCTGAGCAGAGTCTTTTATGGGAGCCCCCCCATCACAGTCAAGGGAAGGGAAAAGACTGTGCCCTCATTAAAAGACCTTGACCTGAACCATGCCTGAGCTTCCTCTTCTTTCCCCAAAAATATGGTGACGCACCATCACGTGACTTGGCAAAGCCAATCTTTACGACTCTTTACGCCCTTTGGTCGGCAAATAGGCCGTAGGCTATGAATAGGTGCATTCGGCGGCACTCAGATCTGGCTCAGATCTGAGAGAACGGTCACGTGGTATCTAACCGCTTTTCTGAGCGTCTGAGTTAGTGATGGGACGATGGTACTTTTTCACTATCGATAGTGCTATCGATTGTTGATTTTAATACCGATTGATTAATCGATAGTTAGAGATGAAATTATCGATAGTATCAATACTATCATGCTAAATTTATGCACAGTTAATGAAACACTGGTTATAAAAAGAAATTTCGTGGTCCAGAATTATTTATTACAACTCCTTTATTCGAGACATAAGGCGCATTCGGCAACTCAGATCTGACTGTATCTGAAGCGCGAAACGTTCGGCAACTGATTCTGACTGACTGACTGTTCAGAAAACGTGTTCGGCAGAGGACTTGTGACATCATAATCTAGTCAGAATGGTGACGTATAGGTCAGTCGAAAAATTCTCGACTGAGGAAGTCAGAAAATTAATCCACGACGTAGCCTCTCTTCTGTCCACCGTGGCAGGGATCAAGGATTATAAAAGATTAAGGAAAAAATCAGGTTTTCCCCTTAATCTGTGGCAGGGGTTCTCAAAAGGGTAGGCGTCTTCGGCAAGTCAGAAATCTCGCGTGACGCTATAAATCTCGCAAGACGCTGTTCGGAAAGCAAGTGCTAATGCCACCTCGCGCGTGTGATCTTGTTCGGCAAGTCAAAATTCTTGCTAGAATCTAACCTACCAAGCAGGTAACTTTTTTCATTACTAGCCTGCAGTTTCTAGCCGATAGCAACATGGCGACCTCCGCAGATATGATGTGTATCAAAATTTGCATTCTTAATAAAATGATGACTATTATTATAACACGTATATAATACTTAATACATTAACAATTAAATCATTTAACATCGTTAATGAACGAAAATATAAGGTTACACTTAGAACTTTAATCAAGAACAGATTCCCCCCCCCCCCTCCTTCATCCGTTCTGGCGTTAATTTATTTATCCACGTGTGTTTATTATTATAACTTTTATATAATTTTAATAAATCATATCTATAAAATTGTAGGGTTCAGTAGGCAAAGGAACACTTGGAAAGATTAGTTGAATAATTAATTATTTCCTTTCCAATTTCTACTAGAAACGGCGATAAAAAGTCGAAGAACGCCATTTTGATTAGCCTGACTTGTGAGACAAGCGGTTCGGTAAATCTGCACCAAGAATTTCCGTTTTCAGCAAGAAGTCATGTGACTACCCTAGTTTCTTCTCGCGATAAATCTAACTTGCTGCGGCACTGCTATGCATTGTGAAACTACAAGGATGTGCCACGAGAAAAAAATTAAGAAAAAAGTGTGCTGAGACAAATAAATGTTTTTTTACAAATAAAAGTGGTACAGTCGTTTCGCTACGAAAACTTTTCCCTCCTACTACAGGAAAGCGATTGTATTTTTATTCCGATAAATATTAAAATTATTAAGTATTTTTATTCCGATAAGTATTAAAAATATTTCATTTTCTATGCTCTCGAAAATGGCAACAGCAATTTCAATGGGTTCGGGATAGTGAGGATTTTATTACTACAGTAATTGCCCTATTTATTTTCAAATTAGCCACGTTAGATTGCTCCATGAACTATCTAATCATCTATTTTGCAGGTCGATTTCGCTTCAGTCTTCAAGTCAGTCAGTTTTTGCATTTGGCACTTTTGACTCAGATCAGCTCAGATGCAAGTCAGAAACTCCTCATAGGTCACATGACCTAGTCAGAACTGAGTTGCCGAATGCACCTAATGTTCAGTATAGTTGTCATTTAAACTCTTGGAGTGCTGAACCAACGCCACCCTGTATCTAGGTGGCGTTGGCTGAACTCACTCTAGCCTTAAAGTGTTATAAGGGAGGGAAAAAACAGGGTCCAGGACAAAAAAACCCATGAACAATAGCCCCACCACTATCGGACAAAACTCCAACTCACATCGGAGAAAATTCTATTCTAAAATTCTCCTTCTGGTTTGTTTATGATTTTTTTATAATTTGCAGATCATTTAAAAATTAATGTCCATTTGTAAAAGTTTCTAACTATCGATAGTTTTGAAAACCTATCGATAGACTATCGGTTATCCATACTATCGATAGCTGTCCAATCGATAGCAGATGCCTATCGATAGTATCGATAAACTATCACTATCGTCCCATCACTAGTCTGAGTCATAGCCTAGTTATCATTAGGCTATGGTCTGAGTGACTGTTGCCGAACGCTCTTTTATCTCAGAAAGAAATGGCTTTACCGACTTTACAAATATTGAGAAGAAGCGGAGGATCTACTAATTTTAGTGTACATGAAATAAAAATTAACATTAAATGAGCAACTGAGCATGCATAATATTCGATCGTGATAAGAGTTTTCCATAAGGCCAGGGAGGAAACACTAGGCTTCGCCATGATGTGGCTCTCGTAGCTTCTTTGATAGCTTTGCATCGCAGTGGGCGCCGCCATGTTCATTCTCAGCAGTCAGAAATAGAAAAGCTTGCTGAGCGTCTGAACGCAGATTCTGACAGATTCGTTGCGTGCTGAACACGTTTTTTTCTCAGGCGGAAGTACCGAAGTGCTCGCCGAACGCTGCTCTCTCAGATCTGAGCGCCGCCGAATGCGCCTATTGTCCGAGAAAAGAGTGTCCATCAGAGTCTCTTTAGATATATTTTATCACTAAGTTACTTTATTTAGAGTCCTTGTCAGTAAAGGGCACAGATATACAGTAAATAGATCGCCAGAGCTTTAGCTTTAACATTGTTGCTAGTGAAGCCAATTGCTGCCATCTTACCTCACTACACTTTTCAAGCCATATCACAAACATGCTTGAACATGAAGATTCAATACGAAGTAAAGGCATTAAATAATGGAAAAAATTGTTAATAGATCAGTTTATAATAGATTGGCCATCTTTAAAAATTTATAGTTATTTTTACACCACTTCTACTTAAATGTCATTATTCGTGAATATTTATTTTATTTGCACTTATATGGGTCAGAAGTTACTGGTGTTTTTGTTAGCCTGTTGCTTGCATTATTAAAAAAAAAGTCACTTTTTAAAGTCTTTTTAAATATATTTTTTAATATTATTTGAAACGATTCAGGTTAAATATTCTTAGTCTAAAAAATAAAGATTGCTTTTCTGTGAGAAAGAAAACAAGATTATCAATAATCCTGTAGGTGGAAAAAAAAAAAAAGAATAACTGATGGGTATAAGAAATACATAATTAATTTAATTGAAAATTGAATAACATGATATTAAACAAAAATTACAAATTGATCTCTAAGTCCAATTGCAGAGTAGCCCTATCTAAACATAATTTCTAGCGGCTATAATTTAAAATAGTTGGAAAATTTTTTTCATAAGATCATAAGAACGCATATAGCATAATCTTTGTAGTGAAGCAATATGGCGCGCTTGGCTTCATCGAAGTGGCGGGTTCTAGCGATCTATTTACTATACAGGGTGTGCCAAAAGAAGCGGGACGGTCGAATATTTCGCGAAATTTACATCGGATCGAAAAACTGAAAAACACGTGCTTAATATTTTTCAAAAATCTATTGAATGACACCAAACACGACCCCCCACCCCCGGGGGTGGAGCGGGGGGCAACTTTGAAATCTTAAATGGAAACCCCCATTTTTTATTGCAGATTCAGATTCTACATGTAAAACTGTATTCAGTACCATAAAAATTCCCCCCCCCCCCCCCGGGTATAATTAAGAGGAAATCAATTTTTTCAATGAAAATATTTAAAATAATTAACATACTCAATACAGTATTTTAATGCAATATTGTAACATTGTTTAATTCTTGATGGATGGTTTTGTTATCATAGAAAATAAGATTTGTGAAAAAAATCTAACAATGACAGTACGTATTTTCATTTTACAAAATGCAAATATCATCGTTTAAATTAACATAATAAAATCCTTCAAATTACTCTTTCTTATATGGGAACCAGCCTTTATTCTTTCTGCTTGTAAACAAATTCTTTTCTTTATTAATAAATACGTAAACAAAAAGTGGACTATTTTTGTTGTGATTTTTTGTGCTTCATCCATTTGGTAGGAACTTTTTAAATGACACATTAGTTCAACTGTTTAAGTTGATTCAAGCAGATGAACCTTCATCTGTAAAGAAAAATTTGACTTGAAAAAGTGTTTTTTCTTTCAGAATGGCTCATCTTAATGAACAAGAAAGAATATCATTACTGATGATGGTAGGCTGGGGTGATAGGAAAAGGTATACTCGGAAGCAAGAGATATTTTCAATGATACTTTTCGAATTGGAATGGATCCTATCTCCAAATCGACTGTGGAGAGAACAGTTAGAAGATTTGAAGCTACAGGCTCTGTGAAAGATCGAGCTAAATTAGGAAGACCAAAGTCAGCAACAAACGAAGAAGAAGCGTTGAATGTTTTATTATCATTTACGGAAAATCCTCACAGTAGTCTTCGAAGAAATTGGTACATCTTCAGTCCGCAGGATTTTGAAAAGTAATAAATTGCATCTTACAAAATGACACTTGTTCATGAGATAAATGAAGATGATCCCGACCGACGTTTAGAATTTTGTGAGGACATGATGCTTAGAATAGATCAAGATCCAGACATTCTTTACAACATTGTATTCTCAGATGAAGCAACATTTCAATTGAATGATACTTGTAATCGGCAGACGAGAATCCTCATTGGATGCGAGAGAGCAAAACCCAATATCCACAGAAATTAAACGTTTGGGCTGGAATAATAAATAATCATTTGATTGGGCCATTCTTTATCGATGGTAATCTTACTGCTCAAAGGTATGAAAACATGCTTCGAAATGAAATAATTCCAGCAATAAGGGAGATTGCTGGCGATAACTTGGATAGCAAGTTTGGTTTCAGCAAGATGGTGCTGCACCTCATTACGGACGGAATGTTCGTAATTATTTAGATGAACATTTTCCTGATCGTTGGATTGGAAGAAGAGGTCCGATCGAATGGCCTGCCAGGTCACCAGATTTAACTCCACTTGATTTTTTCTTGTGGGGTTATTTAAAAAATCAGGTTGACGAAACGAAACCTCAAAATTTAGATGAATTGCGTCAGAGAATAATTGATGTAGCTGCCCAAATACCTGC
>JAHWFO010097535.1:166640-179029 GCA_023313115.1 Rhysida immarginata
TCTGTTCTTTCTTAGTGTGATCAAATCAGATTTTAGGTTCTCGTTCATTTGTTTCATCACAGAAGATGTCATTCTTTCTTATATTAATGAGTAGGACATCTAATTTAAAATGAAGATTCCTTCTGAAAGGGATTTTAAACTTTTACTATACAATTAAGAGAAATATTTGGCAGTAGGGGAATTCAAATGGCGAGAATTTACATAGTACTGTATTTTTACATTATCTTGCAGAGTATTATTTTTATAATATTTCTTATTTTTATTTATTTATTTTTACTTCTTGAAGATAGGGGTGGTGGTATGGGTGGATGTTATATTATTTTTTAAGCAATGATGGTGGTATAAGTTCTGGCGGGTCATTTTCAACTTTACCAATTGATCTTGCTGCCATAATGAAATATTTCACACAATTTATCAACAATCAGGAGTCATGGGCTGAAGATAGGTGAATGTTCATTATGCAAGAATATACAGAAGAAAACATTTTATTTTTTACGATTTTAAAAATGCATAGTCTGGATCTTTACAATTAACAACCTTCAAAATCTGATTCATTATTGCCAGATTCTTCAAAAAGTTCCTTAATTCAGGGCAAGTCAAAACATTGGACCAGATTTCAGACATTTATTCTGTGATGCCTAATGAATGTATCGTAATGTGAGACCTGTGCTTCGAAAGGTTAACTTTCACAATTTAGTTTCCACTCAATGAAGCATTGGAACAATGTTGGATAGGCCGTGTATCTCTGGGAAATTGACTTGACCCCCATGTGATTTCTTCCTGTGGGGGTTTGTAAAGGATCATGTGTACATGCCACCACTACCAACAACATTGGATGACCTGCCTGCCTGTATCACTGCAGGCCGTTGCTGATATTCACCGTGACATGCTACAAAAGGTTTAGCTTGATGCTTGTCAGATTATGTAAACGCTAACATAGAACATTTATGTGATGTGCTTGAAGTAAACTTTGAACATTTCCCTTTTGTAGCACATGTATGTTCATTAGATTTCAGAGTAAAATTCTGAAATCTGGTCCATCGTTTTGACTTGCCTTGTACAATAACAGGTTAATTTTGAAGAAGACCAAAACGATACAGTAGATTACACGTACTTTTATGTTCATTTTTCGAATTATTACTGTAAATCTTTATATATAAAAATTCAGGCTCGGGGTGCATCTGTAAATGTTCTAAAAACTTCTGAACCACTTATCTGATTGAGCTCATATTTGCAACATATATTCCTTAGGTCCAGAGTAAGATTTACATGTCCCTAAAATAGGGGGGGGGGAAGGGGGAAAAATCATATATCTTGGTTTGTTTGTTTACTCAAGAGATGGAGCCAGAGTTTCTCTTCCTTGAAACCGAAACTGGACTAATCTCTTCTGTCTAGGTGGTGTTGCTCTGATGCCCGTAGATGTGGCTTCGATCCCGGCCAAGGGCGACGAGGATTTTTTTCAGGGGGGAAATACTATTATATAAAAGAAAGCGAAAAATGTATACACTCACTCATTCATTCATTCATTACGAAATCTCCAGAACTATGAAGCCTACAAACTTCAAATTTGGCAGGTGTATTTCTCTCGGCTTCTAGGTGAGGGTGTTAGAGGGATAAAATCTAAGCAACATTTACCTTTTTCATTTTTTTTTTTCTGGGGCATTGTATTTGAGATAAAAAATTTTGAAATCTTACCTGCAGGACACAGTTGTTTGGAATCTGTGGAGACTCTTAAAGACATTGGTATACGAGACACCAGTGGGATCCGATGAAGAGCTGGAGCCGGAATTGCCATAGCTGTTGATCAGATTCGCGAAGAACCAGGAACTTTGAACTTTTTACGTCAGTCCATGCGGCGATGTTGTGAAACATGCATTCATGCCAGAGGGAGTGAATTAGAACACTTATTATTGATGAAAATAGGAAAGAAAATTCCACAGCCTGGGTTCGAGCCAGGAACCTTCTGCTCACCGTGCAGACGTGCCAACCAATTGCGCCACTGTGGACATGGAAGCATTAACACTGTCTACATGTCCTTATGGCTGGTTGGAGCAGTACCCAGTGCGTATAATCGTTCCTGGTTCGAACCCAGGCTGTGGAATTTTCTTTCCTATTTTCATCAATAATTGGCGTGGAAAAAAGAAAATAAAAAAATAAAAAAAATCCTCTTAAGACCTCTCATTTATTAATCTAGAACACTTAATGTAAAACATTTGCACGTTTCATAAAAAACAAGTCACATTATTGTGCTGTACGCAATGTGTTTTTTGTTCTTTTTATTACATGATTGACCATGATTTTGATGTGATACAGAATTACGGGTTGAGTGACATATGTCTACGTGACGTCAAACATTTTTTATCTCAAAAACAATACCCAGAGAAAAAAATGAAAGAGGGAAACTTGGCTTAGATTTGATCCCTCCATCACCTCCCATGTTTGTACGCTACCCAGTATACATTAATATGAAAAAACTTTCTCCGAGCGACGCCGGGTACTTCAGCTAGTATTATGTATTATGCATGAAGTGCTGTAATAAATATTCATTTGAACTTTATTAAACGTTATTTGACAATTACAGTAGATGGAATGAGGTAGTTGTTGAAATACTTTACTGGTCGAAAATTTATTTAACCCTTAAAACGTTAAAAATTTAATTGATGTCTATATTGTTCAATTATCAATAAACTGCAGTATGAGAAATTATAATTAATAAAATGTGATCAGTGACTATTTCGTGAAGGGCATCGTCATCTTGTTTCAAGGATTCACTTTCGTATTAGCTTTTGAAGACAAAAAATTGAGGGGGAAAAAGGAATTAATGTACTTTATTGTATGTACTATACAGGGTGTCCAAAAAGTCTGGTAGCATGGCAGATATCTCAAAACTGCCAGGTAGGCGAGATTTGATGTGTGGTAATGGGAGGGGGGGGTGTGGAATTCATTGGCAGACTCAAATTTGACTTTGACCTCCAAATTTAAGGTCGTCCATTTACTAACTTGAAAACTATTAAAGATAAAAAAAAAATTCCCGATTGCTATCCTGTAGAGCAGTGTTTCTCAAACTTTGTGCCGCGAGTGATTTGTTACTGTGCCGCAGGATTTTCGAAAAATGTAAAATTGCTTCAATAAATTGAAAATATTAAATTTCTACCCTAAATTAATAAAATAATTCTTCACAAAAATTAAGATTTCAGGTATGCCGCAAAAATTTTTAAAACTTTTTAGTGTGCTGCAAGATAGAAAAGTTTGAGAAACACTGTTGTAGAGCAACCATTTTTAATCACACCCTTCCCCTTGAAAGATTTGAGAAAATGGGCCAGAAAGTCATTCAAGGTCAGGTTGGCTGAGGTTTCTAACACATTTGAATTGCAGTGAAGCACACTGTTGGGAAGGCTCATTAAGTGATTGGGTGACATGGTAGATAGAAAGTGTTGAGAAAATTTATTTAGTTTGTTTAAATCTTAGCGAAAGATTTTTCATGTAATTTTGTAAGACGATAACCTGGTTATTTTTTTTATTTAATGTAGTATGTTGATAAGTATTTTCTTTTGTAAAGATGAGTGTTCCAGATATTTTTTATTCTCGTACTTGATTGGTTTAAAAGTTGAATATGTTAATAGCATGCAATACAGTATTTGCATTTGATTGAGACTGTACTACAGAAACAAAGGGCAGCATGGTGCGTTCGAAGGCAATGGGGCACTGAACGCCTGAAAGGGGCACTGAATGCAGCTAAATTCTTACTTTAAAGTTAATAAAAGTACATGCATTTCAGTGACCTACATTTATATTTTTAACGCATAATGCTAACTTCGGAATCTGTATGCGATTAGGGCATGTTAAGGCTTTCTAATTTCTTCTAGGCTAATCTCTTCCTTTGTGATGCCACAAAAAGAAGTCATCTGGTGGTACAGTTCTTAAAGTATATTTTTCTACAACTTATGCACTATTTTTGCAGGATAAAATTGCAAATAATTATTGCATTAAGATTTTTAAACTTTTTACAGTTGATCTGTATTATCCCTCAACATTTTATTAATGCTAATTTAAACATGAAAGCTTATTGAGAATACTTCTTCTCACGGATGAAGTGGTTTGTTTTGACAGTAACGCGACCACAGGAAACCACCGCACGCAAATACAAATAGCTCGACTTGTCAGCACTGAGGATAAAAAAAAAAAGCACAGGGAGTAACGCGATGAACAGCTCGTCACTGTTACCAACTAAACTGATGCGTGATGCAGTCATATTTAAAATGAATGTATTTAGTAGTTTAATTAATGCACTCACGCCACAATAAGCTCCGCAATGATCAATTAAGCCGCACATTGTTGGAATTTATTGGATTCAGTTTCTTGCGTTTGTGCAGCGTGGCGGGGAAAGGGGCAGCATGGCGATGCACCATGCTGATTTTGCCTAGCGCCATCACTGAGTAAGGAAAATGGACAAAGATCGAAAGCAAAGATCAAAAGTGAAAGCAACAATTTACTTCTTTGGAATAACACTGGACGAGTACGGGAAAAAAAAAAAAAAATCGAAACTTTCTCGAAAACATCAAGAGTTGAAAATTAGAACTTATTTTTATGAAAATATCAAATGCTGCTGAAAAAGCATATGATGGTAAGAAATTATTCAGAACTCAATAACTTTTGGCCGGGAGGGGGAATGATTGAACAAGTTTGCCAATTTGCTCTTCCATTTACCGAGTGTTTCAAAAATGACCGGTATATTTGAAAAATCTAAACTGGCAGCGATAGAAATACACCGTGAACTAATTTCGAAAGGTTGTCTGCCTGAAAATTTACTGTTGTCCCAAGCATATTGCAACAAACTGTGTATTTCTATCGCTGCCCGTTTAGTTTTTATTGATTTTTCAAATATACCGGTATAATGGTAATTTTTGAAACTCCCGGTATATATTGACTGAGCCTTTCGGTCAATTGAAAAATTACATTTGTAGAAAATCTACAGTCTTCTACAGTGGGGGACCGCGAATCCGGAAATGGGTTTGAATGTACATTTCAATCTCAATCGTGATTTCTTTTTTTTTCTTTGGAACTTTTAAAGAGTAATCTTTTTTATACACTTACTAAAATTTTCATGCTAACCGTAAATTGAATCGCCTATCTTTAATGTCTGTCTATAGAATCGTCACAATTTGGTGAAACAAGAAGCAATTGGGCCACGTGATGAGCTGCCGCGGGAAAAAAATATCATTCGTTGATATAGTTAATTCTCCATATCACCCATGTAACGTGCACAAAAATAATAATAAACCTTTACCGGACGGATTTCAATGAAACTTGCCACGGTTATAGCTTATAGTCTGGGTCAACATTTAGGGTGCTTTTGATCCTGATAAATCACAAAGTTGCTGAGAAATTATATTTTGCTCCTATCTTCTTTACTTTCCTTTCTTCTGTTTTCTCAATTTTTGGTTTTGATTATGGTCAAAGGCTTGGAGGATACTTATGATTTATAAATACTACATCAGTATGTGTTTCAGTGATCTTCGTTTACAGCAGATAAGGAGAATGCAATAGTAAAATGAAAAGACCTCTTAATAAAATTGACAAATTTATCGTTGAAAATAACTTCATAAAATTAAAGATCCAGCTCCCACATTTCAAAATGAAATCAAAAACCCCCAGCAACCTGCAAATCAAACATAATTAAATCACTAATGTTAATGTATTATTGTTGGTTGTTGGTTTTTATATTGTTGTAGATGGTGTTATTGTTGCCAGATTGAATTTAGAAATTTAAACGAGTTTTGATGTTCTGATTGGATATGGTTATTTACTAAATGGGATTTATCTGTAAGTGTTGCTTTGTGTAGATATAGCTTTATAATATTTTTATTTTGTCCAGATTGTTTGATGATTTTGGGAGACAGTTTTTCTTATATTCCAAAATTGTGTTTTATGTAGGGTGTGATCTGCAAATTTTGGTTTGTTGTATATGCATATTCCAGGTGCATAAAAGTATATATGCTGAAAGATGACTACTTGTAAAGCATATTTGGGCGATGACTGATAAATGATACAACGCATTAAGATCATTTTTGGAATTGGTCTGTCTGTCTGTACGTACATTACACAAAAACCAGTGGACTGATTTCGATGAAATAAATCTATTGCAAAATTTCGTCAAACAAAAAGCCCGAACAACACCGTGTATATCGACTAAGTTCGTCCAGGGAGAGTTGGAGTAGGCGTGGCTTAGTGTTGATATCGATTATTCATGTCAGGCAATCGCCGCGCAAGGAATTATGGGGTTTCTTCATTATCTATGCGAGCGTCAATCCGTTCACAACGTGCAGTGATAAGCGATCATAATGGCTAGTTCATCTATAACACCTAACACCGTTGGAATTCGAGGACTATCTTTTCACAGCCAAGCTAGGGAGATTGTGTGGAATGTATTTTCCTATTTCAAAGATAAGGATCCTGATAAAAAGCACTTCTGTTTTGATAGAAGAAACATTTAAAGCAACACAAGTATCGGCGACATCAGTTCGAATAATCGTTCAGGATATAACTAGGCCTAATTCGGAGACACAAACTAGCGTGCCAAACCCTTCGCCTTTTTCGACGCCTGGGAAGAAGAGGGCAAGAGTCACAAGTTAAAAACTTGGATGAATTTGAACTTTCTGTTGCACGGGCATGTGTTGCTGAAATACAGAGAAGATTATCCTACAATTACAAATGTTCTCACGAAGTTTAAAGAGAGGACTGGAAACCGTGGGTCAAGATCTTCCTTCGCCGTCATCAGGCATGAAAAACTGCGTATGAAATATGGAAAAATCTACAATCGAAAGTTTTATATTGAACGTACAGATATAGTAGCTCAACGATACTGATATTTATGACAGATACAAGTGCTACTTAGGGATCCATCGCGTACATTTGATGACATTAACGTTCTCCCGCAATCTCCCTAATTTGGATGTTTTTAATAGTCTTTTTCAAGACTAATTCATTAAAAGGGCATTTTAATGGCCAGCAAATAAACGAAAGAGGCCAGAACCTTTGTTTTTAAATTTTTATTAAAATATTTGTAGTAAATATTTAATTGCAATTCATTTTTAATTCTAATTCATTAAAAGAAATAGCAAAATAAGTGAAAGTTATTTATTAAAGAATAAAAAATTAATGATATATTGACTTCAATTTAATTGCTTCAATTGCTTGCAATTTTAAATAAAAATAAAATGCATGACATAAACAAAATAATAAAATTAGTTAAATATATATAATTTGTTTTCTTTAAGTGTATTCTTATTTTTTTAAAATTTAAATTGTAATATAACGTAGTTTCACTAAAAAGTAAATGTTATAAAACTCTTCACAATTAAGACCTGTAAACCAGGAATGATCAGTCGCATGATCAAACCTTTCTCTGATTGGCCAGTTCAGAACTTCCTGGGCTCCGCCCACTCCAACTCTCCCTGGATGAACTATAGTATCGAATAAGTTCAATTACACCTAAACCCAGTTATGAAGCGGTGTGCGATCCAAATAGACACATCGCGATTTAACCAGGATCGTGTTATAAAATTTCTGTCATATTTCTGCATTACTTTTTTAAATTTACCCATGAAATTTAAGTCCAGTTAGTAAGCCTGCCGATCTTCAGTTGCGATTCTGGTTCTGTGTCATTTTCTTCATCGATCACATTTAAATTGCATGTACATCCATTGTTTTCCCCTGTAACAATTTGAATTATTTCTGCATCGCTCATGTGTTCGTATGTGGGGAAGCTCTTATCTCCATCTATTTAAGCCTCTAGAGTGGCCTCATTATTGTCAATGAATGGTTTTAATACAGCAGTGACCATAGGGGCAGCGATGTTCCATGAAAATTGAGAGCCACGTTTACATAGCGTTATAGCGGGTAAAAATTATAAAAAAGCGCATTATGACGGGGTTTAGGTGTACTCTTATTTCATCAATACAGAGTCATGATAACGAAAAAAGAAATCTTATTCTAAGTTTTCGATTGTGTGCAAAACATTCTGCCATTTTAAACCTTCTGAAACTCAATGATGTTTTCGTTAGTGAAAGGTTTTGTGAATAAAAATAAAAATTGTTGAAGCCCTGACGACGACATGTTGTCCATAAGTTGCTAATAACGCTTTTGTGAATCCAGACCACTATAGGCATGACATCAGAAGTGAAAATTGTGTATTCTCGACGAGTCTGTGGTGGTTTTTTCTTCAGGTATGGGCAGCATTTGCTTTTAATGGAATAAGTCTCGTCTTTCTGCATGGCAGAAACAATTCTGCCACATATCAAGCAAACATTTGGCCTCAATTGGAAAATTATGGGGACCAAATAGCTGAATGTGAATGGATTTTCCAAAAGGAGTGTGCTAGAGTTCTATGAGAAAAATAAAATTCTTGAACTAAACTTCTTGAATGACCATCATGTAGCTCTGATCTTAAACCCAATTGAAAATCTTTGGGAAGACTAAAGCGTGGTTCCCACATGCGTAAAAACAACGGCAGAAACCACAAAGCAGAAAAATTTTATGATGTCACTTCCTGTTTTCGTCTCTTCTGCCCGACTGAAAATTTCTACTTTTTAGAGTTGGGTTGAGTTCAACTTTTGTGGTACAAGCAGGGCAGAAACGATTGCTCAGCCAATAGAAAACGATCTCTGCAGTGACGTCCTCTCTCTCTCTCTCTCACACACAAAATAAAAATGTCGGACACTCAGCTCACAAAGGCCGAGAAAGAAAATTGATGTAGAAGCGCTAATAGAAGAGGTGCGAAATATATATTTATTAATTAATTAATCAAATTAAATTGAATAAACAACAATTGAATGCAAAAACGAACTGTGTACGTACTGTGTGCAGTCGAAGCCGACCGTTTAGATCGATCGACGGCTTCGGTGCAGTGCATTTGTGTTGGGCAAAACTTCTGCTATCTTATCCTTTTGAGTTTCTGCCATGTGGGACACCTGCAGGAGCAGAAAGTAAAAAGGCAGAAAAAAATACGCCCTGGTCTCTGCTCTCTTGTTTTCTGCCAGTGAGAACCAAGCTTTACAAGGGAGTCCCTCGAATGTGTATGTCAAGATTTCCACCAAATTGAAATATATTACTCATCTGAAGCTACTGTAGATGCTTGCAAAAAAAAAAAAACGTGCGAAATTTTGTTTCTTTCAAAATAAACTGCGAAAAAGAAAAAAATTGAGCATAAATAGCCATACAAGGATACCATTGTTAAAGCGGGCTGTGTGTTAATGCCCTTAACGGAACTTGTTTCTTCCACTAAGCAATAAGCACGAATCCACTTCACATGAAATCAATGGAAGTAGACAGCAGCAGACAATGAATGGCTTCTCAAGTTTTTAAGCAAACATAGTTTTTAAAAATAGATCATTACAATTAGCTAATTACCTTCCAGTAAAAATGTGTATAGTAATTAATAACAATTTCATTAATTTATTTCATTTTATTAAGTAATTCACTAATCAAACACTGGGCTGGCTTCATATGCAACGTCGAGTAATACGTTGCGTTGGTGAGGAGGTATGCTTCGCGGTGCTTTATAATTTTAAATAAAAATTGTGTTCGTGGATGCTTACCTCATCTTATAAATTATTTTGAGACTAATAATTGTTCAGCAAAATTAAGGTTTTATGCTTAACAGTGCTCTAACTGCAATTTTTTGGCGATCGCCACTAACCATTTTGCTTCCCCTCTTACCGCCATGATTGTTATACTCTGCACTTCTGGAGCAAAAAAAAAAAAATAGTTTCCACGGTGTGCTTGTGTGCAAAAAAAAAAAAAAAAAAGTGCACTTTTTGGCTATGTGGGGTTCCCTTGTTAGTGCAATGCTTAATTACCTCAATGAAAACATCAAATGTTTGATCTGATACTTAAAAATATGGCGCAAAAACTAATTTCCAAGTAAAGCTTGCGAAAGCGTACCAATTTTGTTACACTAACAAGGGAAATGCACGAACATATACCTCAGATTCATACCAAAATTGAAACATGTTACTCGTCTGATGCTACTAATGATGCCTCCAAAATAAAAATGTGAAATTTTCTTTCAAAATAAACCGTGAAAACAAAAATTTGAGCACGTACAGCCATACAAGGACTCCATTGATAAAGCGGTGTGTGTGTTAATGCGATAGACTGAATTTCTTTCTTCCACTACTCGGCTATAAACATGGATCCAATTCACATGAAAGCAATGGAAGTAGCAGCAAATTACAATTGAATGCATTCTCAAGTTTCTAAACAAACTTAGATTTTAATAGATTATTAAAATTAACTAATTACCTTCCAGTAAAACAAAAAAAAAATCTGTGTAGTAATAAATAACCATTTCCTTAATTATCATTTCATTTTATTAATTCTGTAATCTTCGTAAATTTGCTGGTGCCGGTGTCATTTGAAACTCTGGCAAGGCTGTCAAGCAATACGTTGCGTTGGTGAGGGGATATGTATTGCGGTGCTTTATAATTTTAAATGAATATAGTATTCATGGACGCCTAACCTAATATCTCGTTCACACTGCACATCTGAATCATGATCCAGACGTCAATCATGATCGAGAAGTGCAATGTGAACGAAACATCTATTCGTCGGATTGTGATTTGTACGCGTGAATGAAGATCTGCTCAACGACTTTCCCAAAACATCGTTCGCCTTGAATTACGTTCCCAAAACATCGTTCGCTAAACGAGGATTCCCAAAGTGGTCGATATCGATCTCTCGGGGGCCGGCAGGAACAATAAATAAAAATGGGGGTCGATGAAGTCTAAAATAAGTCGCTGTCAAACTTGTTATATTAGCAAGTTAAATGAATAAAGAAATGGGGGTCGGTGGTATGAGCTCATTTTGGAAAAGGGATCTCTGGCCCAAAATAGTTTGGGAACCCCTGCTCTGGAGCTGCGACCCAGATTTTTCACTATACAGCCTCAACATAGATTCCTTCAGCAGCCATTTTAGAAACTGAATCTCACAACTGTTGCTCGTTAGGTAGTGTTATCAATCACACAAGTGTGCATGCAGCGTGAAGACTTCTCGGCCGTCAATCATGATCCATCAAATCACGATTCGCAGTGTGAACGAGGTATTACCTAACCTCATCTTATAAATTATTCTGACAAGGAGACTCCACGTACTCGGACTCACCGATTTTGATAAATATTCTACGAATAGCTTTCACCAAATTAAAAACCCATGCAAAGCCATTCGACGCACTTCTCAAAATTTTTCCCAGAAAAAATTCATAAAGTTTGTTATAATTACCTACACTTTATAAATGCTCGAATTGTGAAAGTGGTAAAACGCTTGTTCTATTTTGCAGCCACGGATTCAAATCTCGTCTTCAATAAATTTTTTTTTCTCTTCGTAAATATTTTTAAACATGTATGGGAATGTTTAAGTCATTTACTAAAAATATTTCCAATTTTCCAATTTGCTACCATCATTTTTTTTTTATTTTTTTTTTATAAAATGCATATAGGAATTATAATTAATGATCCACAGTGATAAATGAGCATTTAAAAGAAAAACTTTATTTATCCACATTTATTTTTATAAATTTTGCAACTTTTGAGATGACATTTAACTCCCACAAAGATTAAATAATTATTTCACCATGTACGTACATAATAAATAAATTGCATCTTATTGGTATCTATATTTTAACAATCTCCCTTCATTAACGTTTTTAACTAGCACATTAGCTACCAAATTACAATTTCTTATTTCTAGGAGCAGAAGTTAACTATTACCTCTATCTTTCCTACACTTCAATTAGAACATCTTTTGTGGGTTTTTTTTTTTTTTTTTTTTTTTTTTTTTTAATATATATATAAAGAAATGCAGGGTCTTTATAATTAAAGGGCAACTGACATCAAAATTTGACATGTATATTTTTTGTCCTGAAATTATAAAGGACATTAAATAAATAAATTTTGCACCAAAAGTTTTCAAATATCACTTGCTTTAGGAGTTATAATTTTAAAAATTAGCGCCTGACGTCAGAGGCAAGTAAGTCCAAGACCTCCTAGAAAGAAAGCTTGTGCACTAAAAATTCATACAGTGTTACATGATCATAAAAAGACATTGTTATTCGTATTTCTACAATAAGCCCTGAATTATGACTTCTTATGATCATGTAACAATGTATGAATTTTCAGTGCACAGGCTTTCTTTCTAGGTGTTGGATGTACTCGCCTCTGACGTCGGGCGCTAATTTTTAAAATTAAATCACTCCTAAAATAATAGTGATATTTGAAAACTTTATGTGCAGAGTTTATTTTTTCAATGTCCTCTATAATTTTAGGACATGTCAAATTTTGATGTCATTTGCCCTTTAATTATACATTATGAGCACTTGAGCAATCGTGCGTCGA
>JAHWFO010097535.1:184453-197079 GCA_023313115.1 Rhysida immarginata
ATTTTTTGAACCGAAGCAGATACGTCAATTTTGATGAATCCAATGAACAGGAAGTTGTGGGTGGCCTATCCCATGGTGCACTTTTCATCATCCCAAATATGCAAATTAGGACACATTCAAAATTTATCTCAAAACCGTAAGGGATAGAGAAAACAACCCAATTGCAAACTTGTTCAACATAAAAAACAAACAAAACAAAAAAAAAAAAAAAAAATCATCCAAATTGGACCAACTAATCACCCACAATCGAGTGGTGAACTGTTTGTAGCTTACAAACAGTCACACTGCACAAGGAAAACTGAATGTTTATATTTCCACCATGTAAAGCATGCAAATCAAAAAATAAACATAAATTACCATACTCACATTCACTTTTTGGAAGTGAAGAATCACCTTCCCTCCTACTGCCAAAGCTTTAGAAAAGGTCGAAGTCATTTATTTTTGGTTTTCAGACTAATTGATGATATATTGCTATCAAGAGAGAAGGGTGGACACATTGGTATAGTCTTTCTTGACATCAACAAGGCTTTTGACTCAGTTTCTCACGAGCTCCTCTCCAATAAACTCGTCGACATCCAGATTCCTAGGAGGTTGGGAGTGTGGATTAATGCCTTTCTGAAAGCCAGAAGAGTAGGTGTTTGCTTTCCAGGGGGCACTTCCTGGACAGTACAGCAGCGAGGCCTTCCGCAAGGTTCAATTTTAAGCCCTACTTAACATCTTCACCAAGGACGTCTTCTCTTAACTCCCTCCATCAATAGGAAAGAGTATTTTTGCGGACGATATGGCCTTTTGGTTTTCAAGTCCTTCCATTCCTTCTATCCGTATATGGCTTTGCAAGAAGTGTGTGACGTACTGGAAGTCTGGGGTGTCGACAATTGTATCTCCTTCTCTCTGGAAAAATCGATAGTAATGTGCTTGGCCAAAAATGGCCCTTCTCCCACCTTGAATATTTTCCTCCAAGGGTCTAGACTGCTGAATAGAAATGCCCACAAATTTCTTGGATTCATGATCGATAACAAACTAAACTGGAAAAGCCATATCAGAATGCTCAAAGGAAACTTGATTAAGTGCCAAGCACTGTTAAGTTTGGTTATGAAATCCAAGTGGGGTCCATCATGGGGCGAGACCTCCACTCTAACCAGTGCCCTTGTGAAAATTACGGATTTGTCAGCATTGCCTTTACTTCTAGCATCCAAGCCAAGTGTGAACTCGGTGGTGGTGGCAGAAAGAAAACTGCTTAGAAAGTGCCTGCACGCTACCAACTCGTCTCCGTGCCCCTTGCTCTACATTGAAACGGGTGTTTCCTCCCCTTCCTTGAGGTGGGAGGCCCGCTTCATTCGACAGCTGTTTTCCTACTGTCAGTCCTCGGTAATAGAGCCAGCGAATAGTTCTTTTCTGTGCTATAGCTCGACTCTTCTTAAATCGAGCCGCCTTTGTACAGTTGCGTTGAATTTATAAATAAAATTTGAGTGCGACTGCTTTAATATCTGTGAGCCCATAGTGTTAAAGAACCAGTGGATCGATCCCCCAGACTGTGTTGTGAACCCATCTCCTGATTGGCTCTTGACCGTTCCTTCTCTCCTTGCTCCAGGGTTTTAGAGGTCTTTCTTGGAGACAATTTCCCTGAATTCTGCAAAATTTACTCGGATGCGTCCCTCTCACTGCCTAGCAGTAATGGCGGAATAGGCGTTTATCTGAAAGGCTCTAAAGTTATTTCTCAAAATATTTTCCGGCGTTCAACTCGTACCAGTTAGAACTTATTTAGATTTTTAAATCTTACTCACCTCCTCTCTCCTGCCGGACAGTTATTTAATTTTATCAGATTCTCAAAGTGTTATCTTATCGATCCACCGTACCCTAACCTGCAGTAAGTGGTTTTTTAGGGAGCAGCTTGGTTACGTGATTGACTTGCTTCATCAACTTTACCGAAATGATTATTGCGTCCAATTTATGTGGATTCCAGGCCACAAAGGTATTAAGGGAAACGAAATGGCAGATAGACTGGTGAACTGGGGGAGGACTGGTCGGAAACCTGCGATCCCTGCTCTTATTGATTCATCAATTCTTAATTTGTGTGTTCGCAGGCGCACCTTAGCCCTATGGAACGAAGACTGGTCGGCGGAAACAAGAGTTGGGCACTATAAAGCATTGTGTCCGGTTGTGATTAATTCGAAGCGTCTTGCCCCTAGGTGGCTTACCTCAAACCAGCGTGCATTGCTTTTCAGATTAAGGAATGGCCATGCTCCACTTAATTTTTTTCTACATAAACTCCGTATATACCGTCAGATCGTTGTCAGTATGGTGAGCAAGAGATAGTGGAGCATGTGATTATGGTTTGTCCCGTCTTTCGTCAGCAGAGGGAACTGCTTGCTAACGGTCTCCGCATACGAAATATTGCTTTCTCTTTAGAGAATATCCTCCTTGTTATCCATCTGAAACCATGTGAAAAGCGTGTTGTGTGCCTTTTTTCCTGCTTCCTGTGTGGCTCCGGTCTTTTCGAGAGAATTTTTAGGTCCACTTTTAGCTTGCTGATCCTCTGATCGGGGCCTTGATTTACTAGTGTTTTTTATGTATGAGCTGTATGTAACCCATCAGCTAGTCTCCGTTCTCCGGGAGATGTAGGCTGTGAAGAAGGCATGTTTCAGCACACAGAAGACAGAACAATTCCAGGATGGCAAGCTACACTGTTCCGTAAATGGTCAACATGATCTTCTGCTTCGGAGAGGCAAGGAGAAACCTACATGCTGCAGTTAGGTTGTATCGAGACAGATACCCATCCATCTCGTCAAACAATGCGTCACATTATTCAAAGATTCGAGGCTACAAGGAATGTTAATGCAGAACGAGGACGACCAAGGGCACAAGGCGACGAGGATACAACAACACTAGTTCTGGCTGCAGTTGCAGCAACTCCCCACACAAGCAGCAGAGCAATTGTTGCAGATGTTGGGTGCCATCAGAGAACTGTTCTCAACATTCTACATGCACATCATTTTCACCCCTACCATATTCGTTGTCACCAGGAGTTACTGCCATTGGATTATGCTGCTAGGGCCGCCTTCTGTAACTGGTTACTTACCTGCCTGGATGACAATCCAAACTTCATTCATGAGGTGTTGTGGACAGATGAAGCCCAGTTCACCAGGGATGGAGTTATCAACAGGCACAACCATCATTTGGCAGACGAAAACCCACAATGTCTGCGAGAAGCAACTCATCAAGTGAACTGGAGAATCAATGTGTGGTGTGGATTGTACAATGACACTGTGGTTGGACCGTATTTTTACGATGGAACACTGACTGCAGAACGCTATTGGGCTGAAATTCTCAACGTGGTAGTCACAGACTTCATTGACAATTTGCCATTGGCCTTGTATCAGCGCACGTGGTTTCAGCCTGGAGCTCCTCCACATTATGGGCTGGTCGTTCGCGAGCGTCTAAGTGAGATGTTTGGACAACAATGGATTGGCCGAGGAGGACCAGTTCGTCGGCCACCCCGCTCCCCTGATTTTACACCACTTTTTTCTTGTGAAAAAAATGTTAGGTTTAACGCTGGACCGGTTATAACTATCGACAAGTTTCCATCCTACATCAATGTATTTGTAGTTTGATTTGTAATGATCCCATACAAGTTTGGCGCCAGATCGTTTTGTAGACGATTCCTATTTTATTTAAAATTTCTTTACAGACTATTTTGCCATTGCTTAATTTTAGAAGTAAGCGTTGATAACTTCGATCTGCCAATTCGGGTAAAATAATACTAATGGGTTTAATACTTTTAAAAGAATTTAAAAATTTCTTCCAGCTATCAATTTTCTTCTGTAATCTGAGTGTAGCATAATTCATAATGGTAAACCATATCTCAAAGCCATAGAAAATTTTGCTCATTATGAATTTCAAACAACAACAGCAATAACAACAATAATAATAAAATACTGGTGCACTCAAGCGCTCTCGTGACCGTTCAGCCCCGCGCGCGCGCTCGTGAAACTTTTTGATAGTCAGCCCCGAGCATTTTTCTATATTATAATCTGGTGGGGATTTATTAGATTTCAATGCAAAAACGAGCGTTAAAACTCAAAACTCTACGTACGAGAGAAACGAAACTTTAAAGAAAATTCAAAACCTAAGAGAAAAAATTTTAAAAAATAAAAAATATAAAACAATCTTCGCTCTTATCTTCAGCTCCTTCGCCCCTACCGTGTATCCAGCTATAAGAAATTTTAATTAAAAAGCACAAAAATATGCCAACAGGCAACTTGTTCTCCTTAAAGACAAATTTAGTTTCCTGTTTTCACTATATCCGTGTGTGTGTGCACCAATCATAAGCTGGCTGCGGGAGCTGACCGTTGTAGTTCCCGAGGGAAGATAATCCTGTGTAGCGAGTGCGCGTCGCCGTCACCTAAAAGGGAAGATTTATCCTAAAAAAACGTGTTTCCTGGCGTGTTTTGTGCTTTCAGATTCATTATAAAACTATAAACTCATTCGGAACATACGAGGTCTGTTCAAAAAATACGTAGACTGTTTGAATTGCGCGGGCCCTGTTGGTCTCAATCAAAATCGCTTGGTGTCGCCATCTTCTGACAGATCCGCTGATTACAAGGCAGTTTTTTGATTGCAAATATCAGTATTGGTTGATTAGCTACGCGGTTGTTTGTGAAGTGTGTTTTTTTTCGTTTGGCGGATTTTTAGAATGAGTGACTTGAACGAGCAAAGAGTTGCTGTGAAATTTTGTGTTAAACTCGGAAAAACTGCCACTGGACGAGTGGAAAAGGCCAGAAATGTGGACGAGAGGTGACTGGTTGTTTCATCACGACAACGCTCCAGCCCATTCAGCCCTCAGAACTCGAGAGTTTTTGGCCAAACACTCGATCACTGTTCTTCCTCACCCACCCTACTCACCTGACCTCGCTCCTGGTGACTTCTTCTTGTTTCCCAAACTCAAAAGACCTTTGAAAGGAAGGGGATTTGAGACGATTCCCGACATAAAGGCAAATGCGACGAAGGCGCTGAAGGACATCACAAAAGAAGCGTTCCAGGACTGTTTCCAAAAGTGGAAACATCGTTGGGATAAGTGTGTGCGTCGGGGAGGAGAGTACTTTGAAGGGGACCCAGATGTGTAACTTCTGAATAAAGTATATTTTGTTTTATGACGTCAGTCTACGTATTTTTTGAACAGACCTCGTACTTCGAGGTGGGATACGCTTTCACTGTCGGCCATTATTGCAAAGCGAAAGTGAACAGGCGCGTTTGAACGTGATCAGATTTGAAAGTTGACAATGTTGGTCATGTAGCGAACGATAAGGGCGGGAAGTTTTTAGAAGCAGTGATCGCGTTGATCGATGAACATGGGCAGACTGGCAGTCGAAATCGTACCGGGAAAAATCTGCGAAAGCGGCCCTCAATCACGAGAAAGTAAAGGCATCCGTCCGGCCCATTGGGATTCAATCCGCCGCTGTCGATGAAAGCTCACGCTCGATCGCTATCGGAGTGAATTTTTAATTAATAGGATGTGAACTCATCGATAAATTCATCAATAAATATGAATCAAGGAATACATTGTTACTAATTTTATATCGTTGAGAGAACGATATGAAATAGGCCTAAAATCGTGGGTAGAATTTTTATAATTTTTGTAAAATCACCGACAGTAACGCTGTGGCGGCTTATACGCCGCACACTCCAAAATTTTCACTTTTATTAACAGAAACTCCGCGGCGCTACTGCCGAAAATTACGGTAACGTGTTTGTGCAGTGTAACTGTAAGCTACAGTGATTAAGGGTGATTGGTTGGTCCGATTTGGATGATATTTTTTTTTATGCTGAACAAGTTTGCAGTTGGATTTTTTTTCTCTATCCCTTATGGTTTTTGAGATAAATTTTGAATGTGTCTTAATTTGCATATTTGGGATGATGGAAAGTGCACCATGGGATAGGCCACCCACAACTTCCTATTCATTGGATTCATCAAAATTGACATATCTGCTTCGGTTCAAAAAATAAAAGGGGGGTTCAGACTTTTATATTCACCCTGTATATATTTATTATTTTAAATGTATCTCTCATTGATTGATTGTACAAATATAAACTCACAATTGTAATGAGTTAAAGAAATATTTCTCGATCGTTGTTGAAGATGTTATGTGAATACAGTAAAATCTCGTTATAACGAACTTCAGGGGACCATGGAAATTGGTTCGTTAATCTGAAATTTCGTTATTATGAAAATCAATTATTTTTTGAAATAGTCATGAATTTTTGTCTGCTTCGTTGCTCTTAATATTTCTGGAGCAATGAAGTCTCCTATTTCATTTAAATTATGATGAAACTTTCATGGGGCTCATGCTTTGAAATAAATCGAAGCTTATTTAAGCATACAAATGCTTCTGGAGAATCTGCAACCGCTATTTACTTTTTTCCAGTACCCATTTCTTGTTAAACGTTTATTTTATTTTCGTTTTTATTTCTCCATTGCTCATTTCCGTGTGCATTTTAATTTTAACTATGCTCACCCTGCTTTAATTTAACATGTATGCTCACCCTGCAGCGGTTTGTCGTTTTCCCGAGCTTGAAATCTATGGACATGGGCAGAACTCCTGCATAGTAGGCAGGTAGCTGCTAAGCCGTGCTAGATAGACGGGAAAAGTAACTGATCGTAGTTCGCTCGCTATAACGGAGGAACGCTGTGTGGGGTTATGGTCCTCCCCGTCATCAGTGTTTTCCAGTGTGTAGGTAAAAGGCCACACGACGTGTTCGCACGTTGGTTTGTTGTTGAAGAGGGTGCATCCTACCTATAGTAGCGGTGAAACGGTGTTGTGCGGCTGAGTGTGCGCTCATTGTGCTATAGTGGAACTCCATATAACCTCTTCCTAACTGCGATTGATCGGCCTTCTCACCCTGCATATGATTACATTGTTACTTGGTTTCCTGGACAATCCACAACATATTGTTTAAAAAAAAAACACCTACAAAAATAAACTTTCAACGTTTTATGATGAACTGGATTAAAAATAATAATTTGGACACTTAAAAGAACTACCAAAAATTTTCTCTTCTATCCCCCCATGATGCACAAGCAACATCGTCAGCCATTTTTTTGTAGCGAGCCTGATCTAATTGCATTTAGGGACCATTAAAAAATTTATGAATTGCATTTCTTTATAAAGAAAACAAAAGAACTAATTGCCCATAGTGCTCACAGCACGATGTCGCGTTGTGATTAGGCTTCGACCAATCGCAGTTAGGGAGAGGATAGCTGGAGTTTTACTATATAGTGGTGGAGCTTTATAGCTTGTACGTTGAGTTTGAGGGTGGTTATCAGAGCCTGCTCATAAAAGACTGTTATTGTGACTTGTATTGATATGGATATAGTAATTTTGCCTTATCTGTAAGCCAGTTGACAGTAAATGTATAGTTTGAGGGGTCCCTCGTATTTAATTAGTGATAGTGTGGTGGCAATGTAAGAGATTTAAATGCATGCACCTGATGCTGATTATCCTTGTTGCTTTAGGAAATGTAGTGATAGCTTGTTTACAATTTAATTATCCTAATGTGTATACATAGTGTGTCTAAAAAGTTCGCTGAATGGTATCATATCTGAACGGCAACTTGGTGCATGCGCATGGTTCTTCAGAGACTTGGGGAGAATCGATACACAGCATGCAATGCATGTGACTGGCAGTGTAAACAGACTGCAACCAGTTGAACGTACTCGGTGTGAGAGGAAGTGTCACAGAACGATGGAGCAACGTGTAAACATCAAGTTCTGCTACAAATTGGGGAAGACTGCAACGAAGACACATCGAATGTTGGTGCAAGTTTACGGGTTCGGCCGGAGTTGCACAGGACTGGAAAATGCAGCATTAATGGTTTGACCTGCAGGAACAAATTCCTTGTGGATGATGCCGTTGTTGTCGAAGAAGGCGATCAACAGTGTTTTCACCTTGGATTTTTGCAGACTGTTTTTTTTTTTTTCTCTGCTTTCCTCCCGTACACCTGCACCAACATTCCATGTGTCTCCGTTGCAGTCTTCCCCAATTTGTAGCAAGACTTCTATGAAGTTATTAGACTAAACTATTAACAATATTGAGAAATAATGCATTATATTCAGATTTAGAAAAGGTTAATTCTTTTTTTTTTTTTTTTTTTCACTTAAGAAGAGCATGAAGTGACAGCAGTTTTTGGATTTGATCAACGTTAGATTGATTTTAATGATAACAGGGTTCGTACGGTGCTTAAAAACCTTAAAAAAGTGTTTATTTTTGAAACCCTTTTTTAAGGCCTTAAAAAGTACTTTAAAAATGCTTATTTTTTAAACCAAGTGCTTAAAATTTATTTTAATAAACCCCTTCTTATTGAGAAACTTAAAGCAAATCCAATGCCGTGCTGTTTATCTACATTGTGCCTAACCAGCGCCACCTCAAGCTCGTGATTATGGCATTGGAGACAGTCCAATAGGACTTAATTCTCCAAACATAAGATCAGATATTATTTGAAAAATTGGAAGGAAAATTGTGCGACCAGGAATTCCCGATCTGTGAGCCAGGTGCCAGGAATTTCAAGACGTTGTATCATGTTCGTGATAACCCAATTGGTAGAGGTGTCGAGCATATTTGTGGATTTGGTTCGAATCCAGGTCGCAGAATTTTTTCTTTCCATTTTTTCAAATATCTGACTTTTATGTTCGGAGAAGATTAACTCCAGTTCTTATTTCTTAATGATCCAATTCATGCCAAGAAAACATTCCTCACACGCTTATTCTGCCTTCAGCACCTTGCAAAGTCCGCACCAGATGATGGCTGTATTTCTAAGCCTTCCATAAACATGATGCAGCAGGAACGTCGATTAGTCTGACCAGGCAACCTTTTTCCAATCCTCAATGGTCCAATACGTGTGCTGCTGTGCCCACAGGAGGCGTGCTTTCTTCTGACAGCATTGGTACCCGAGATGGTCTTTGGCTTTGGTAACCCATTCGAGCCAAGGTGCGACTAGTCCGTTCTGATATTGTCTTCTGGCTACCTGAGTTATACTGAGCAGTAATTTGTGCTATTGTTGACTTCTGGTTTTGCACACAAGTCTTGACATTCTTCTGTTGCCTCTTTTTTCAACAAGGCTTTTGTCTATAGGAGTCACAATGGTTACATGTTTTTTGCTCCTTGACCCACTCTTGATAAACCTTTGTGGTATGTGAAAATTTCAGGAGAGATACAATTTCTGAAATGCTCATTCCAGCCCATCTTGGACCTACCACCTTGCCACGCTGAAGTCAATCAAATCACTGGTGTTCCCATTTTTGCTATGGGTTCACGCTTGACTAACAGTAGTAAAGTGGTTTTATGGTATTTATAGCGTGATTTGCGATAATGTGACATGCAAATCAGGCAGTCAATTAATTTGCTTATTTTGTGAGGTGTACCTAATAAAGTGGCAGCTCAGTTGAAAATTCATACATATTTTTTTTCCGAATCTACCTCGTATAAGTAAATGTGTTATAAAATGTTTTAAATTTCTCTTGTCATTCTTTTTATTTTAAACACTATCTATTGCGTCAGACTTGCCTGATAATACACAAAATAATTGCACTAGAGGTGCTTAAAATTTTTTTGGGGTGCTTATTTTTTTTCATGAGGAAAGTGTACGAACCCTGGATTAACAACAATAACGTAAAATAATGCATCGGATAAAGTACAGTAGAAAAAACCTTTTAAAACTACTACGTGCTAAGCATTTCCAATGCTAAAACATCGCAATTCCACCCTTCATCTGTTCTTGCAGAGTTGCGCTTGTGTTCTTCAGTAAATTACTAGCTTACGAAGAAGAAAATTGCAAGGAAATATTAAACCAGATTAAAAATACTTTTTCAAATTAAGGCAACCTTATTCACAAGTTGCCATTTTAAATTTTTAATTTTAGCTGCTTATGTGGGAAGGGGTGCCTCTATAATCAGTCACTGTTCCGAATTTCGTGGAAAATAATCGGCTCGAAGAAAGCCGGCTTATAACAATTCTTATATTAATTTCCATAATTAACTTTTATAGTCCTCCAAAACAGGCTATATGCATTAGGGGAACTATAAAATTGTTTAATTTTGAATATTTTAATGTTCATAATTGTTACAAATTATGCATTTGTGCAAAAAATCCCCGACCAGAAGTCATTGGCCGCCATCTTGGATTTTATGAAAAAATTGCAGACTTCTGGAATTTTCCGACTTGTGGAATGCTGACTTGTGGAGGGACCACTGTACTAGATTTTGTTTCAATTCTTTTTCTCCTCTTGCCTTTGTAATCTCAAATTTTGAATTTATTTCAATTGATCTGACCATTACTTTTCCCAGGCAATCACATTCTCCTGTTCTCCAATATTTCTGCTGCCTCTTTATCATCTAACCATCACTCTGTATTGTATTCCTTGCCTGATTTTTATATTCATGTTTTTGTATAAAGAAGCATCTTCTCATTTGTGTTCTTGACAAACATGGGGAGGAAAGAAGACAAAACTGAAATTATCTTTTTTAGTTTATGTACTGTAAATCATCTGTCAACTTCATCAAGCAGGACAATATGAAGACTTCTTCATTTGTGAATTTCATTGTTAAATTAATTGAAAATGGTTTTATACATTAAGCTTTCTTTTGTATTCTATCTCTTAACTCTGCCTACTTGTAAATTACGTAGCCTACTACAGTGATTTGAAGATTTGAAAGTCCCTGAACTCCAAGTTTAAAACTTATTTACTGCAAAACCATAAGATATCATAGTATTGCTGTTGGGGTAATTGTGTGTGACCTTTGGAATGCGCTGCACAACGTGAGAGCACCACGTGACATAAAGCTTGCACGGGAGCAGGCGAGCAGTGACGTTGTCAGTCATAGTACTCGGTCTTCTATGGTTTTGCAACAACTAAGTCTTGAACTTTGAGTTTGGGGACTTTCGAATCTCCCTGTATAAGAAATTCATATGATGAGTCTTGAATATTTGGATATGTGGTTTAATACTTTTTTTGCTATATCCCTAGGTTGAAATGGCTCAAAATGGTGCATCTTCCAATAATGAAATGGGTGAAATTGATGAAGGATTATATTCTCGTCAGTTGTAAGTATCTTTGATCTTTCAGTATACTTTTGCAGCTATCTGGCTTAGAATATTTAACTCTTAAAACAACAAGCTATCAGCATGGTGTTGTGGAATCTTACCAGTTTTGCTCTAGGAAACAGATGAGTTAATTTTTTTCTTACAGAATTTCTTTTCAATTTCTAATCATATAACAGCTAATCAATATTTTTGTTTCATTCGGTTTTGGGGGGAGGGGCATAGAAAGGGGAAAAAAAATTTGCATTTAATTGTTGACGTCAGGCCCAGCAATAGTCAAAATTCACAGAATCTCCCACTTCCTCGTGTGCGGTTGGGTAGACTCTTCAGTAGCTTCGAGTTTAGTAGTGCCCATGTCATCGCAAGTGGTGTTAGAATTGGCGGGAGCATATTCGTTAAGTAGGAAGGCTTCAAAATTCGTACAGTATTTACGTAACTTGTTTTTAGAAACTGTTTATTTTTTGGAAAGAAGCACACAAACTATAAAGTAATAATGACTGGAGATTGTTTAAAAAAGAATTAGTACACAAACTAGTATCAGTGTATATGAAAAAAGTGTAAAATAGGAGTTGGACAATCTGGTGAACTGTGATGATTTTGAGAAGCATGTCAGGAACCAATATGCCTGATCTGCCTCAACCTTGAACTGCTGATGAAAAACACTGAAATGGTCATTGTTAACCACCAAAACACAATCGTAAATCAACATAGGTGTCAGAGCTGGAGAAACAACCTCTTGTCCACAAAGAAAAAAGTTTATTCTGCGTATATGTATTTCAATCTCCTTGAACATTATTCAGTGCAAGTGCTAAAGTAATAGATCAAATATTTATAAGCGAAGGGAGTAACCAATTCTCCAATAAGCAAACAACTGACGAGTTGAACAGGCAATTGGGGAAGCGGAAGACATCTCGTACAGAGAAAATGAAAAGCGGACCTAGGAGAAATACCCCTAGGAAATAAGTGATTAAGTAAAAAATGGGTCAAATGTCCGAACCAATAAAATTTGGAAAAAATATACAAACAGGGTTGCCATAGACCTTGAAATCCTTGAAAAGTCAGGGAACTAAAAAATGGTCAGGGATATCAGTGAAAAGTCATTGAATTTTGAAAATTGGTCAGGGAAAATTTTATTGCTGACTTGTTATCCGCTGTCTACAGGGTGTTTCAGAAAAACTTTTACAAACTTTTAGGGGAGGTAGAATGGGTGATTCTAAGCAAAAAAGTTGATATGAAAATGGGTCCGAATTTGAATGCTAACTGAGATACGAACAGAAATAAAAATGCTGCCACGAAGATCAAATTAACTCAGTTTCTGTAATGCCTAGAATAACAAATTTTAGATGAATAATAGGGTACATAAAACTGTGTACACTGTTAAAATATTATCTTATTCCAACAAGTAGTTTCTGAGTTCCGCATTCAAAATCGTAACAGTGCTCACATGCGAATACTAACAAGTGTTACGATGTTGAGTGCCTAACTCTGAAACTACCTGTGGGGATTCAATCTTATTTTAATGGTATGCACAGTTTT